>CM050168.1:213731983-214031983 GCA_027410445.1 Discoglossus pictus | reverse complement strand
TGTACATTTAGATACATGTATATTTCTGGATCGCTACCTTGTCTTGTTGTCTTGTTGAAGGGGCTTGTGAATTTCAATGAAGCTGTGAGCTATACCATGTAGGGTCACTCAAGGTGGGCAGGTCATAGCAGAGAGATCAGACAAATTGTAGTCCACTGGAGAAGGAAATGGCAACCAAATTCAGTATCTTTGCCAAGAAAACCTTATGAATGAGCACAACCAGAGACATAATAGATGTGCCTCGTGTGCTGTGGTCCATAAGGTCACAGAGAGTCAGACATGACTGAACGACAAATATTTTGTCAGCTAGCTTCCTGTTCCTCTTGACACAACAGGACAGCCCACTTGTGTTTTCGTTTCTGTAATGCAGCTTCTCTATGTATAGAAATTCAATTCACAGCTAATGCAACAGGAAATAGCTTTTGGTATATAAAGTTGTGTTATGATAGGTGTTAATATAGTGTGATTACAAAAAAGCATGTGCTGCTTACACTCACATTTTCTATAATCAAGTCAAAGAATATAACATTGAGTAAAATGGTACTATATATATATATATATATATATATATATATATCTCACATGTTCACATTGTAATATGTGATTTGAATTCTAATAGTAAGAAGAGGTAAAAAAGTATTATTCCAATGTGATTAGCATTGTAATATAAGGTTCAATATACTGCTTTAAATAAAAAATGTGTTTACACGTTTCAACATTTATATAAGATTATTCTTTGCTGCACTGATTAATTTTGCTTTCTTGTCTGACTGTTACTTTCTCAGGTGGGTTTGCCTCTATAAACTATTGATATTGCCTTGTTTATCCGCTGAAACCAAAATGGTATTTTTTCCAACAGCATAATTGCATGTTAAAGGTAATAAATTAGCGGCTGTATTTTTTTCCTTACTTTCTTAAATTTGTCATACTTCTAAGTACAGTTCTTCAAAATATGACGTTAAAAATATGCCCATGTGGCCCTTTAAATTTCACTGTTTTAAATGAATATAATAGAAAAGGGGAGGATAGAACAGATCTCATTTGTACAGGGGCACACCCTGTTCTGATCTCAATTAAAAATGGGCAAAAACATTTTAAAATATAACTTTTATTACATTTATTAAAATCCTTGTTGATAAAAATAAGAGACCCAGTCGGACCTACTAATGGAATATAATATGAGTCTCTAATGGTATCAAAAAATGATCAGCATATATTATAAACACCTAAAAGTATTGGTGCAGACCATATAGAGAGTGACTAAAACATTAATATAAATGTACCAGTAAAAAGTGACTGCTGCAAAAGTGACGGTGCTGAGTACTAAAAGTGCTGCAGTAAGGCGCTGCAGTGAAATATTGCACTATCATGCGATATAAAGTGCAATTAACAAGGTGCTGAAGAGTTTCTCTTAATTGGCCACATAAATTGTTACAAAGGTCTATGCCAATACTAATGTCGGCATTGGTATAAATATGAGCTATATTGCTTATATTGAAATGCTGTATTAAAAGTTGTCTCAATAGAGAATAATTCCTGTTAAATGCCTCCCATTACCAAAACCCCTCCTAAATTCTATTAGAAACTGCGCCATTCAGCTCTTTGGCATATTCAGGGATAGGGGCATTAAGCTGTGGGCTTAGGTCCATGTGGAGCGCTGCCTAGATGCTAGCTAGTGACATCATCAGATAGCGTCCAGCATCACCCGACAATGTTTCTGGATTTCCTCAGGGGTTACGTGGCTCTATTCAGCCACCCTATTTAAAGGCCTTATTGCCATAGCAACGGAAATTAATTAAAAAGAAAATTAAAATATATAGCTTAAAATTGTACCTCTTAGATGCTCAATTTGATAGTAGATAATTAGAAAATAGTTATGATAAATTTCACTGAAATCAATGATCTAAAGCAAATGTTTGTCACAGTTACCCTGATGTTTTCATAATCAGGGATAATAATTCCAAGAGGTTCACAGTTATTTCTCCATCCACTGTGGCTATGTACTTATAAAGAGCAATGTTTGTGGTAACAAAAACACCGAAATTGTAAAAGACCCAATAATTGGTGTCATTTTAAATCCACTCTCAAACATACTGAATAGAAATCTTACATATATGTAATTCCCATTATAACTGTATATTTATAGAGAGCAATGCTGGTTTATGACAGAAAACATCTAAATTGTAAAAAAACAATAATTGGTATAATTTAGAATCCGCTCTCAATTATACTGAATAGAGATCTTACAGATATATAATCTCTTCTTTTTTTCTTCTTTCTTCTTTTTTTTACATTTAGTTTTAAATGAATACATATTTTATCAAGTTCTTGTAATATCGTTTTTCAAAGTTCAGATTTATATGTGAAAAAAAAACAAAATAATACTTGAAATCACGTCTTAAATTATTTATTTTGTCAGAGCAAACACAGGCACATGTAAGGTCAGTTTCCTTAGACTATAATTCATATGCAAACTGCTAAAGATAGTGGACAAGAATATAATTCAATTTTTGTACGTTCATCTAATTTCTGAAATCAGACAAGAGGTTTTCATCTGAAAAGTCTGAAATGGAAATGATATGCTTCTATGCAGCAAGACAATTGATCTTGATTTTTTCTTTGCTACCTAGCTCTGCTTTTACAGAAGTTAATTGCTTGAGTCAGCTGACTCTATTATAATCTTTCATTGATGTATTTTATGTGATTGTCATAGAGTCTGATTTGATAGTTTGTCTTCAGTGCAAAAGTTTTTATGATGCAATCATATAATCATGCTTATATATTGTTCCAACTTTTTATTATTGAACTAAGCTCTAAATGTAATACATTTGATTATTTTATGTTTTGATTCCAATTTTACTTAAACACTAAGGGCCTCATTCTATTATCGGCCGCAGCCGCTGCGGGGCCGCAAGGACCGGCCGCAAGCTATTCTGCTATTCTATTCCCTTACGGCCGTAGGCTCCGGCAGGCTTGCGGCCGGTGCCTTGCTATCTCTTGCGGCCGATCGCGCCGGAGGAAAGCCTTTGATCTAAAACGGCCGCAAGAGATTTGCAATTCAATTGCTCCGGGAAACCTCTCTGCAAGGCTAAAAACGAGCCGCAGTTACTTGCAGGAAAAAGGTCTCGCTAGCACCAATTAAGCACATAAAATAGCTCAAATAAAGCCATCCTGCACTTTGAGAAGACTATAAAGGGATTTTAGGTGTTAGAAAAAATAGCACATAATTATCCTGTACTCAAATCCGTAAAATATTTCATTTTTAATATCCGTAAAATATCCATGTAAAAAGTCCAGAGTGCTTGGAGCACCTCAGACACACCCCCGCCGCAGCCGGCAAATAAACAGTTAATTTGAACTCGGGTTTGGGCAGATGTGCAAGCTTGAGAGTGGGTTCCTTTTATTCCTCATGTCCCCCAATATGATCCCTAGCATTTACAGAGCTGTACAGTGCAGGCTTGAATTTATTTTTCAGTTTTTATATTTCACAGTTTACGGCCGGTTCCAAGATATGCGGCCGGCCGTAAGAGGAGATCCTTGCGGGGCCGTATAATAGAATCGCGAGTTAACTGAACCCTCGCAAGGAATCGCAGCCTTACGGCCGATTTACGGCCGATAATAGAATGAGGCCCTAATAATACTAATTAAATATCTGACATTAAGTGATTTCTTAAATTTAATTTTTTAAGGAATATGAATGCAAATATCAATAAATTGTACCAAATATGAATACAAGATATATGCATATTTTCAAAATCCATAATATGCTTGTGAGACTTTAAATAAGTGTAATTTCATGTGATGATACATACATTTTGCTAATCATTTGTTTATAAAGAACAATAATTATCGTATACCTGCTTCTTTCCCATCTCTTGTTATTTGCTCACCCACCCCTGACTACTTTTAGGTTTGGAAGGTGACTAGCCTACAACATCAATGTCCTAGTCACCATTCACTTTACTCTTGTAGCTAGCCAGCAAAGCAATCACTTGGGAGTTGGAAGATTATGACATCCAAGCAAGTAAAGCATTAAAGTAACATATATATATATATATATATATATATATATATATATATATATATATTTTTTTTTTTTAAATATTTATATATATATATATATATATATATATATATATATGTACAGTATATATATATATATATATATATATATATATATGTTATTTTATTATTCCAAACGAAGATCTAAAATATAAAAAGAAGCACAATAGAAAAGTAGAAAAAATAAAAAAAACAGACTATATAAAGAAAAGTTATAGAATAAAATGAAACATTTTAATTGTAAACATTTAAAAAATAGTTTAATAAGCGATAAGTAACAAACTCACAAAAATGGGTAGGTCTCTCCTCATGTGAAATAGTCTCTTTAGCACTAGAAACAAATGCTACAACTTCAGCATGAAAGTCTGTAAAAGTTTCTGATAATTTCCTATGGATTTGTGACAAGATTTTTGCAAAAGGCCCAAAATCAACCTGGGTGCAGGTCTCCTCTAATCAATTTCTTACAGATGTAGTTATCCAGTTAAAACAACCATGCCTATATATAGTGATTATTTTATAATCCATATCATTAAAGCAGGGCTCTTATCCAACAAAGTGTCTGACCCAGGCTTTAAAAAGTACTGAGGTGGTTTTGACCTTGTAAACTAACAAGCTTTCCATTAGTGCTGCTGTGTGCACTGGCGATAGTTACCTCTCTGCAGATACCAACTTCCGGTGTATTCAAAGTCTCCTCCCATCTAGGAAGTAATATGGAAGAAACCACAGCAGCATAAATGCATAAAAGAATTAATAAATTAGAGACAGTATTATTTTTTATTTATATTCTAAAAACATGTTGTACATTTTCAAGTGAAGTTCTTCAAAACAGTACATTTTTAAATATATGACCGTAATGGTTCCCTTTGGTGATTTGGATGACAACTGCGTCCTTGACATCAGACATAAGTCCCTTAAATTATTTTTGGCTTCCAAAGAATTGAGAGGTTCATGGTAGTTAAATTATATGTATTGGATTCACCCACTCCTCCGACACATTTCATCCTGTTATTAAGGCTTTGTCAAAAGACAATTTAATGAAGCAGGCCATATGGATATACACCCAACTGGACCAAACAAAGTTAACATAAAGAAAACATATTCTTGAGATCTGATTAGTTCCAACAGACACATTTTCTGTATAGAATGCATAAACCAATCAGATTGCCCTTCCTGATGTACCACATTTCTATATGCGCGAGCAATGAGTCTTTTAATTTTTTTTCATTACCAATAAAACAAACCCTTAGCAAGGAGGGTCACTGGTGTAATCTTTTAGTACCTGTTCACAGATCATGGCATACTGTCATTGGCTGATGTGGTACAGTCCGCAGCCTATCTGCTCAACTTTGGGTACTAATGGTAAAGCAAATATATCACATATTATATGTAGGTGCACCCGTTACCTCCTGATAGCTCTTGTCAGTATAGTAAGGTGCTCAGTTGTCTGGTGCCCCGCAGCATTATAACTCTTCTACCCTGATCTTCATATCTCAATTCCTTAGATGATATTTCTGTCTGTTAACGTTACCACTGCAGCTCATGAAAAATGACACTTATTTATGAAGTATGTATAAACTAACAACAGCAGCAGTTGTGTAAATCATGGACAACCAAATCTTTTTTTGTGAAAATCTGAATTTTTAAAGACTATTTATGAGTACTAAAATCTGATTTTCATTTGTTACATCACTTTCTAAAAGCTTGATCACAAGTGTGTACTTATATATCTATTATGTCAACAGTTGTGCTGTTTTTTCCCCCCCTAAAATTGGTTCTCAATGTTGTCAAAAATATAAAAAAATGTTCTTTGGTAAGTATATTTTGATATAAAAAACTTTTAGAGGAATTTTGATTTGTACATAATGTATGCCTGAAAATATATAAATTAGGTGAATTTAGAATCTTTATATTACATTAGTCTGATTGAAAGCAAGTTGTTATTTTTCTGAATTGGCTTCCCAGTAAAGTGAGTTATATTTTTTATTGTTGTTATGCTCTAACAAACCTTTCGTGTTAATATCTTTTATGTGAGATAAGAGATTTGCTTGAGATACATAAAATGCACAGAACTTCAGCAAAATCCAGATGTTATATTTTATTGTGCCAGCTTTCTTAGTCATGGTAGGCTTGTATATTCAGTCATCCCAGCAATTTAATAATGTAAAAAGAACAGAAACAAAACTAATCCTTATAAGCCCTATGTTTTCAGCTCAATACAAATGAATTACTGAATCATTCAACTCTGTTATTGATTATAACGATTTTCTACTAAAGCAATGGAATTAGAAGGGATCATTATTATATTCTTTTTTTCCTAATGACAGTGATACATTTTTTGCCAAGCGATATCTATTATTTTCAACATTTTGTTCTGATATAAAAAAATAATTTTCTCAACAATGAAGGTTATTATTCTCTTTTGTTTAGTGGTGAGAAAATAAAAAACAAGCTTTTGTCAAATATATTTTTTAAAAGAAAAGATATATAAAAGGAGTCATTATTGTTTTTACAAAATGTCAAAATACTGAGCAGTGCTATGTAAATTATTGTTATATTACAACAGACATATTGTTAGCTGTGTGAGACAGATTTTAAACTCAAGAATCTTAAAGTGACACAGCACAGGTTCCAAATATGATACAGTTTAAAACAATAGGAAATATCAAATACTTTGTCAATTTATTGGTCTTTTAAATTTTGTTTTGTTCCCACAGTAACATTACATTTTAGCTGTCATTCAGATTTTCTGATCCACCTGCAACCCAAAACTCTAATTTCTTGTTAATGAGAGATCATTGCCTTAGTTAGAGATTAGCCCAGTGGTAGTCAACCAGGTCCCCACCGCCCACTAGTGGGCGATTCATGCTTTCATGGGGGGCGGTAGGGTAATTACTAGGTGATGTCACTGACAATGGACCTCCCACACCGGAGACCCGCAGCACCATGCTTGGCTGGTTGGAGATCTGGTGAGGAACCTAGGGACAGCAGTCAGGACCGGATCACTATCTAGTAAGTACAGGGTGATACATAGCTAGGGACAGCAGTCAAGACCGGATCACTATCTAGTAAGTACAGGGCGATACATAGCTAGGGACAGCAGTCAGGACCGGATCACTATCTAGTAAGTACAGGGTGATACATAGCTAGGGACAGCAGTCAGGACCGGATCACTATCTAGTAAGTACAGGGTGATACATAGCTAGGGACAGCAGTCAGGACCGGATCACTATCTAGTAAGTACAGGGTGATACATAGCTAGGGACAGCAGTCAGGACTGGATCACTATATAGTAAGTACAGGGTGATACATAGCTAGGGACAGCAGTCAGGACCGGATCACTATCTAGTAAGTACAGGGTGATACAAAGCTAGGGACAGCAGTCAGGACGGGATCACTATCTAGTAAGTACAGGGTCATACATAGCTAGGGACTGCAGTCAGGAAGGGATCACTATCTAGTAAGTGCAGGGTGATACATAGTTAGCGACAGCAGTCAGGACCGGATCACTATCTAGTAAGTACAGGGTGATACATAGCTAGGGATAGCAGTCACGACCAGATCACTATCTAGTAAGTACAGGGTGATACATAGCTAGGGACAGCAGTCAAGACCGGATCACTATCTAGTAAGTACAGGGCGATACATAGCTAGGGACAGCAGTCAGGACCGGATCACTATCTAGTAAGTACAGGGTGATACATAGCTAGGGACAGCAGTCAGGACCGGATCACTATCTAGTAAGTACAGGGTGATACATAGCTAGGGACAGCAGTCAGGACCGGATCACTATCTAGTAAGTACAGGGTGATACATAGCTAGGGACAGCAGTCAGGACTGGATCACTATATAGTAAGTACAGGGTGATACATAGCTAGGGACAGCAGTCAGGACCGGATCACTATCTAGTAAGTACAGGGTGATACAAAGCTAGGGACAGCAGTCAGGACGGGATCACTATCTAGTAAGTACAGGGTCATACATAGCTAGGGACTGCAGTCAGGAAGGGATCACTATCTAGTAAGTGCAGGGTGATACATAGTTAGCGACAGCAGTCAGGACCGGATCACTATCTAGTAAGTACAGGGTGATACATAGCTAGGGATAGCAGTCACGACCAGATCACTATCTAGTAAGTACAGGGTGATACATAGCTAGGGACAGCAGTCAGGACCAGATCAGTATCTAGTAAGAACAGGGCGATACATAGCTAGGGACAGCAGTCAGGACCGGATCACTATCTAGTAAGTACAGGGTGATACATAGCTAGGGACAGCAGTCAGGACCGGATCACTATCTAGTAAGTACAGGTTGATACATAGCTAGCGTCATATGATTTATGTAACCAGAAATGAGAGAGGGTAAATGGGCGGTAAGGACATTTTCTATCAAAAATGGGTGATAGGTATTAAGAGGTTGAAGACCCCTGGATTTGCCCTTCAGACATTGTGTCCATTGTCTTGAGTGCCGTCATCTGGCTCTCAGCAAGCCTAGCCCTTTTGTATGGTGTGACACCCAGGGGAATTTGGGACTGTTAAAATGTTTAGGGCCCCTGGGTTGGCAATAAGTACTATAGTTTAAAGTGTATCATTGTATAATTTCCCCCATTTATAAAGTATGTTGTCTAGGTGATGTGGATATCAGGACTGTTGCAGCCTTGATGGCATGGATAGGGTTAACATGTGTGCAGTGCTATTTTATCATGCTATGTAATGGTTTTCATGTGTTTGCAATATCTTGTCCAAAATGCTAACTATCTTGGACGATTTGTTTTTACCAAGGATTATGTTATTGTGTAAATGTCTAGTCTTGAAATGCATGATTTTCCCTGGGGTTTTTAATAAAACATGTTATGTTGGGCTACCAGGGAAGGGCCACAAGTTGAGGGGTACTCCGTTTCGGGGTCCGGAGAGGTCCAGTGGACCAGGGAAAGGGCATGATCAGACACCATGTCTGCAGGGGAGATTTACAATATCACCCACCTTTGGCTTTCCTGGCAAAAGGGAGCCAGATACAGACACCAGTGTTCTAATTACCCCTTACCTGTCATGAATGTCCATATGATAAGTAAGGAACAAAGATTGGGGAGGTGGTTTAGTCCTATTAATCATATTTTAATAACACTGGATTTGCGGCATTATGTATAACCCCTCTTGCTTTGAACTCACCCTTTAACAAAGTATAGATTGTAACTCTTAGTGGCATAGCTCCAGGATGTAAATGTTTAGACCATTCATGTGAACAATAAGGCTGCAGGATATCAGCATTTGCTTTGCTGAATACATCCAAAAAACTCTAGTACTGTGGTGGCAAATTAGGACTGACTCGTGTCTCTGCAGAGAAGTTTTCCAGATGGACCAGACTTGGCTATGCAAATCTCTACACAGCTGCAAGCTGATATCAGGTTTTATTGCCAATTAGTTTGATGATTATGATTAAGGAGCCAAGGATACCCCAAAATTATTAGGTTACATGTATTAATATCCCCTCACTATCTAATAGATGTGAACTTTTCCCAGACAAGAAGACAGGTTCTGATGAAATGTCCTTTGGTTCCACAATAAAGGCAAAGACATTTGGCACTTTTTCTACTTTCTCTGTCTCAGAGAGATGAGTCTAACCAATTTACATGGGTTCCTCAATAGGTAAGGAGGTTGTAGCTGGAATGACAATTTGAAGGTTGCGACTTTGGACAAGGCAATTTCCCTGTATTAAGTTTGCTCAGACGTAGATCTAATTGTAACCAAGGAGATCTACCATTCCAGAGAATCTAGTATATCATAATGAGTGAGTTCATGTTTTATGCACTCAGAAAGTCCCAGACGGTAAAATGACTTATTCCAGTCAGTGTTCAAAACTCTATGATATACTGTCCCACAATGCGCCCTCTCAGCTGGAGATGTAACAATGCATTAGCAGAGCCAGAGATATGGCCAGGGATGTCAAAAACCTTTCTAAATTCAGGAAAAAATATTTGGGAGTCATTGACATTCAATGACTTCCTCTCCCAGAGTGATGTTGCCCAGGCAAAACTTCATCTGTAAACAGAGATATTGTAAAGGCCACACGTGAGCGATGGGATTAGAAAAGTGCATGCTGGAGCTCCTATTGTATGGAACATTATTGAATGAAAGCTAGTTGGGTCACCAGAGTAGGGTGTGGAGCAGTAAAGTGGAGGCTGTAAGACAATGTGGAAGGATTTACAGGCAACAATGATGCTGCCAACAGACCTGGACCAGGCAGATGGGCAGCAGGTGAATCCAATCAAGCATTTTGATGAAGCTTAGAATCCAGATTAGATAAGCATTTGTTGTGGGCATTTAGCTTATGAAAATTACTGCTCCTATAAGCCTTGTGTTTGATCCATCTAAAGCAGTTGGGATTTAAGGCCTCCTAGGTCAGAGCCCTGTGAAAACAAGGCCTTGTCTACTGCGTCCAGGTCAGTTAATGTCAGAGCTATCTGAGTGAAGCCCTTCAGGGGTGAGAGTATGGCAAGTCCTAGGTAACAAGTCCAAGTGCGCAGACAAAGGAATGGTCAGGCAAGCCAAAGATATGGGGCCGGCATAAATCTAACAAGAACAGAAGCAATCCAGACCAGGAGCAAAGATTAGTACAAAAGGTGACAGGAACTGTAGTGAAACAGAGAAAGAAGCCACAGGAGCAACCACAAGTACTTCTAGTCTACAACAGACCCTCAAAGGAAACTGGAGCAGCAATAAATATTGCTAGATCAGGTGTGATTGGCTGGTAGAAAGACCAGGGCTTTACAACAACCACTCAGGAGAAACAACATCAAAAGCTAAGAGACGTCCTTCTGACTCAACCTTAGACACTTGGACACATAGCTATAGCTGCTGCTGCACAAGACTGTTGTATATGTCATACTTGTGCTAAGCCATGAGATCAAACTTGGGTTTGGATCCGGACAACATAAAAGTACATAGATAAATATTTATATAATACACCTATGAAAATCCAGAAACTTTTCATATCCCTTTAAGGTCTACTTTGCAGTAATTTAAGGCTGAAATCTGGACAGGAATCTGTAGCAAGATTTGTTTAAACCCACAATAACTAAACTGTATCATGTCTCTCATGCCCATGGCTTGCTCCCAACAAATGCAAATATAATATCAATTGTAAAGGATACAAGGAATAAAGGTATATTGATTATCTAATACTTTTCATTTTAAATGGTCACATTGTTCAGTTTATTATGGGATGATTTGGTATAGGCATTAACCAGAAAAACAATTAATGAAGTTTTAAAATAGATTTCAGGCATGTCATGCTTATCTCCTGTCTAGTTATATGTTTCTATTTTTATATCACATATTGTAGTTGTCAAACTGCGAGTTGTCGTCACGCTTGTGAGCCTCGCGATGCGAGGTGAGCCGTTGAGGCGTAGAAGCCTTCCAAGCTCGTCGTCCTGCGAGCCTTGCAAAGCGAGCTGTTGAGGCATTAAAACATGTGGGACTTAGGCAAAGTAAGAGCCAAAGGTGCTCCTGCAAGCCTCGCAGAGCGAGGCAAGCAGTTGAGGCATTGAAGCACGCAGGACGTATCCTGCAAGCAGTTAAGAAATGCGGGACTTATCAACTATTATAGTTGTCAATCTGCGAGTTGTCTTCATGCGTGTGAGCCTCACAAAACTGTATCATGTCTTTCATGCCCATGGCTTGCTCCCAACAAATGCAAATATAAGATCAATTGTAATGCATACAAGAAATAAAGGTATATTGATTATCTAATACTTTTCATTTTAAATGGTTATATTGCTCAGTTTATTATGGGATGATTGACCAGAAAAAAAATTAATGACGTTTTAAAATAGATTACAGGCATGTCATGCTTATCTCCTGTCTAGTTTCTATTTTTATATCACATAAAATAGTTGTCAAATTCCGAGTTGTCGTCACGCTTGTGAGCCTCGGGAAGCGAGGCGAGCCGTTGAGGCATAGAAGCCTTTCGAGCTTGTCATCCTGTGAGCCTCACAAAGCAAGGTGAGCAGTTGAGGCATTGAAACACGCGGGACTTAAACTGAAATGAGCGCGGAAGGCGCTCCAACGAGCCTCACAAAGCGAGATGAGCTGTTGAGGCATTGAAACATGCGGGACATAGCGAAATGAGAGTGGAAGGGGCTCCTGCGAGCCTCGCAAAGCGAGGCGAGCTGTTCAGGCATTGAAACATGCAGGACTTAGGCAAAATGAGCGCCGAAGGGGCTCCTGCGAGCCTCATGGAGCAAAGTGAGCAGTTGAGGCATTGAAGCAAGCGAGACTTAGCCTGCAATCAGTTAAGAAACGCAGGACTTATCAACTATTATAGTTGTCATTCTGCAAAATGTCGTCATGCTTGCAGGCCTCGCGCAGCTGTAATTACAGGGCACCACCACTATATATTTACCTAATTATAGAGAACTTTGGCTGAATCTTTCCTTATTGATATTATTATAAAGCCTAATGTTTTATATATTTTTATACTGGATCATATTTGTGTATTTTTATATGATTATAGGGGGCCTGGTAGATATTTTTTATAGAGATGGTAGAAGGGAGAGAGAGGAGAGAGAAGAGAGGAGAGAGAGAATAGAGGAAAGGAGAGAGGAGAGAATAGAGGATAAAAGAGAGAGAGAGGGGAAAGGAGAGAGCAAGAAGAGAGAGAGGAGAGAAGAAAGAGAGAATCGAGAACAGAAGAGAAAGAGAGAACAGAGGACAGGAGAGAGAGGATATAATAGTGGAGAGAAGAGAGAGAGCGGAAAGAGGAGAGAGAGGAGAGAGAGAGGAAAGGAGAGAGAGAGAAGAGGGAGAGAGGAGAGAAGAGAGAGAAGAGAGGGAGAGAGGAAAGGAGAGAGAGAGAAGAGGGAGAGAGGAGAGAAGAGAGAGAAGAGAGGGAGAGAGGAAAGGAGAGAGAGAGAAGAGGGAGAGAGGAGAGAAGAGAGAGAGAGAGGAGAGAAGAGAAGAGAAAGAGACAACAGAGGAAAGGAGAGAGAGGAGAGAATAGAGGAGAGAAGAGAGGGGATTCCAGAGGGGAAGGCTTTCATTTATTTTAACCAAGCTCAATGAGACTTTATCTATAACAATAGAATCTCCTTAATTGAAAAGTAAAATCTTCACTGTTGCTTCACACACAAAAACATTTTAATACAGTCATTTTATAACTACTTTATGATTGTTTACAGTTTTAAGTGGAGTTAGTGTCCTTTTAAGAAATAAGCATGCCTACGTGCTAATCTATATTTTTATCACTAGCATAAATTCATTTTTCTTTTGCTATTGCTATATGGACTTTTAACTATCAACTTTATGAACCTAACTTCTCAGATTGCAGTTTACAACAAACACATGAAAAACAAAGGACAATGATTATACTAAAGAAAAAAAACGTTATTGTATGGGGTATAATGATAAAAATGATGGGAATCAGATTCACCTACAACCTTACATTTTAATAAAAATATGTTTTGACTGTCTAAAAGGATATGACATTTCAGTGAAATACTTTCAATGAGTGAAGAGCATATTATATACTAATTAAGCATAAAACAGTGAAATACAGAGTTTTTCATCAATAGTCTCTCCTGACACATTTGGTGTTATCACTTCATCAGTTTAATAAGAGTCAAGGGCAGTGGAATTCTTTATAACTCACAAGTGCGGTTCAGCTTTAATCAGCAGTAATATTATGATCTAATCTCATGATATTATACTTTTAATTAACATTTCTGTAATGCTAAAGTAATTAATCACTGCATACCTAAGTGAAACAAGAAATTATATAGAACTAAGCTCATATGCTAAAAATTTTAAACAAAATAAAAGCTACAGTAATGAAGTTTATAGTCTATAGAATACAATTACATCGTAGTGTCATACCTGGGCCTTCTTAGAAGTCGACAAACAAAAAGCACACATCAGGCATTAAGGAGTCTTGGGGCCTCATTTAGATGTGATTTGGCTAATTGAATAGGGCTCTATATAAGCACAGAACATATTTTTTTACAGAAGTTTTTAGTTAGTGAAGACCTTGCTTTTGAATAGAAGTTCACTAACTAAAAACTTCTGTAAAAAAAATATGCTGTGTGCTTATATAGAGGCAGATTTAATTGGCCAAATCGCAATTGAATGTGGCCCTTGATGATGTCAGGAGCTGCTGGACTGAGAACTTGGCGGCACTAGCCGCAATCACTACAATCTTTGTTTTTCTGTGACTAAAATATATAGGACATTATGATAGTGTAGTTATGGTGTACATTCAGCCAGAGGGTAAATAGCAAGTTCTCCTAGTATAATTCCATTACGCTTTTTAGGGAATACCACTATATAGTAATAGGGATTACTTAACATATGGCTATTCAATGAGTGGGTGAGATTATATCCCTATCACATATAATAGTTGTCAAACTACGAATCGTCAACATACTAGTAAACCCAATAATGATACAAAAACACTCACCCACAGCACAGGACATCTGGAAGTGAGATTACACACAAATTTAGCCCCAAATGTCACTTTTCGGCACTCGAAAAATGGCTAAGCGAGAAAAAAATTGTCCACCGAAAAAAATGAAAACGAGGCTCCATGACCAAGGACCACCCAGCCACGTACAACTTACCCAAGAAGGGATTCGAGATAAGCTCGGAAACCCGCATTAATCCCGCATTAACCCTCACAGTGCGTGTCCCCGATTGCACGTGATCGTGTACCCCCGCTGCAATCAAAATTCTAAATTCCCACCTTACGGTTCCTTAAAGGACCGGTGTCATGATTTAATTGTTTAAGGACTCATGTTGTCAGTAATTTATGAATATGTCCAAGGGAGCATTATCACGACCCACTCTCTGGCTGGGGTCTGCTGACTTGATTTGGGTTACTCTGGACCTTGGAGTAGCTTTGAGTACAGGAACATCATGTCTCAATCCTTGGTTTAGACTGAGCAATATTGACAGTAAGTCTGACGAATCTTACTGCAAGCATATGTCCCTGGGTAAATAATACATCTGCACACAAAGTCTTGATGAAAATTATGAACCAAGTTTTATTTTAGAACCACATATTTAAAACATTTCACACACACACAGTGGAGGGAGTGGCTACTCTTAGTCAAACCCTCATTCCCCTCTGGCCATTCTCACAGAAGTAATTTGTGGGAACTTATTAGTCTCCTCCCCCAGTGCCTCCCCCAGGCGTGGCTACTAATTCATTTGGTGGCTGGCTCTCAAGGGAGAAACATCCTTTATTAGCTCTTGAACTATGCCCCTGGGCTTGTGGTTGGGAAACCCCATACTATACTATTGTCCTGTAGTGCCTGGCAGTCTGGCCAATCTATTTGTTTAGGTTTTATCCTTTGTTTACACTAAGGACCATATGGCCAACTCCTGACTGAGAGTTTATACAATGGGGGAGGGTTGACCACAATACAATATACAATATAACACTAACATATTAATAACCTATAACCATATTTCCCCATTCCCACATGGTATCAGGGTGGGGCAAGTTTTCCACGTCAATCCATTTTATGCAGTAATGCTGACTTTATTTAATGGTGACAGTGGAACCCCCTATTCATACCATTTACAAGCAGTAAAGTGCCCAAATCTTTTGTTCTTCCACATGGCACCAGCATGTGTAAGATAATCCAGGCCAAAATGGCCACTGCTGCCAGTCACAAAATGGCCCCAGGGTGATTCATGACAAGCATGACATTGTTACATTGTGATGATGTGTTATTGTGGGGTTATATTTTGCCTGTACATGGTTATTATGTATCCCAGTTATACTATATTATAAGAGGGAGATGTTATATAGAACATATGTGGAATTGGTAGAAATGCTCTGCATAGAAGTTAGCTGCAGATCATTGCACACTCACACATACAGACCTTGGGTCAAGACAGATGCATGTACTTCAAATAGTCCTAAGCAAACACTTGAGTTTAACATAAAGGTTTGTTCAGTAGATATCTGGTGAATTTGATCTCAAGAGCTTTGATAGCCCAAGGTTGCAAGTCAGATGGTCTGACATCACACATACACAAATGTACACAAGGGTGTGGTATTGGAGAGTATAAATATGTTGTTTTGATCATTCAAAAAAGGTTGAGATATAGTTTTCACATAAACAAGGTGTGGGACTATTTCTGTGTGTTGTATCCTGACTTGGGAGTGGTCTTGCCATGTGCCACTAGTAACCTGTATTCAGTATTCTCTGCCAGTACCTTTTGGGCCTTGCCCTCTTCAGAAGCCATATTTTGTGCCACAGAGAACAGGAACTACATGATTCTGCTTGGGTAGGTTTGAACTAGGTTTATATCAAGCCCCCTTGAAGAAGTAGATTGTGACATTTGGCTGGCAGTGGTGGGATCTCTGTAGAAAACACAGAAGGATGGCAGCTTATGAAGAGATGTCTGCAGCAAAAAAGGAGGAAATATCCAGATGGTACCAAGGATGGATGGAGATACTGCCTGCAGGTTCAACCAAGGATCAGCAGAGGGAACTCCGGATACAGATCACACAGGAGGTACAGGAGAAGTGGAGAAGGGTAAGCAATGGCCCTGTCTCAGCTCCTGCGGAGGGGAAATGCTTATCCCCAGTAGAGACAAAGAATGTTCTGGTGACTGGAAAGGACTGTAGAGGAATGGGCCTTCTAAGTAAATGGATGGCGTTCCTGGGACTATGGCCAGGTCACGAGCTAATGGAGTGGCTGGAAGAATTAGTATGTGAGGAAGTTGCCCTGGAAGAGCAATATGCTTATTGGGTGGGACCTGTTGGGATACCTCACCATTTTCCATTGGGGCTGGAAGAGGCACTTTGGGACATAGTATATGGGGATCCGGATTGTGGATTGGGGACTGAGAAAAGACAGCTGTATCTGTTTGTCAAGTGCTGTCACATGGTGGGACTGGAGACAGACTCTCAGACAGCTAATTTACTTTGTCCTTTGATCCAGCAGGAGCTACAGCTGGAGGTGGATTATATAGAGTTTCTGGATGAAGCATCCCTGGATGGGTTTTGGCCACCTAGCTGGAATGGCTCATGCCAGTCAGGCATGGAACAGAACCATCTAACAGGTACTACAGGGACCCAGCTAAATGTTGCCAAGGCTAGGTCAGAAAATACATGTATGGACTGTGGGGAGAATTTTGATATCCATGATTCGCAAAATAACAAGGATGCCTGTATCCATGGGGTTGACTGGGAAGAGGAAGAACTGGTCCCTATCTTTATGGGCCTGAGTCTCACCCAGTTAGAGGAATGGGGACAGGGCCAAACCACAGCAGTGCCAGGCCCAGGGAAGGAACTGGGGAAAAGCTACTCTGCTCCTAGAGTAAGAGAAGAACCCAATGAGCACTGGGCCATACCAATTGACTGTGGAAATAGTGGAGAGGTTCCTTGGATGACCATTGTCCAGGAGCCAGCCACAGACCCTGGAGCAGAAACAGAAAGTAGCCCTGCTCTTAAGCCTGAACAAGAGGCAGTAGCAGCTGCTTCTCAAGGGCTGCCTGTAACTACACACGAGGCAGTCTCAGATGGAGAGAGTCAGGGGGTTCCACCTGAGGATCCAGAGACCAAAGAGCCAGAGGGTACCCAGATTGTGTTTTGTCTCCTGGTCTCCCTACATTGACTCCCCTGCAGCTGCCCAAAGACACTGGCTGTGTACCTGTAACCCTGGAAAGAAGGGGCCATTTGGCCAGGCTTGTTGGGAGAGAGGTTGGATACAGAACCACAACGGCTTGTGTCAGAACTGCCCATTAATCCACCAGAGAATGTCACTAGCCCATGTTGCAACTCCAGCATCCCAGTTTATTCAGGAGAAAGCTCAGGCCTGACAAAAGGAACCTTGTACTCTTCAATGTTACCCATGGGACTGAGTGCTGATCCAGAATCAGCAGGACAAGAGGTCTCCCTAGCCTGAAAGAAGAGAGCTTTGCTGGGTAAGGATCCTCCCAAGTTTATGCTGGACTTACTAGCTGGGATGTACTGTTTCAACTGGACTTGAAGGGTCCTCTATGGCAGTTGTCTTATAAGTCTCCCCAGGGGCTTGGGCAAGTCACTAGGCCACTGGGAAGGAGCGAGTATTCGTCCTGGACAGGGGGAGGCAGGGTACCCAGAGAGCCACTGAGGCTATCACATGGATGGACTTTCCAGACAGGAGGGCAAGTAAAAGCAGTATAGCTAGAGAATTATCAGTCAGGATGATCCTCTATGCTATACTAGAAAGGAAGGGGAAGAAGTTGTCATGATTTAATTGTTTAAGGACTCATATTGTCAGTAATTTATGAATATGTCCAAGGGAGCATGACATTGTTACATTGGGATCATGTGTTATTGTGTTGTTATATGTTGCCTGTACATGGTTATTGTGTATCCTAGTTATACTATATTATAAGAGGAAAAATGTTATATAGAACATATGTGGAATTGGTAGAAATGCTCTGCATAGAAGTTAGCTGAAAATAAAAAAACCTAAGTCACAAAAAATAAAATATCTACATTAAAGGAAATAAAAAAACCTAAGTCATAAAAAATAAAAAAAGGAACATTACAGAAAATAAAAAAATACATTACAACCTCCCCCTCCCCACTACAGATTTTTTTTTTTTTTACACACCTAAAAAGGAAATACATATAGAATACATACAATACAATACAAATAAAATATAATAAAATACAATACCCCCTATCTATCACAATCAATCCTATCAATCCTATCTAAAATACATCCCCCTACCTAACATACAATAAACACTATATAACATACAAAAAATCCTAACTATCTAAAATACATACCGCTATCTAACATACAATAAATACTATCTATCTAAAATACATACCCCAATCTAACATACAATAAATCCTATATAATATACAATAAATCCTAACTATCTAAAATACATACACCTATCTAACATACAATAAATACTATATAATCACATATATAGTTGTGAGCATACAAGCCGTTGCTCAAGCTTGCGGGCTCGCGCAGGGAAGCGAGGGTCGCAGTTGCTGGCAAGGAGTGCCGAGGGTGCTCCTTGCCAGCAACTGCGACCCTCGCAAAATTTACGAGACACGTTACGACCCATTACGACCTCGCAAAAATCGTCCGCAACACGTGCACATGAAAAATACAACAAATACACACAACAAATACATAAAAAGCTTACTTACAGGAAGAGGTAGCATCCAGGACCTTGAAAACTAAAGTTACACCTCAATTTAACACAAATTAAAAGAGTTTAGACACTAAAAAATTCTCTAAGCAAGAGAAAAATTGGTCGCCGAAAAAAATGAAAACGAGGCTATACCAGTCTAAAGACGCAAAACACCACCAAATACCTACGTATTTGCCAAAAAAACATACGAGATTAAAAAACAAGGACGCAACCCGTGCAACCCCAAAAACATTACAAACACAATAAATACAAACAACAAACACATAAAAAGGTTACACAGCAAGGGGGGCATCCAGGACCTCTGCAAGTGAAGTTACACCTCCATTTAAGCACAAATTTCGGAGTTTAGAGACCCGGAAATCCCCTAAGCAAGAGAAAAAATGGCAGCTGAACAAAATTAAAACGGGGCTAAAGGTCCCTAAACACGCAAAACACCACCATTAACAGGCAAAACACCACCAGACAGCTACGGATATTCCGAAAAAGTCACACGACATAGAAAACGAAAGACGCTACATCAGCCACATTATATACACCAAATACCATTAGCTCACTTACAATTTCATTGCCGTCATTTTTTGACGGGCAATTCGCTAGTATACAATAAATCCTAACTATCTAAAATACATACCCCTATCTAACATACAAAAAATCCTAACTATCTAAAATACATACCCCTATCTAACATACGATAAATACTATCTATCTAAAATACATACTCCTATCTAATATACAATAAATGCTATCTACATACACAAACCGTAATACTAAACTAAAATAAAATAATTAAGACCACTTACCTTTGCAGATGTCCCTTCAGATCACCAACCTAGGCGGGGGGGGGAATAGTACAACACATTTACATAAAATAAATAAACCTTCTAAATATTCTAAATATTCTACTCACCTTTCCAGCATGTCCCCGTCCTTCTTTACCTCCCCAGAGCGGCCCCTGTTAAAAAAAACACATTACATTAATACAACATATAGACACAAAATAAAATAAACATAATATACATTGTACTCTTCAGCCCCACCCTGGAACAGTCTGCGCTCTAAAATTTTTTTTATAAATTGTCATTGGCAGCTTCTGTTTGGCTGAAAATGCTGTCTATCAATTGCAGCCAATCAGAAGGCGCCATTGTGTGAGTCAATCAGAATGGGATACACCCCAAAATCCCACTCTGATTAGCTAATTAACTTGTCAATCTTTATTTAAACCAATCACAAGGCGCAGATGCCTTCAGCCAATCACAATGGGATACACCCCCACAGGGTGATTGGCTGAAGGCATCTGCGCATTCTGATTGGTTGCAGTGACAACAGCCAATCACAATGGGATACGCCCCCACAGAGTGATTGGCTGAAGGCATTTGCACCTTCTGATTGGCTGTTGTCAATGTCAATCAGTATTACAGCCAATGAGAAGGCCCATATGTCATCAGCCAATCACCCTGTGGGGGTGTATCCCATTGTGATTGGCTGATGGCAATAAAACCTTCTGATTAGTTTAAATAAAGATTGACAGGTGCATTATCCAATCAGAGTGGGATTTTGGAGTGTATACCATTCTGATTGGCTCACACATTGGCGCCTTCTGATTTCCTGAATTTGATAGATAGCGTTTTCAGCCAATCAAAAGCCGCCATTGACAATTTTCTTCTGGAAAACTCTGTAGGAGGCTCATTAGCGTCGGGGAGGTCCGCAAGTGTGGATCTCCGTTAATTTTTTTTTGTTTTGTTTTTTATAGCGCAGATTGTTTCAGGGCCCAGCAGGGGCAGAAGAGGAGGAGGCAGGGGACATCGCGGGGAGGCAAGTACAAAGTATATTATGTTTATTTTATTTTGTTTAAATGTTTGTTGTACTAATGTAACTTTTTTTTTTTTTTTAACAGGGGCCGTGCCGGAGAAAAAGAAAAGAAGGACGGAGGCATGCCGGAAAGGTGAGAAGAATATTGAGAATATTTATAATTTTTATATATTTTATGTAAAAAAGGTGTACTATTTTTTTTTTTCTATGTTGGTGATCTGAAGGGACAATTGCAAAGGTAAGTGGTCTTAATTATTTTATTTTAGGTTAGAATTAGGGTTTTTGTATGTAGATTGCATTTATTGTATGTTAGATAGGGGTATGTATTTTAGATAGTTAGGATTTATTGTATATTATATAGTATTTATTGTATGTTAGATAGGGGTATGTATTTTAGATAGATAGGATTTATTGTATATTATATAGTTTTTATTGTATGTTAGATAGGGGTATGTATTTTAGATGGATAGGATTTATTGTATATTAGATAGATTGGGGGATGTATTTTAGATAGATAGGATTGATAGTATGATAGATAGTATGATAGATAGATAGGGGGTATTTTATTTTATTTGTATTGTATTGTATGTATTCTATATATATATATATATATATATATATATATATATATATATCCTTTTCAGGTGTGTATTTTTTTTCTGTAGTGGGGGGGGTTCTAATGTATTTTCTTTATTTTCTGTAATTTTCCTTTTTTTTTTGTGACTTAGGTTTTTCTATTTTCTGTAATTAGAGTGGTGGGGGTTATTAGGGGGTACGTAGGTAGTGAAGGTAGGTAGTGTAAGTGTTAATAGGTTAGTGTGGAGGGGTGTTAGTTTTGATTTAATGGTTTATTGGGATGGGTTTGGTGCAGTGTAGTGTTTGTACCTAGTGTCTTGAGGTTACTGGAGAACCCTCACTTACGGGGTAATGTCAGGCTTCTAACTGTCCCATGAGGGTCTTTATTATTATTATTATTATTATCTTTATTTATATTGCGCCAACATATTCCATAGCGCTGTACAGGGGTTGAGTACATAGCAGAAAACAAATTAAACACCTTGTAAAGAATGGAGGGTCCTGTTTTTGAGCATAAAATCAAATGTAGATAGAGCTTGTTTCCAAGGCACTGACACAAGATTGAAAACTCACAAACTTACAATCTAAGGGTTTATGTGTGATGCAAGAGGGTGACAAATGCAATTGAAAGCAATTGGTTCAGTAAAGTGGAGGGGTCTGTGTGTTGTACTGTAGAGTGTGGGTGTGCGTGTTATTAGGCTGTGGAATGTTCAGTTGTACATATTAAGGCTGAAGGTGATAAGATTTTTTAAACAGGTATGTTTTTAATAATTTCTTAAAGGTTTTGAGGCAGGAAGATAATCTAAAGGAGTTCCAAATAGATGGGGAAGCAATAGAAAAGTCTTGAAGACTGAAGAGGAGGTGATGAGAGAGGAGGAAAGAAGAAGGTCGTTAGCAGAATGAAGTAGCCGGTTGGGAGAGTATTTTGAAACAAGAGCAGAGATATAAGGGGGTGCACTGTTGTTGAGGGCTTTATATGTTAGGGTCATGATTTTAAATTTGATTCGGGAAGCTATGGGAAGACAGTGGAGTGATTGACAGAGAGGAGCTGCAGACACTGATCGTTTGGTATTGAAGATGAGTCTAGCAGAGACGTTCATTATGGATTGGAGGGGAGACAGACGAGAGATGGGGAGGCCAGCAAGGAGGGAATTGCAGTAGTCGAATCGAGAGATGATGAAGTGAATTAGAATTTTAGCTGTGTCTTCTGTAAGATAATGACGAATTTTGGAGATGTTTTTTAGGTGAAACTGACATGATTTTGTTATTGCTTGGGTGTGAGGAATAAAATAGAGGGCGGGATCCAGTATGGGACTAATGGGGTTAAATAGAGGCTTATGAGGGTCTGTATAGGGTTAAAATGTTATAGTGCTTACGCTTTGTGTCATGAGGGTCCTGGATGACCCTCAAGGCACTTATAGTGTTATTACATGCATTCATTAGTGTGTTATAGGGGTCTGTATAGTTGAAGCACACAGTACACTCACATTGTGTAACAAACAGCATTTCAACACTTTTTTTTTTTCCCGTCATTTTTGACAGGCAAGTTGCTAGTAACATAATAATTCAGGGGACTGACAGTGAATCCTCTAAAGCAGTTTGGAGAATATTATAAGGAAACGGTGTCATACAGTGACAGGGATTATGTGTACACTTGAGTAACATATTTGAAATACTGAAAGTGTTGCGTAAACAGGAATGCCTATCTAGCATATTTAAGTTCAATTACTCAGACAGAATACAGAGAACTATCAGCAAGATAGGAATTATACAATTTCAAACAACACTTATCTTGCTACTTAATATAATAAATCAAGGTTATATCACCTCTGTATAAAATGTGGTATGGGTTATAAATACCCTGGTTCCCAGACACAACGGGCCTCATTCTATTAGCGGCCGCAGCCGTTGCGGGGCCGCAAGGACCGGCCGCAAGCTATTCTGCTATTCTATTCCCTTATGGCTGGAGGCTCCGGCAGGCTTGCGGCCGGTGCCTTGCTATCTCTTGCGGCCGCTCGCGCCGGAGGAAAGCCTTTGATCTAAAACGGCCGCAAGAGATTTGCAATTCAATTGCTCCGGGAAACCTCTCTGCAAGGCTAAAAACGAGCCGCAGCTTACTTGCAGGAAAGAGGTCCCGCTAGCACCAATTAAGCACATAAAATAGCTCAAATAAAGCCATCCTGCACTTTGAGAAGACTATAAAGGGATTTTTGGTGTTAGAAAAAATAGCACATAATTATCCTATACTCAAATCCGTAAAATATTTTATTTTTAATATCCGTAAAATATCCATGTAAAAAGTCCAGAGTGCTTGGAGCACCTCAGACACGCCCACGCCGCAGCCGGAAAATAAACAGTTAATTTGAACTCGGGTTTGGGCTTATGTGCAAGCTTGAGAGTGGGTTTCTTTTAATCCTCATGTCCCCCAATATGATCCCTAGCATTTACAGAGCTGTACAGTGCAGGCTTGAATTTATATTTGAGTTTTTATATTTCTGAGATTACGGCCGGTTCCAAGATATGCGGCCGGCCGTAAAAGGAGATCCTTGCGGGGCCGTATAATAGAATCGCGAGTTAACTGAACCCCCGCAAGGAATCGCAGCCTTACGGCCGATTTACGGCCGATAATAGAATGAGGCCCAACGTGTTTAAGTCACTGTTTCAATTCTTGCATGATCATAGGGATAATCTCAGAGTACTCTGTGTCCTTTCCTATATTAGCTCTAAAAGTTCCAGACAACAGATGAGTGTTAATGTCCTTTTTAATCAACGGTTTTCACTTCATATGTCTGTGAACATGAGATGAAGATTTTAATAATGTTGAAATAAAGGTTAGGTTTTAAAGTAAAAGTATCCACTTGTGTTTCTTGGGACAGTAACCACATGTTGACTGTGGAATATCAATATCTTCTCAGTATCTTTGTCCCTTTGACTCTGTATTTGCATACTTTGCTACGTGACGCGCTAAGACCCATTCCGAACACGCAAAAACCGTCCGCAAACGGCGCACATGAAAACATGAGAAACACAATAAATAAACACAACAAACAGATAAAAAGCTTACCTACAGCAAGGTGGGGGGAATCCAGCACCTCGAAAAGTGAATTTACACGTCTATTTAAGTCCAAAAAACGGAGTTTAAACAGCCGAAAATCACCTAAGGGAGAGAAAAAATGGCCGCCGAACAAAACGAAAACAAGGCTACAGACGCAACAATACTACAGTGACTCGCAAAACTGAAACAACACTTCAGTCAACTTTACGAGGTTTGTAACACATACTATGCGGCACGTACAACACTGATATTAACCACCATTTTGACAACTACTACGCATAAAATGGCGGCTGGAACACAAATTGTACGCTGGAACGCAAATAGCGCATGCGTATTGCGTTCTAACGTTCTCAGGCACCTCAAAGTTTATAAATACTTCCTACTTTCCAGAAAATTCTACATTTCTACTCAGGTGATGAACGGAGTGACTGGATAGTTAACTGCTGCCGGTACTTGAGAAGAGAATTATTTCCTAATTTCCTACTTTACACTGTGCAAATTACAACTGAGAGGTAAGCTATAATATATTAAATTTTATTATCAAGACAGCAAAAAAAAACAACAAAAAAAGATAAACTTTAACTATGAAAATGGCATTTATGTATAGTGACATGTGACACGCACATTTATGCTTAGAGGCCCTACAACAAACTAATGTTAAATCAAACTAATGAAACAAGTATATTCAAATTACATTAATTTACTGCAACTCATAGCAAAAAATAATCTGACACTAATACATATTCAACCTGAAGCTGAATCTTTGCCCTTTTTTTCACTATTAAAACAGACTCTGAATCAACAGCGTCATTCAAGAATTTGCACCGTGGACTGTCAAAGAGAATTACTTTTAAGGAACAGAAAGAAAGAAGAAGACGTAAGATAGAAAAATACATTACATGCTGAAAAAGAAAATGCTTTGCAAAATCAAAAAGAAGAAATATACAATTAACCGTTTAACTTTCTTTTTCAAACAGACAATACAAGTACACTGGTGGATTAAGATTGGCAGGAGGGCATCCTCTGTCCTTCGGACAAGAACAACACTTCAATCAAGGTATAGTATAAGAAGTAGAAAGAAAAAAGTAAATATATATGTTTAATATAAAAAATATTACTGACACATTTGTCATTTACCTGTTATTTGACTTTTACGGACAACAATGTTTAACAGTAATCCCAAACTTCAATATAAGCAAAAAAAATCAACATAAAACAGCATAGTCTAAAAAATTGTCAAAACACAGACTAAATAACATTTTTCATTCTCAATTGCCAGCCCTAAAGTACAATATTAAGCATAAAACCTAACCACACACATAACATGGAATACTAGAACAAATAGTACTAACACCGACAAAACAACAATACAAACCTTTTCACAGCCACAACATATAAGCCTTTAAATAAAATATAAAAATACTATTACAACAATCCCCTGTAGGACAAATTACAAAAACTATTTTTTGCCCTCTACTATGCCTATAAGCCAAAAGTACAAAAAAATAAATAAATTAACAAACAAAAAAAAAATCCATTTCAATTAACACTATACAACTAATACACCTAGAAGAAGCTATAATGTAATTACCTTGAGTGTGCTATCCATGTAAGACAAAAATTACAACCTACGACAGAAAGTAAGAGCAAAAAAATAAAACACACTTATTTAACAATACAAAGAAAGTTCCACTACAATGAACTACAATCACATAGAAACAAACTGTTGATAAAAAATTTTAAAAAAAACAAACTTAACATCTCAAACTAAACTAATGATACATTATTTTCTTTTACAGATTAACATGGCTGATAACGACAGCAAACAAGAAAAGATAAGACGTCAAGCTAGAGAACGACAACAGAGATGGGCCAACCAGCAGACACCGGAGCAGAAGGAAATTCGACGAGAAAAAGAACGCAAAAGTATTGCAAGCAAAAGACTATCACCTGCAAAAATTAAAGATACACCAAAAAAAGCTACTAAGAAAACAAAGCATTTAGAACCTGTTCCTGAAACATCAGATTACATTTTACATGAACAAATTAAAGATATACCAAAAAAGCCACCAAACAACAAAGCATTTACAACCTCTTCCTGAAACATCACATGACATTTTACCTGAACAAATAAAAGATATACCAAAAAAAGCCACCAAAAAAACAAAGCATTTAGAACCTGTTCGTGAAACATCACATGACATTTCAACTGATGAATTTGAAACTGAAACTGATATATGCTTTGCAAATTGTCCTTTACTCAGGTCTTTAGCAGTAGAAGTTCATAATTGTGGGGACATGAATACTCAATGTGAGTTTTCTGAGGCTTATAATTTTAAACAGGAGAGACCCAGAGATGGACAATTTTTTAGTTGCTGTCAAAAAGGCAAGGTCAAACTTCCAGAAAGAAAACAATTTCCAATCTATTTACAAAACATTATGACTGAACCTACTTTTCCAAACTACAAACATTTTAAGACAAACATAAGATCCTACAATAGTGCCATATCCTTTGCATCTATAGGGGCAACATTAGCTGCTAATGTACCAGGACATGGTCCTTACTGTTTTAAAGTCCAAGGCCAAATTTACCATCGGACTTCCCATTTACATCCAGAGGAAGGAGAGCAAAGTAAATTTGCTCAACTATATGTCCTAGATACAATGGAAGCTGTTGACCAACAAATGCAGCTGCAAGGAAATAAAAAATGCTTACCCAGTGTTTTTATAGAGCTAGATAACATTATGGCCAATAACCCCTACACTAAAGCTTATAAAAGATTGGCAGAAGTAGAAAATGAACAACAACTTCATACAGAAAGACATCAATTACCAATCCCAAAGGTCAATATGGTGCTTAAAAGAAATATACATACTGATAAACGTCGTTATAACTTGCCAACATCAAATGAGGTTGCAATGGTGTTTCAAAATGATGAAGGAGAACCACCATTTGAAAGAGACATTAGAATATATCTCAGAAATGAGGAGCAACCATTCATTAATATCAGTATCTTAAGTCCAAATTTAGAGCCAATGACATATCCCATTTTTTTCCCACACGGAGAAGCAGGTTGGCAACCAAAATTAACACTTCCCAGTTACCCAAATGCTAAAGCCAGAATCCGAAATAATGTTTCTATGCTTGAATTTAAAGTAGCTCAAATTGCCATTCGAAATACATTTAATCCAATTTTATGTGGTGGAAAACTAACACAACAATGGATTATTGATTCCTATTTGCAAGTTGAGGCCAATTTAAACTTTATAAAATATCAACAAGATAAACTACGTGTAGAACAATATTGTGGACTAATGGACTATGTTGCTGAGGTGGCTACAAGCAGAGACATAACAGCTGGCAAAGCCATCATTTTACCACCTTCTTTTCAAGGATCTCCTCGAAATATGAGAGAAAGATACAATGATGCTATGGCTATTGTCACCAAATTTGGAATACCCGATTTATTTATTACATTTACTTGTAATCCCCAATGGCCAGAAATTACACAAAATTTACTTCTTGCCCAAAGTCCTTCCGATAGACCAGATTTAGTAGCCAGAGTTTTTAAAATTAAATTAAATTAATTAATACGTGACATCACTATAAGTCACTTATTTGGCAAATGTCTTGCTTATATATATACAATTGAATTTCAAAAAAGAGGCCTTCCACATGCACATCTTCTCATAATACTTCAAGAAAAAGATAAATTACTGGTGAGAAAGTGGATTCAGTCATTGTTGCTGAACTACCAGATCCAGAACTATATGGTAGACTATATGAAATTGTTACGCATGATTCATGGACCCTGTGGCGAGCTTAATCCACAATCACCATGTATGGAAAATAATAAATGTTCCAAAGATTTTCCAAAAGATTATAGAGACAAAACCTATGCCAATTGTGATGGCTATCCACTTTATAAAAGAAGAGAAGGAGATAGTGCCATTATTCGTGGAAAAAAAGTGGACAATAGATATGTAGTACCCTACAATCCCCATTTACTCATGAAGTATAATGCACACATTAATGTAGAAGCCTGCACTTCCATCAAATCCATTAAATATGTGTACAAATATATTTACAAAGGCTATGATGCAGCTACTGTAGTCGTCAAAAGTGCAGACAACACCCAAAGCACTGAGTTAGTGCATGATGTGGCGCCTTTTAAAATTTGAAATCATGATAGATCACATGCAGTATATAGATTAGCAGTACATTTGCCACAAAGAAATTTAGTGTATTTCCATTCTGGAAATGAAAGTCATGCATTGGCCCAAAGTGAGCATCGTCACACTACACTAACTGCATGGTTTGAATTAAATTCTACAGATTCAGAAGCAACACAATTCTTATATATTGAAATTCCATATCACTATGTTTTTGTGAATGGATTATGGAGACCTAGAAAAAGTAGTGGAAATTAAATAATCCCAAGAATTTACACAGTCAGTCCAAGAGATCTTGAACGTTTCTGCTTACGACTATTACTTTTAAATGTTCCTGGAGCACAAAGTTTTGAACACTTAAGAACTGTTAATGACATAGTATATGAATCCTTCCATTTAGCTACAAGACATAGAAACTTACTAGCTGATGATACAGAATGGGAAAGATGTCTAAAAGAAGCAGCACTATGTCAAATGCCACGGCAGATGAGGGAACAATTTGCATTTATTTGTATCTTCTTAAATGCTCCAAATGCATTAGCTTAGTGGGACACATTTAAAAGTAATATGGATGAAGACTTTATGCAACGATACAATTAACCTATTGCACACTTAAAAGCGTTAATGGAAATCCAAGAAGTATTTTTAACTCATGGATTAAGTTGTGCAAGTTTTAATTTGCCTGATCCGGGTCTTATAGATGACATAAACTTTGAAGACTACCAAGTACAAAGAACAGAAGAAAGATTTGCAACTTTAAATACGTTACAATTGCAAGCATTTAATGCCATTAAAAATGCACTAGATGATGAAATGGTCAAAGAGCGTTATTTCTATCTTGATGGACCTGGCGGATCAGGAAAAACATATCTACATAATTTATTAATGAGTTTTGTACGAGCACAAGGTCAAATAGCACTGCCCTTTGCCACTTCTGGAATTGCTGCACTTTTGTTAGAAGGTGGAAGAACTGTACATAGTGGCTTTAAACTGCCAGTGCCTACTTTAGAAACCTCTGTGTCAGATATTCGCATTACATCATTACAAGCAAAAATGTAAAAAAAAAGTAAATTAATTATAATAGATGAGGCCACAATGATGTCATGGCATGCCCTCCAATGCATTGACCATTTGCTTCGTGAAGTCATGGATAATAGTTTTCCATTTGGTGGAAAGGTAGTGTTGTTAGGTGGCGATTTTAGAAAAACATTTCCTGATGTTGTACATGGAAATCGAACTGACATTATCGAAACCTGTATAAGGTCAAGCACACTATGGAAACATTTTACCCATCTTCAACTGCAACAAAATATGATATCAGAAGGCCAAACTGATTTCAATGATTGGCTTATTAAAATTGGAGAAGGCAGAACAGAAAAAATACCAAATTTAACTGAGGACACTGTGCAAATCCCACCTAATATGATTTGTCACCAAGATCTTATATCGGCTATATTTGAAGGTACCATAAATAACCAGGAATATTCAGAGCTTGCCAACCAAGTCATCCTAACCTGTAAAAATAAGGATGCATTAAGCCTCAATAATAAAATCTTTAAAAAAAATTAATACACCCCAAAGAAATTATCACAGTGCTGATTCTGTACTTGCTGATGACAAAGAAAGTCAGGCAAACTTTTCCACTGAATTCATAAACTCATTAACTCCTTCTGGAATGCCACCACATATTTTGCAGCTAAAGAAAGGTGCAATTGTCATGTTACTGTGAAATATGAACCCCAAAAAAGGCCTATGCAATGGGACAAGATTAATTATTCAACAATTAAAGGACCATTTCATAGATGCTGACATTTTAACTGGTACCCATAAAGGAGAGAGAGTTTTCATACCAAGAATAGATTTAGCACCAAGTGAAAGTAGTCTCCCTTTTATACTTCAAAGAAGACAATTTCCCATCATTATGGCATTTGCCATGACCATTAATAAATCACAAGGACAAATTTTCAAATCTGTGGGTATTTTCTTAGAACAACCAGTATTTGCACATGGCCAATTGTACGTTGCCTTATCACGGAGCAAAAATCCACAGGCTATTAAAGTTTACATTGAAAAGAATGAAAGTCAAGGTGATTTATTAGAAGATGGACGCATTTTTACTAAAAACATTGTCTACTATGAAGTACTCTAACTTTTCATTAAACAAACAAAACCATGCAAAACCAATTTAAAAGAAAATGCAAAAAGCTAAAAAAACACAATATAACCACCAAATTTTGAAAACAAATACACATAAATGTCCATTTCCTTCAAAAGGTCATTATTATGCAACAGAAATTACATTTACAAAAACAATATTTTACTGTTAAACTACATCCAATTGTCAAACACATACAGAACAGTGCTTGCACAGCGTTCAACAACTTTAAGTTCTGGCGTTCTCTTTTTAGAGAACCACTTTTCCACAGACAAAACTATATGTGCGATTTAAAACAATTACTACAGCAACAAACAAAGGTCAACCATTGAAAAATACAAATCAATAAACAATTCAGTCATAATTAATGGAACTACTGTTTATGCATGATTAGCCTCACAAAACACTTGCCTTGCATTATTTTGACAAATTCAGTTCAAATGTTAATTAATTATGTTACTGTTTCTAATGTTACAAGTTTGAAAAAAATATTTTCAAGTTCCTTACTTAGACAGATAAGAAAGTTCAAGTTTAAAAAAATATACTTTCAAGTTCCTTACTTAGACATATTACAGAGTTCTTGTTAAGAGCACAACCACGTTTTACGGCACAATGTAAATGTTGTCTTTTATGCTAAACAATAATCCAGGGAGTAATCTGGTCGCCAGTTAATGGGGTCAGGGAGGAATTATTTTTTTTTCCACTCTGATACAATTGGCTACGTTTCAAGTAGGGTTTTTACTGTTTGCCTTCCTCTGGATTCAATATATAAGTTAACAATTCCTGAGACAGAACTTGCATGTTAAAAAAACATTACCTCAAGTTTACAATACTGATTAATTTAAAGATCAACTGTTATTACATTCAAATGTTTATACTTTTACTACAAAATGCTTTAACAGTTACTGTTGAACAAAAGAAAATTTTACAAAAATAAACATGTTTAATATCACAATAGTACATATTTCATCATAACTAAAACCTTACAAGTGTCAAATATATCACATATTATAATTGTCTAACTGCGAGTTGTCGTCACACTTGCGGCCTTGCAGGATGACAACTCGCAGTTTGACAACATCCTCCCTCCTTCCCCGCATCATCCTCCTCCCTCCCCGTTATCCTCCTTCTTTCCCCCCTCTCTTCTCCCCCCTTTCTCCTTTCCCCCCTCTCTCCTTTCCTCTCTCCTTACTGTGAGCACCTCCTGCTTCTCTGCCCAGCAGCATGTCTTCTTCCTGTGAGCGTCCGGCATCTGTTAATGACATCACGCAGGGGCCTCTCTCCTCTGCTGTTCACTTAAGGTGGATTCCTATATATTAAAGCATACATGCACCTTTTCTGTGCTATGTGTAAATTATCTCCTGCAGTGCTACTGTAATAAGAGATTCAGTATCCCATCAGATCCTGTATCCTCTGGGACCAGCATTCAGACAAAGTCCCACCCCTGCCTCTCTCCTCTTCTGTTCACTTAAGGTGGATTACAATATATTAAAAGCAGACATGCACTTTTTCTCTGCTATGTGTAAATTATTATATAAGTTGTGAGCATACGAGTTGTTGCTAATGCTTGCGGGCTCGCGCAGCGAGCCGTGGCCCTCGCATAGCAAGGGCCCCAGTTGCTGGCAAGGAGCGCCGAAGGCGCTCCTTGCCAGCAACTGCAACCCTCGCAAACTTTACGTCGGAACGCAAACAACATACGACACACGGCGCCAAAGGCGCTCCATGCCAGCAACTGCGACCCTCACAAACTTTATATCGGAACGCAAACAACATACGACACGTTACCACACATTACGACCTCACAAAAATCGTCTGCAACCCACGAACATGAAAAAATGAAAAACACAATAAATACACACAACACATACATAAAAAGCTTACCTACAGCAAGAGGGGGCATCCAGGACCTCAAAAAATGAAGTTAGACCTTAAAAGAGTTTAGACACTCAAAAATTCTCTAAGCAAGAGAAAAAATGGCCGCCGAACAAAACGAATACGAAGCTACAGCACTGTAAACACCCAAAACACCACAAGAAACATGCAAAACACCACAAGAAACACGCAAAACACCACAAAAGACCTAAGGATATTCCGCAAAGACGCATACCACACATTACCCGCCATATTACAACAACGCGGAAGTACACAACTACGCTAACGGTTTGGTCTTGCGCACGCACACTATTACACTGCACACATTCATCATGCTTACACAGCACCTCCACACCACTAATGCTGCAGCAACATCAAAACAGATTGTCAGCTCTTCAACACAATGCTTCCTGCATATATTACTTAAAAATAGGTAAAGTATATTAATTTATTAATGTATTATTATACACCAGACAGCATTAGCTCATTTAAAATGTCATTGCCGTCATTTTTTGACGGGCAATTCGCTAGTATTATATATATTAATAACTAAGCAACTTTACAAACATACACATCTCATTGCCGTCATTTTTTGATGGGCAAGTCGCTAGTGTATGTATATAGATGGGTGCCAGAAAGTATTGGGTACACTTGCAGATAGAAATATCACTGCATATAGAAATTTTTATGCATAACACACATATTTCAAGTAAAACTCTGCATCTTTAGGCAGCCTGCTGCCCCCTGAAAATGAAACACACACCCCTAAATGAGTAATAAAATCAGCATTTGAAGAAAAAAAATATATACATTTTAAAATGTGTAGTTGAAGTCTACTATTTTTAACTTCTCTCCACTCCCTATTAGGTGTACAACGGGTGAGATAGGATCTCAATTGGAGGGTTGTTCTGGTAGGAGTCTTTATTTATTGTCCTAATAAGACTGTTTATCTGTCTCTTTCCCTGCCATGACTATTGCATGCAAACCTACACCAGTCAGAAAACAATTTAGGACAGCCTCATTGGCAGATCCCCTTTCACCTCTGGAAATCTCATAGGGCATAAAGAGAGAATCATGTCTGTTGTAAGCTACAATACTAAGTCTAAATGTGAATTTAAAAAAATAATTAAATATATTGTCTTCAGATGCTGGTTTTAATTTTAATTAGGTAATACATAAACCGATTCTACTTTCTTATTCAACCATTAATACAGTGGCCTTTAGTTAAATTGTACTGGTAATATATTGTAAATACACTGATAAGTCAATTGTATTTATTTAAGAAATATTATATACTGAACAGTGAGGGGACCTGCTGCATAATTATCCATCTGGAAATTACCTGGCTGGTTTCTGCTATAATGTTATATTTGATATGCTTTTCAGCAATGTGTTTTTCATTGGGTACTGCCATGTGTTATTTTTAAGCTTAATGAAGAAAAATGAAGTTGCATGTAATGGCCTGGAAAAAACAGCTTTATCAGTGCAGTAGAATCATTTTTTGACATTCGAGAGCTTTTTTGCTTATTAGCCACAAACATAAGATTTATATACTCATTTTTAATACTATAATCTTGGGAGATAAAATGTTGCACAGTTACCAAGGAAAATGTTACATGTCAAAACTTAACTATTTTAGAAGCTATGATTTGTGTTAGTAACTAAATAAGGATAAATTACACAAATACATATACCTACAGTATATATATATATATATATATATATATATATATATATATATATATATATATATATATATATATATATATATATATGTTATAACTCTTTACACTTTATCAGGATAATGCAGTGACCCTATATTTGTTCTTTTTATTAATAGAGTAAAATATTTAAGTTTTTTCAGTGGGAATATTTATTTAACATTATGAAAAACTGTTTTAATTTCAGAAATAATCTTCAGTAGCAACCCACCATTATCTATCAAGGCGATTTCTCATTTTCTTGGCGCATTTTAGACATATTTGCAGAAGCTGTTTTAAAATATATTCAGACATGCTTTATGATATTATTTAAATGCGCTTGCAAATAGAATTGCTGCACAGAAAGTATTTCTCTTCCTGACGGTTATAGAAATGCAGCCAGCACAGTATAAAATGGAGCACTAGGCAGGTCAGGCTGTGCATAATGTGATATATGATCCAAGTTACATATAATTCATCTATAGAAACTGTTATATACTACTTCTGTGATCTTCAATAATACGGGAGTCAAAAAGTAAGATTTGAATTTGAATGAAGAGGACTACCCTATAACTAGAATCTATGAAGAGCTGACACACTTCCTAATTGCTTATATTAAAGGAAAGGCTTCATATGTTTCTTAACTATTTAACAAAGTAATAATATTTGCAATTAGGTAAACCATGAGCATAAAAACATTGTAGAGAAAATATTACATTTACCACCATCCTGATACTTGCTTCCAAAGTATCAGGATTGTATAGTGTATGTATATTTATTTACACACACACATACACACTACTTCTTTATGCCTTGATACTAATATATTGTTTGGTGCTTCACATATTCATGTATAAAAATGTAAAGTACAGATTGCCAGGGTGGTTCAATAAAACAAGTATATGTTCCTCTTAAATGAAAATAACATATTTTTATAGATGAATGACAGACTTTCCAAAAGATTTCTTCACAAGTGCATTATTCAGACTAGCATTGAACATTCTATTGATAAGGAGGTTTTATTATGCTGAACCACTAAAAATATCATTATCTACACCGTTCTTTGTAAAAAAAATAAAAATAATATATATATATATATATATATATATATATATATATATATATTATTTCTTTACTAAAAATGGGTTTAAAACAATGTGCAAATCAAGGAAATTAAATCATTCCATGCTTTCCTCCCATTGACCAAACAAAGAATGGATCAAATGTGTTAAAGGTTGAATATGATTAATCCTCTTCATTACTCTATTATTACATGGGTATGTGTTCTTAGCAGACATGGTCACATTTTACAAGTTGTTTTGCATAAAAATCAGTGCTGAAAATTTGAAGTAGATATTTTTTTTTGTACCCGGGACAGTCAGTGTTTGCAAATATGGGAGATATAAATCTGGAAGATGCAGCCAATCAACAGTATATCTATATAGCTCAATACCTTGTTGACCAAAAACCCAAATAGTAGATTGCACTGCAGCATAACTACATATAAAGGATTGTATGATTTGTTATGTCTTTTAGTCATTGAATATGAATTTAATTAATGAAAAGTGCTTAATTAAAACATCTGGCTTGTGTTGTTAGGGCAATGCAATGGTAATTTAAAACATGTTATTTTAATTGGATGGCAGAGCATTTTCCCATGTACCTTTAACTCGGATTAGAAAGTTCTGTTTCAGCAAATTAGTTTTTTTTTTTATTTGCTTTTCTTGCCTGGCCTGTGAAAAAGCATCTAACCTTTCCAGTTACATGTTAAATGGCAACCAGCCTTCTGCGGTCCCAAATGCGCCAACCTTTACTCTCCTCAACAGCTTTAATCATTCTGCTTGTGAGGTTTGGCTATGTAGAATTCAAGGTTTTCTTAATATAAAGTCATTTTTCTTTGCACAAGACAGTGCTACAGATCCTAGCACCACGGGAAGCCAGAGCTGCTGTGCTTCATGATTCAAACTGAGGTCCTGATTCACATTGTCAATTAAAGTCGACTCCATAAGAACATTTATCAGAGAGTGGATAGGTATGATTGATGATTGCATTCACACCTATCACAAAGGAATTCATGTAAATGTCAAGAAAATTAATGAAGAGGTTTAACTCTTTAGTTAATTGTGTGAAAATAAATGATGATACCTATATATACAATATATACTTTATACAGAGTACATCAATGTTTTGCCGTTCCATACCTCAAGGGTTTGGTGCACTAGACATTTAAATATATATCCAACTGACAAGCCTGTGTTCTTAGTTAGCCCCTTGGTACCCAGACAAAATATAAATTACAATGAGAACAAATGGTGCAATAATATGAACTGACACACCCTGAAAGACAATCACTGAAACCATTTAAGTGTTGGAGATGGAAAAGTAAACCTTTTCAGAGCCTTTGGAAAAAATCAAAAGAGTTGTATTACAATTGTTTTCATCCAGGACCACCAGTTTGCTAGGATGGACAGTTTTAGAATATAAGAAATATTTAGTATAATTGATCTATTATTTTTATAGGTTCATTCAAGTTGATGTTGAATCAGGTAACTATACCATACATTCCCAACATATTCGCAACTTCTTAATTTTACTGAGGCTGGCATTTTCCTGCCTTATTGAACAGTCAATGACAGCTATACCAATTCTGTACAATGGCACCCTCAAATTGCAAGGTGTCAGCCAATCACAGTGGTTCAGAGTGGAAAACATCCCATAATATGTCTGTTAATGAAATTGAAGTCTCTTGCTATAAAGAAAATAGTGGCAATATACTTAAATGCTAATGTGCAAGTCACTTTTCGCAGTGCATCATGAACTCACTACTTCGCTATGTGGAAAATTTAACTTATTTTCATATTACATAATTGTACTAAAGCACTTATCTGTTTGACTAATCCAATAAATACTGTATGTTATAAAATTTTTGGCTGCACACTAACGCTCAGAATATGGAGCAACCCACAAACTGTAGTCAATGTCAGACTAACAGATATATGGTCATAAGGAATTCCTACTTCAGGGGCAGGTCACATGCTAGGCTGACCAGGTACCAGACACAACGTGGAGCCAGATGGCAAGTACAGTAGATGTTTTTGGATCAAAAGCTCTGTGTTGGCAAGTAACTGAAGGATGTTTCGGGTTGATCATTTTGGCTGAACACAAAAATCCAAGTCAGGAGTAAGTAAAAAAAAATAATTGTGCTTAATCCTTTGTACGGCCAAAATGCTGGACTAGAAAGAGGATTCACTTCCTGATTGGGATTCATCTTGGAAGTGGTTACTTGTCCAGATTCTGTAGCTATCTTGGGTAAGATAGGGACACCTGTATATTTGAATCAGTTCCTGAGCATACATGACTGAATTTGAACACTTTTACATGCAAGCATGAGTGTAGGAATTATGTGTAATGAGGTGACATATCCTTCCCAGATGTGCGAGTTTATGTGTAGAGAAGCAGTTATGTGATATTTTTAAACTATCCTCCTGGATTTTCTTTGGCTCCTACACCCATGCATGCAAGAGACTCTGTACTGACACAGGAAAACAATGTAATATTGAATGAGAGATAAGTATAAGAATATATGCTGCCCTACTGTGCTCTTGGTTAGGACACCTCTTCACATCAGGGTCTGTGCTACAACCCTGCCTTTATCAAACTACTATGGGCCTCATTCAATTGCTACGTTTTAGAGATCCGGGCTTGCAAATGGAGGGCGCAAGCTACTTGCTATTCAATTGCCTTCCGTTTGCGGGCTCGGATCGAGCTACGTGCTGTGAGCTACGGTTCCTATCGATTTATTCAATCGCAGCTTTCTACCCTCAAAGCCTTTGATCGTTCGCGGCCGCAAAAAAAACTATAAATGTTATTCAATTACTCTGATTTACCCTTCCGTCAAGCCCATAAATGGCTAAACTCGAACCACAGGTTACGCAACGCAAAGGGCTTACTTAAGGGCGATAAAAAAGCAATCCTGTACTTTTATTAAATGTGAAAGTGCTGATAGGTCTTAGAATTAATAGCACAACATTCTCCAGATCGCAAATCAGCCGAAATAAATACTTTATTTTATGTTCAATTGTCGTCATAATGTCCTACGGCTTCAACCTCCAAGCACGCAGGACTTTGAAATCCAAGCTCCATATTTCATTGAAGTCCTACAGGCTTAAATAACGTTTAACAGGCTTTCAGGTCATTCAAGCCTGTATGACTTTGGACGGAAATCAAACATGAAATAAAGTATTGTAGTTTGGCGATGTGCTCGCTTGAGAATGTTGTGCCTTTAATCCTCATGTCACCCATTGTGTTCCCCATCATTTACAGTGCTTTACACTGCTGGATTGATTTTATATTTGCATTTACAGTGCTCCGTGTGTGCAGGCTTGTACCACGAAGGGGGTCTTACTTTCGGGCCCGGCCAATTGAATAGCAGCGTAAACGTAGAGCAACGCAAGGACGTTACTCTATCGCAGGAAATCTGCAATTTGCAATCGAGTTATGGCCCCTAATTGAATGAGGCCCTATGTAAGTAGTACCAGTAATGTTACAATTCAAAGCAAGCCTTCTACTCTTCCAATCTAATTATATTCAAGATAGTATTTTATCTATCTTAAGATGAGCTGGCTCCATTGAAATATTTCCTAGCCAAACCAGTAGGGACCTGACATGACCATGATAATGGGTGAGACAAAGCAAACTCTCCTCCTCCCCTCTCTCCTCTCAACAGCATTTCCTCATTTTACTCACTTTTATATAATTTAGTGCTTGTGATATTTGTACATAAAATATGTGTTTGGTGCATGGATTCAATATACACAACAAAGTTTGCTTATGTATTACACTGCTTTTTTGCTTTAAGATTACTTCTAAAAAGAAAACAACAATGTTGTACAATATTTTACAAACAAAAAGTAACATGGCCATGTTCACGTTTCTCCAGGGGCAATAATTAACTTTGTAAATAAGTGTTGTTTAATCAGAATAACTTCCTTGTATAGCAATTTACCTGCCAAGTCAACACAGTAACTCTCAGCCAACTTATTAGCATTCCTAATTATCCCTTTTACATATGTATGAGCTCTTTATAATTGTAGCTTTTTAACTACAGGTAAAACATTAATTTTTCTCAAGTGTTTTATGTAAAATTACTGGTAGCTGTTTCTGCAGTTCTTCCAGATTTAAACTTAAATTTATTAAACAGCCCCTGCAGACTTTTCTTGACTGGTGCTTGATCTTGTTTTAAACACAACAGGATTGTTTATGGCTTTAATTATGGTAACGCAAATGAAATTCTGATAATCACATTTGAAATGCAGATACATGAAAATGTTTACATTAATATCTTTTGGTTTAAATATTTTATGACGACACAGCTAAAATATTAATGATCCTATGAGCAATCTATGATTATTAATAAAAGAGTTCTATTTTTACAAATCTGTCCTTATCGTCACTCAATGGAATGAAAAAGATTTCTATTAATTAGTCATCAGAACAAACATCCCAAGTTATGAAAATAACTTTTCATCTGGCTTGCTGTTTCATCAGTATATGAAATTCAAAAAGCTGATAATGAGTGTTTCTCAAGGGAAAATTATTATAACTGTGGATTTTTTTTTATCCACTCTCACATGGTTTCTGTTTTTTTCATGATTAATTATCAGAAAGGTAACACTACAGAGAGCACTTCCCGCTTCTTGGCAGGCATGCTAAGGAGGTGCTTTGGCACAAATATTTGCTACGCAAAAGACAGGTTTTAAATGTGATGTTGTGTGAAATGCAGACTTTGTTTGTGAATTGAGATGCAATTAGTGCAACTCATTATATTGTTACTAGGAAATTGCCCATCAAAAATGACGAGAGTAAAACTGTAAGCCTGGCAATGCTGTTTACCACACAATGCAAGTCTATGGGCCCTTTGAGCACCTTTGGCACTCATTGCGAGCTGCAACTTTCCTGCTTTGCAATGATCACCTTTGGTGCTCCTCATGAGCACCACGATGAGCACCTTTGGTGCTCATCACGTGCCTCGCAATGAGTGCCTTCGGCGCTCATTGCAAGGCTCTCACCCTGTGTACTTTATAGGCGTAGCGCTTGAGTGTTAGTGTGTTGGGTTGGGTTACTGGCTTGGGTTAAGTATTACTGCTTAGTATTTGGTTTTTACATCCTACGCGCTAGTTTTACGTCCTTCGTGCTAGTTTTACGTCCTTCGGCCTCGTTTTTGTTGTGTAGCGTATGGCTCAAATTAACTTGGAACCTCACTCACATGCTCCCTGCCTCTCCCACTGCGCTGTGTGTGAGTGTCTAAGTTTATTTGAGGCATATTTGTTGTTATTTTCATGTCTTTCGAGTTCTGTGGTTCTGCCGTTAAAGTCAGATTTTTGCGAGGCGGACAGTGCATGTACGGGTTTCGGTCCTAAGTCGTACGGGTCGTAAGTCTACCTTGCACCGCTGCTGATGAGCGCCTGTGGAGCTCATTGCGAGCCCTGCAATGAGCGCCTTTGGCTCTCATTGCAGCTTGTCCCGCGTGCCTCTTCTGCTTGCCTAGCATTGACCATTATTACAATCCATATTGAATAGTTACAAAAGCAACATTCAATGTTAAGCTTACTTTTAAAAATTAGACTCAGCCGCTGCTGGCTTTGTTAAACAGGAATTGTTAAATTTTAAGGCGCAAAATGATATGAGCACAATGCTCTCCCTTCGCTGGTGACTTGCTATGGCAACAATATTTTGCCGTGGCAGCAACCTATGAATAATTGAGTGACTACTTACCTAAACAGGCTGTTCTTAAAGATTTTTAAATTTGTTATCTCCTCTTTTGATGTTTCAAGCCCGTAAATGTTACCAGTGCTAAAGATGCAAAGTCCATATTTAATTACAACAATTCAAGAAGCCCCCAATTGCCTCCAAACCGTAAATGGCAAATGTATAAAAAAATTCTAGAAGTACTAGATAGGACTTGCAAGTGGGTTAAACACCTGATCGTAACAGCAAAAGCAAATAAACACACACTACTGTACTTCAAAATACTGAGAAAGAAATGAAAGACATTAGAATTAATTGCACAATAGTCTCAATCTCTCAAATCTGCAATACATTATTTTTGTTTTATTTGTGTTATATCGATACTGGGAATCATGGAGTTAATACATATCATGGAACCAGCATGCTTTATTGATTTTTATTGATTTCTACATTTCTGGATTGCAAGCTGATTGCAAATCGTCTCTGTCCAAATTGTAACTTACGGGCTTGCTTAATTGATCATGATTGCGTGTTGGGTCAATTGCAGTCTTGGGTCAATTGAATACATCTATATATGTACCAAATTTGGAACACACAGCCAAAAGTTCAGTTTGAAGGTAATTACGGGCTTGCATTTGAATAGGGGCCTAATTCGGTAGGGTCTGAAAAAGAAAATAATATTGTACATTTACACAATGAATTGCTATTTTTTTTAATAATGCCCCAGGCAGTATGTACTCCTTTTTTCTCAACTTTCTAGATATATATTGTCTCCCAGAAGGGAATGCTCTCCGAACAGGCATGCTGTACTTGCAGCATAATAGTGGAAGGTGACTAGAAAGTGTATGTGTGTACATTGCTAGCAGCTCTTGTTATACTACATGTGTTTTACAGAGTGATCTCAAACTGTTTTCATTTTGGTACTCCCCCTTGTGCGAATCACAGAGTCAATGCATCATTCATTGTTTAAATGCACAGTAAAAGTTTAATAAAAATGTTTTTCTTATCAAGCCCTACCTCGCTATTCCTTAGAGAGCTGTTTATTGAAGAAATGGTGGTAATCAATGTGAAAGGAATTACCAATTAAATAAATGTGGATAGTATGATGAAAGCAGAATAGCTTGTGTGAACTAAAGAAAAGTGAGGATCAGGCTAAAATAATGTTTTAAATATTTTTTTATTAGTACATACAAACTTAAATTGTGTATAGAAAAAGGCCTTCTAAATTAATTAACAGCACTCGATACCCTAAATCAAAGTAAATTAATGTTTCCACACAGCTCTTTCCTACACATTGGCTGCAGCAAAAGTTCCAAATATGGTATAAGTTAAATCTATAGGTTGTATAATATTTGTGTATTTTCTTCCCAAAAAATAGATTGAATTTGTGATTATCGTATGCCAATCAACCTTTCTGTTTCTCCACTATAGGTCTTTGTACTTTCTTTTTCTTAGAGCCTAACTCATTTCTCATGGAAATTGCACATGTTGAGTTGGTTGAAGGAGGCAAAAAACAGTCCAGCATTTCAACTGACTCACTCTGAGCATGTGGAAACCCTCATAGAGTAATTAGCAATACTACCTGTAATTTTAAACCATACCATATTTAGAACCATTGCGTTTTATACTACCAGTTTTTATGCTGAAGAATTCTTAGAATTAGAGAAACATAGATCTGACAGGTAAGAACCAAACAAATCTTATCTATTCTGCTCATCCTGTCTACCTAAAGACTGGCTTAATTAACCCTCAAGATATAATTATACTTATCCAATCTATGCTTAAATTTCCTAACTGTGTTTAACTCTACCACTTCCACTGGATGAATGTTCCATTTATTAATTTCTCTTTCTGTAAAGTATAGCTATCTCATATTTCCCCCAAATCTTCCACCTTCCAACTTCAAATCAAGACCACTTGTTCTTGCCTTCCACTTTTTATCAAATACACTTCTCTCTTGAACTTTATTAAATCCATTGATGTATTTGTATATTACATTTATGATGCATTTACTAAGCTATTCCCCAAGTGTTCTTGAAAGTCTTTTGCTACATTCAACAACATGAGGTGACAGAGTGTCTGACAAAACTCATACATGTAAGACGTCTGATAATGTAATGTAATGTAATGAAGTGGAGCCCTTATTTTTCATGGAGAAATAATTATTTGGTACTGGCAAAAACCTTCTCTATTAAAAGACAAAGTTGTATTTGGTGTAATGATAGGAGATACTTTTAGTGAAACAGCAGGTGGAGTCAATGAACGGAGAAGTTGAAGCATGATAAATGGTAATAATTTGAAGATGGAAAGTGGTAAATTTAATGTCAATGTGAGAAAGCACTAATTTACAGAAAGGTTTTTAGATATGTTGATCAGTCTTACAATGGAAGTGGTAGGTCCAAACGCAGTAAAGAAATGTAAGCATACCCAGGATAATGCAATACTTGGTTTAATTTAAGGATAACTGTAGTGCATTTCCAAGTAAAGTTCATATTTTTCTTTGTTTGACATAATATTACGTTTAAAATAAATAAAAGATCATATTTTTTTCTTACTTTTGACTGTTTTTCCCTCAGGCAGAGCTGCTTAGAGCTGCTTAGAGAGAAGAAAAGGAGCAAGGCAGAATAAAAAAAGGAAGAATTTATGTACAAATTCAGTGAACCTTCTAATAATAAGTTCTAATAATAATAAAAATGCATTTTGCACCTACTATACGCTTATATGTTTAAAATGTATAAAGCAGTAAAAACATAGATGTCATGACAGCTCTGCTTGAGGGAAAAACAAAATGCTGACCATTTCATCTACATAAAAAAGGTTGGTTTAATTAAAACTTAGGCTAGCTATCTGCTTATCCGGGGTGTGCTTAAATTCTTTAAATGTGTTTAAATGTGTTTGCCCCTACTTCCAATGTTTTTTTTTCATCCATCCACTCTATGCCCTTACTGTAAGGTAGTTGTTTTACAAACTTCCCACAAACCATCCACCTCTCTATTTCATGTCTGGGTTGGTGTTCTCGCATTCTCCTTTTTTGGAAGATACTTCACTTTTTCATTTTATTAAATCCTTTGCTATAATCAGTGTCCTATGAGGTATAGGCTGTTATTGTGTTAGCCATGACAAACAAGAAACCTGTTGAGTATATATGATACCTTTTAAAAGGATAATTAGTTGTATCCTCTTTAATGTAGTTGTCAAATAAAATTTGCAGTTCACTTACATCTAAGACATCCCCAATGTAACAAATTCTCACATTCTGGATCCTCCATCTTTCTACCTGTTCTCTCTCATATATGGTGTCCTGTTTCACAACTGTACCCTCTGGCTAAATTGCCAATGCATTGTTTCTTCCATCAGTATGAGTCACTGACTGTAAAACCCTTCCCACGTGGGTGTGGCCTGTGTTCACAGCTGTGAAACATGGCACTCTACATGAGAGAAACAAAGGGGGAGGCTCTAGACTCTAGAGCATGAGAACTTGTTACTCTGGAGGCATCTCAGAGGTAAGTGTCCTGTAAATTTATATGAAAATTACATTGAGGAATATACAATTAATTAAGTCACCTAGTTAATACATTTATATAAAACAAAAATGCCTCAAGAGTCCCTTTAACAGCTAAGTGAGTAAGAGTTACATAGCAAATTGTAAAGCACATAGGCTCCTTCAAATGGCTACAGAAACATTTGTGCTTCCAAACCTTACTGTGTAACTTAGGTATCACATCAGCTCAACTAGACACTTATGTTGTAATATCCATCTCCAATCTGTCTTCTGAACCATATATACTAAGGTCCTGGATTATTTCCTTAAATGAAATGCAAATGAAAACAATAAAAACTAAGAACATATACTTTTGATAATATATTTTATGAAGAATGATTAAAATGTCTTATGAAGAGTAGAGTAGATACACAGAAAAACATCCACATCCAAAAACGAGTGATTATAGTGTTGCATTGTATCTGCTGTCACGGTTTGATGTTTTAAATCCTCCTTTTCTCTTTTTATCAATTGTATTCCTGCCTGTAGCAAATATTGCATTTTCTCTTACACAAAAGCAACAATTATATCTTTCAGAAACAGAGGGTGTATTATGTCTCTAAATTGTAAAAATAATATGGCTGAGATACTTGTGTATTCCCTTGTCATTTTCCGCAGGAATGTCACTTTGTTTTTATTTCTAAGCTATTAACGTATATAACATCAGAAATGTCTCAGTCATCAAGCTGATTTTCCAGTAGAAAATGACACAGCAGATAACCGAGGAAAAGAAAGAGAAGTTGAAAAAAAAGGTTGGAAAATATCAGACTCGAAAATGTTGCCTTGATTGTATTTTCACTGCTGATGTCAAGTACCATTAAGTCTCCTATCAAATTAGTGCCCCAATTTCTAGAAGATAGACCCTTGTGTTGGCAAGTAATTACAAAAAGCTGCCCGAAATTGAAAATACCTAAAAGTATATTGATGCCCTAATCAATGTCAGCAGAAGTGCTTGTGTGTTGTAGAGAAAAGAATCGACATTGTCTGGTCAGAAGAGACAAAAGAACAGAATCACAACAGAATAGAGCTGCTGAATAACCCCAGAACAAAGTCCTTGCAATAAAAATCTAGATTTCTTTTGCCCTTATTCTTACCATAGTGTAGAATATTTAGATTTTTTTTTAATTGCAAAGAACAATTAAAGTAGAAGATCAGTAGCCCTATTAAATTTGAAGCAAAGGCTGTGGGCTTGAAATTCTGCTTCGTTACAGAGCTATTAAATTAGACCATGCCGCGAGTTACGGGCTTGAGACGCAAACCTGTAAATGATTTGTTGCACGTTGGATGTACGGCTGTGAACATGATGTAGTTACGGGGTTAGATCGTCATCATTACGTCACAGAAAAATGGATTTTGGATTTCAAAGCCTTACGGGCTTCAATTATGAGTTATGATTCCGCATTCCAGAAATAATGCAATATCGATAACTCCGTAAATATGATATTCTAGTCCATGCGAGTTCCATTATATGTATTAACACATTGATTGCTGGGATCGATATAATGCGGAAATTAAACTGTAAATAAAGTATTTTATATTGCAGATTTGCGAACTTGAGAATGTTGTGCTATTAATTCTAAGACCTAACATCACTTTCCCTTTTAATATAAGTACAGTAGTGTGTGTATATGTGCATTTACAGTGCTACTGGTGGGACTTTACCCCCCTAGCAGATCCTCTCTAGTACCTGTTGTCTTATTGGCTCCATTTGTGAGTTACAGGCTTGAACGCCAGTGAATTTATTGCAATTTAATAGCGTGATTGGAACATAACAGTTACAGGCTTTATAGATCAAAGGGTTTGCGGGCACGCAGTTCAAAGTTCCCTGTCTCGTAGCCATTTTACTTCGCCCTTACCCCACAAGTCGTACAGGGCCAATTTAACAGCTTCAAGTCTTAGTGGATATGTTATAGGACACAGTTTTCAACTTTGAGGGAATTTACTAGGGCTACATGTCTTTGTAAACAGATTTTAAATCAGCCTTGGAACCATAGTGGCTTTTGTACTTTATGTATGTTTGCTAAATTTGCATTGATATGGACACCTATATTTAACCCAATTTTCGGTACATAATAAAAATGGCTACTGCTACACCAGCAGTAGCTCCACCACTGATCCTTGTGCATGTATAGTTTTGTATAGTTTAATAGTTTTAGCTTTTCTAACAAATACTGCACTATTTGATGAACTTCTATTTCTTATCTAGATACTTACGTTTCCCATCATCTGCAAATTGTCAACCAGTTGCTAGGAACAGTGTAATGTCTGACAACATTTTCCACTGATTTTGAATTAAACCATGGAGCAAATATCTAAAATAATGGACAATTTAATTATTAATTAATACATTTTTTTAAGGCAATGATAGTTGACTGCTGGCTTATATACAATGTTGCAATTTTGCATTTCAATATATTAGCCAGCTGCTATAAATCATTAGCATTTCCAACTAACTAATAACAAATTGCATAGGTATTATAGTCTGTCACCTACATGGCAGGTAGACATGCTTGTTTTAGTTACAAAATCAAACTGCTTCTTAAAAGCAGTATACATTTTATACTTGTATGGGCTAATTTATAAAAGGTGGAATTTCTACGACACACAGTAGTATAATTAAATATCAGCATGTTATTTTAAAATAAGGCAAGGTATTGCCTGTGGCAGACGAATCATAACAAATCTAACTAAGACACATAGGTAAAACAGTATAAAAAAGCAATTTTCAGTAGAAAAAATAAGTGTAACTATACTGTACTTTTTCTAAAGATAGGCTTTATTTTATACCAACGAAAAACAGGTGACTTGTCATATCAACATGCTATTTTCTTGTTAAATAGAAAGAACTCCAACATCATCCAAGCCAATTCTCATTATGTCTAGGGCACACATGCAAATAAAGAGCTGAGCAAAAGCCATTATTGTCGACTTATTGTTTGTATTGATCATCATGTAAAAGTTCCCTTAAAAAACTGTTATAAATGTCATAAATTGGCGATAATGGAATGAAAAATTTGTGTTCAGAAGGAAACAACACTTGTTATATATGTTCAGCTAATAAAAAGAAAGACCTTATCAACAATAAAATAATTAAAATTAATATATGTTTTTAAATGTCTGGATATGGTGATTTGAAAGTAATAATATTAAAACTTAGACAGAAAGGAGACTTACAATAAGCATGCGAACTGGCAAGCTGTGGACGTCAAGCTCTGCCCACCAACTTACCTTTTTATGCATGAAAGTGCTTGCAGATCAACTAATTTCTTATATGTGGGGGCACAGTTCAAGCTTAAAGTAATACCTCTTATGGGTAGAGACTACAAGTTTGTATATGGCTGCTTGTCAGACTGTCATTTGTTCTTAGTACATTTTTTAAAGAATTAGGCCCCTATGCTAATCCCAACAATATTAATTACGAGTTCTGTAGCAGCACAGTAAATTCTACCTCGCTATGTTAATCCCCCATTCCTAAAACATTGCGAGAGAACTGCCACAAGTCACTGCTAGGAGTAAACTTCATGACTAAGCCGTAAGGCAAGATAAAAATCTCCATTGAGTTTTGCACTGACAATAATTTACGAGTTACTCCCTCATACTTTAACACCCAAACCCTATGCTAATAAGATTTTACAGATCACTCGCAAATCAAGGCACTGCAGTAATTGAAAAAACAGAAGAAAGATTTACATGTAACAAAGACCACTCAACAGTAGTTTTCAGACCCTTGCTAAGTCCCACAAAAGCATTTAAAGTGACAGTATAGCACAAAAAGCACTACAAAATGATGAAGTGTCAACATTACTTGACACTTAATCCGATATCAACATATGTGTAATTACAAAATATGATATGTTAGTATTAAGCCCGTTTTATGATACAAAATCCAGGGTAACACACAACCCAGTACTCAAGGGGTTAATACACGTCACAAAACCACATTGCCAAGGAACAAATACTTTAATACATTATCTATAAATATATAATATTTCAACACAAAATAAACACGTCTTTATTTATTAAAGCTATGTATACAATTGTCACATCTTTTTAATATCAAAATACAGTGGGGGAAAAAGTATTTGATCCCCTGCTGATTTTGAACGTTTGAATGCTGATTTTGAATAACAAAAGAATTTGTATAGAATGTATTAGAAATGTATAAATTGATTTGCAGGTCAATGAGGGAAATAAGTATTTGACCCCTTTGTCTTAGTACTTGGTAGCAAAACCCCTGTCATGTCATTAAGGTTTCGAGGATTATGTTTGGCAACTCAAATCTTCAGCTCCCTCCAAAGATTTTCTATTGGATTAAGGTCTGGAGACTGGCTAGGCCCTTCCAGAATCTTATTGTGATTCTTCTTGAGCCACTCCTTTGTTGCCTTGGCTGTATGTTTTGGGTCATTGTCATGCTGGAATACCCATCCACAACCCATTTTCAAATGCCCTGGCTGAGGGAAGGAGGTTCTCACCCAAGATTTGATGGTACATGGCCCCGTCCATGGTCCCTTTCATGCGGTGCAGTTGTCCTGTCCCCTTAGCAGAAAAACACCCCCAAATCATAATGTTTCCACCTGCATGTTGGACGGTGGGGATGGTGTTCTTGGGGTTATAGGCAGCATTCCTCCTCCTCCAAACACGGCGAGTTGAGTTGATGCCAAAGAGCTTGATTTTGGTCTCATCTGACCACAACACTTTCACCCAGTTCTCCTCTGAATCATTCAGATGTTCATTTGCAGACTTCAGATGGGCCTGTACATGTGCTTTCTTGAGCAGGGGGACCTGGCGAATGCTGCAGGATTTTAGTCCTTCATGGCGTAGTGTGTTACCAATTGTTTTCTTGGTGTCTATGGTCACAGCTGCCGTGAGATCATTAACAAGATCCTCCTGTGTAGTTCTGGGCTGATACCTCACCGTTCTCATGATCATTGAAACTCCACAAGGTGAGATCTCAGCTTGTTACCTGTATAAAAGACACACCGGGTGCCAGAAATCTTGCTGATTGATAGGGGATCAAATACTTATTTCCCTCCCTGACCTGCAAATCAATGTATAACTTTTTTGACATGCTTTTTCTTGTTCTATTTTTCGTTATTCTGTCTCTCACTGTTAAAATACACCTACCATCAAAATTATAGACTGATCATTTATTTGTCAGTCAGTGGACAAACGTTCAAAATCAGCATGGGATCAAATACTCCCCCCCCCCCCCCACTGTATATTAATAAATAAAAAACTATTTATTTACATATATGTGTAATGTTTCCTTGCAGCAGTCTAGTTACAGCACTTATTACAGCTCTTCCCACTCATTTTAAGGCTGGCTATGCTGTTAGCAGGCTCTGCCTACCCCCCCCCCCCCCCCCCCAGAGCACCATCCTTTCCCTGTGTGTAGTTTACAAGCCTCGCGATGAGCACCTTTGGCGCTCACTGCGAGCCCTGCAATGATTGCTCATTGCAGACGTTGTGCAACCCACGATGCGCTTCGCTCCTTCGGCGCTCATCACAAAGTCCTGCATGCCTGGCGTGGTTCGGGTAAGTGTTACTGGCTTCCGCTAAGTGTTACTGGCTTTGGTTAAGTGTTGCTGGCTTGGGTTAAGTGTTACTGGCTTCGGCTAAGTGTTACTGGTTTTGGTTAAGAGTTACTGGCTTCGGCCTTGTTTTGTTCCCTGTTTGAGAAAATTTCCGTTTTCGGCTGCCATTTTTTCCTCGCTTAGCCGATTTTCTTTCTCCTAAAAACGGCAATTAGGGCTCAAATTAGCTTGCAACTTCACTCACAGGCTCCCTAGCTGTCCCCCTGAGTTGTGTGTGATTTTTTAAATTTATTTTGTACATTATTGTTCATTTTTTGGCGGCCTTGCGAGTTACGGGCTTCAGGTAAGTATTACTGGCTGAGGTAAACTGTTACTGGCTTAGGTAAAGTGTTACTGGCTTCGGCTATGGGCATCTTCAATCCCTTTCCATCCTTCATCGGTGGAGCATAATGGGGCAAATTACATCTCTCACGGGACAGAGGATCCATAGAGGGGCCCTGAAAAGGCACTATTACGGCGCTCATTGCAGCAAAGTGCTGCGAGCCTAGCGATGAGCGCCTATGATGCTCATCTTGAGGCTGCCTTCAACCTGTTTTAAAGTCCTATGTGCGTTCCTAAGGATGAGCGCCTGCGGCGCCCATCACAAGCCCTGCAATGAGCGCCTTCTGTGCTTATTTCAGCCTAAGTCCAACGGGCTTCGCTGTGGGAGGCCGGTTACATTCCTGAGCATTACCAACGCCCTGTAATTACCACAACTATATATGTGATGACGTTTCAAATTTCCTATTGGCTCCTAGAGCCCTGTCTCATCTGTAAAGCTTGGTTTGGCTGTTCCCTGCACATAAATCTGTTGTGGATAAGGCAGGATTTACTGCTGTGGACTGGAGGCCCTAATCTGGGTGAGCAAAAGATTTACAGTAGTGTAGAATTAGGATTTACGACATTGTCCTAACTTAGAGCACTTGACATGGAGGCCTTGGATATTATAAACTAACTAAAATTTAAATTTACATTTGGATGGCCTATATTAATCTTTAACATCAACTATGTCTGAGTCTGATGAATCAATTTAAACATACTTCATGGTAAGTCTCAGCAGTATTGACAGGGCATTTACCCATTCAAGTCAGAAATATTTCTTCTTGAGTGACAGAGAGGAGAGTTTAGTATAAAAAAAAATATTTGCTGCTTTAGATATGGGATAGCAAAAACATAATATTTTAATATTTAGCTATTTTTAATTAATTATTTTACTGGTGTATTTTTCCTTTTTTAGAGAACTTTAGCTTAAGATAATGTTGTCATCATCATCATCTCATGGTTCTATTAATTTGCCACCTCTGGTCGTCATTCTTTACTACTTAAGACGTATGCTTTTTTCTTGTATAATATTATTAATGAACTTTTTGGAGCATTTAATAAAAAAAATATTATAAAAAAATAATTCTGACAGGGAACTAAATCTACCATAAAAGGGCATCAGTTTGCATGTTCCTGCCTTAAACCTATGAACATCTAAATATTGCATTAGTCTCACTTGTTAAACAATGAAATATTAATAATTTAATTATAATTTCTATCCTCCTTGGAATATCTTTTCCATTTCTCTCTTTCTGTTAATACTTCTCGTACAACTTAACACTGAGCATTCTTATTTTCAATTGTTTTTCAGCAGAATTTTGCTTGAAGCCTGTAAAAATAAAATTTCCCATGTCCTTTGCTCTGCAGTCATTTCATAACTGGTGCATTTAACTTAATTTCAATTCTTACGTACATATGCTGCTAAGGTGTACAGCTCTGTTGATAACCGAATGCTGTTTGCAGTATACTTATGTAATATTTGCCTGAAGAAAAATTCAATTAATTGCATTGACTTCACTTATGTGTTTGGTTTTTATTACGGATATCATGCTCTTGCGTAATAAGTGTGTGGGGAAGAGTTCAATTCACAATAAGGCCCCCATTTAATTCCAAGCCTGTAATTACCTTCATACTGACCGTTTGTCTGTGGTTTAGAAATTTGTTACATATATAGATTTATTTAATTGACTCAAGCCTGCAAGTACATGCTCACAGCACCAACGTGCAAACCATGAATCTGTACATAGCATTTCAGGGCATGATCATGATCAATTTAGCAAGCCTGTGTTGTGGAGAAATACAAATATCTATACATTATTTAGCATATATATATAGACACGTATTTTTTTTTTTAACCTATGAAGTATTTTTCCATTGCAGGCCATAAGGTATGAAACAGTTAATTTTGCTTTTCCATGATTTTGCAGTTTTTCTAAAGAGACAATCAACAATTATTTAGTCTAAACAATAATTTATTTCAGTCGTCCACAAGGCCGATCAACATACTTGACCTATGTGCACAATATTGCAATAATGGAGTGATATAAGCAGTGCATGCTTTCAGTGCGGGATTTGTAATTTATTGGCCTACTAATATAAATAATATCTTACTGGCTTAGCCATGGGTGTTGGTGGAATTTAGGATGTTTCTAGAAGGGTAATAATGGACTGTACCATAAAATACTATAAAAAGCGATGTTGTTTATGTATTTGTCAGTCAGTAGCAGACATTTTGAATGCTATTATGTTGCTGACCACGTGTGTGTCCAAATAAAGTAAATAAAATCAGAGGACCCTGTGTTTTTGTACCATTTTCTGCCTTAGATTAGGGTAACTTCACTGCCACCCAGACTGTAAACAGTACCCTATATAAGAAAAGTCCATAAGGTTGTAACTTTTAGAATCCCTACTCACTTATAAATATGTGATAATAGAGTTTTTTTTCTCCTTGATTCTATGGTAGGACACAGGAGTATTTGTTTAATAATCTGTGTTTAACAGTTATCTTAATTAGACTACAACTCCCATGATTCTAAAGTGATAAGAGGCAGTTAATACCTTTGTATACTATAAGAAAAGTGAATTCAATTACACTTTGCCAGAGGAGATTAATTTCCAATGTTTTTATACTGTTTTTATATATTTTTTTAATTCGTCGTTGTTATTCTGAAATGATAAAATTTGTTGGCCAAATTGTATATAATCCCACCTTTAATACATTACAATAAAATAGAGGCCTAAGACTTTTGGATGCTATATAGCAGTGATGGCTAGGCATTATACTTAATATACATTATACATTATACAAAATGAGTTTTGATCCTCCAAATGGAATCGGACGCTGTGTCTAAAACAATAGATATTCCTGTGCATTAAAGCAAAAGTGTTAGAACTGTTAATAAGTATTCGTCCACCTTCTAGTTTATAGGTGGTATACATGGTGGAATATAAAAAAAAAACATAATTGAATATGTCTTGTGATTGACTGTGAAACCATCATGTAATTTTTACTTTAAAGAAGAATTGGCACAGGGTTAATTTAGCATTTAAACATGGGTTTCTTCTGTTGTTATTTTTGATTTTTGTTTAAGATTTTTATAAATCTTTGTTTGTCTGTAGATTTATTTTCTCATCTCTCTTGCAATAATTAACAGATTATTTTTACCTTTTCTGTTCCTTTCAGTTTCTTTTTTTTCTCCTTGCAAACCGCATTTGGCTATAGTGTACATAATGTCTTCACTTTTCTAACAATCCATATCAATTACTTATTTCACCAATATGCTCCTGATTGTATTCTTTAAATCCATGTTCTTACTATTCTGCATTTCCACATAATCCAACAGCTTGTCCACATGGGTAAAGACATCCTTCAACACTTCAGTTATAGTTGCATCCAATGACCAAATCAGAATCCACTTATCTTGTTTCTAATGAGATCTTACAGGTATATCTCAGTCTAATCTTTTTCCATCTAACAGTGATACCTGATGACATCATTGGCCCACGTCTGTCTCTCTACTTGTGCGATCTTGATATTTTGTGGCCTTTTTAGGCATCACTGGGCGATTCCCATATTGCTTCATGTGAATTATAGTCTAGGATTGCTGGCTACCATGTCAGCAGTTATCATGCTATTACAACTGATATTTGTCTATAATGAAATATAAACGCAGTAAGCCAGTTCATGCTTTTCATTATTTCCATGTATTCATGGAAAGGGTAACATTATTTATTTTTAACTGTGTGAAATTTTTCACATATTATGAATTTTAGCTTCTCCTCTCTTAAAATGCTGTTAGTGTCAGGACAATTTCTTGGTTTAGTAATGGCCCAGGCTCAATCAAAGCCCACTTCTTCATGAGGATCGTAGTTGCCCTTTTTCTTGGAGATAGTAGCTGCTCTGCCACCTGCCAACTCAGATCTGTCTCTTTCTGAGTTTAGGGATGAACAGTCTTTGTGTTGCCTCTAGATGAGAGCAGTTGCTGCCCACTTGTCCAGATTTTAATAGCTGGGAGTCGCCAAGCTGAAGGCCCTCTCCTGTTTGCCCCAAGGAAGCTGCTGTCATCTTATTTACGTTTAACGTTAGGCAGTTCCAACTCATCCAATCTTGGAGTTCTTCTAGAAATTTGAGTAAACGTTCTGCATCTGGGACAAAGATCAGATAAAGTTGTGTGTCGTTGGCATAACAGGGGTAGTTGAGGCCATGGTTTCTGATGTTCTCTCTCAATGGTAGCGTGTATACAGCAGTTAGCATTGGAGATCAAAAGCTCCACACAATAGGTGCATGGTAGACAGATAAGTTTAGACAATTGGATGCTATTGTAATTTACACCACATTCTTCACCCTCACGGGCCCAGGAGCAGGCTGCTTCCATCAGGAAATGCAAGCATTGTTCTCCAGAAATGTATACACCCCTCTCACATCCAATGTATATAGGATGCCTCCTGGGTCTGGCTTAGGCATCAAGATGTATTTATTTTCTAGTTAATAAATTAGCTTAATTACTTTTTTCCATATTTTATTATTCTATTAGTAAGACACGCAAATATTGTTTTCATTGTATAGTGATCTTTTAAGATTTTCCAGAAAATATTGGTCATGGTTTACACAGCTGCTATTGTTAGTTTGTTATATACTTCTCTACTACTCTAAACTGCAGTCAATCATTTTTATGGTTACAGGTTAACTGTGTTACTGACTTTAAAATATTAAAGGTCATAATGTGTTATTACAATTCAGTTTTTTTGGTTTGTTTTTGCATAAATTAAAGTAGTTCCTCCCATTTTGAACATAGGACTATAATGGTCATTTAAGCCTACAGTGCAAATAACAACTATGACGGTACAGATGACCCTTTGAGGGACCCTGAAAGGCCACAGGGCACTCATTGCATCCTCCTGAGAAAGCAGAAACAGATTAAAAAAGAAAGTGGAACACCATGGTAAAAAATTATTCCATCTACTAGTTAAACATGTAAATGTTGTGTTCAATTATTTATTCCCTTCTAAAGCTATTTTTCCTATTATTATTTTAATATAAGCATTTATGCATCAATCTGGTCAGATTCTTTCTATATGGTCTTTTGAATAAAAAAACGTAAAAATATTTAAAATGTTTAAAAGTTTTTACTGTAGGTTCCATGTCCATTAATGAACCTATTTCTTCACCTTAGAACTTATGACTGCACTGGCAGTTGTATATGCTGGATTCCCATTGTGCAGATAGGAAGTTGATCACTGAATACTAAAATGGTAGAATCCACAGCAGCATAATCACATATATAGTTGTGGTAATTACGAATTTTCAGTCACACCATGTTAAAAGTTACGGGCTTGCGCATGCGGGGCCTACACGACTTTGCTGCAATGAGTGCCCTGTGGCCTTTCAGGGTCCCTCAAAGGGTCATCTGTACCGTCATAGTTGTTATTTGCCCGAGGACGCTACACCGATGGAGGACGGAAACATATTGAAGGCGCTCATGGCAATGCCCATGATCACAGCTGAAGGCCGTAGGACTTTGGTGCTCATCGCGAGGCACGCAAGACTTTGAAAAAAATTACGACTTTAATGGCCAATATTTTCCCAAGCCCGTAGCTTGAAAGATGTCGGAAGACCACCAAAAGGCACCAATTAATAAAAAAAATGAACTTACAACCTCACACACAGCACAGGGGGAGAGACAGGGAGCCTGTGAGTGAGGTTGCGAGCTAAGGGTTAATTGTAGTTTTTTGGAGACTGAAAATAGGCTAAGCGAGGAATAAATGGAGGCCGTAAAGATGTAAATGTTTTCAAAAAGGCTCAAATCGAGTCTTAAGCCCGTAACACTTAGCCCATCAAGAGAGCCCCGCAAGACTTGGAAAATACAAGCAACGGGGGTCATTGCGAGGCACGCAAGACTTGAACAGAGACAGAGAGGAGCAAGACACAGGGGAGGGAGAGGGTGGAGATGGTGGAAAGAGAAACAGGGGAGAGAGAGTGGGGAGGGGAGGGAAATAATGGAAATAAAACACAGTGCAGGGAGGGGGCAGAGGGGGAAAGAGATACATGGAAGGGAAAGGGAGAAACAGACACAGGGGTCAGGGTCAGGGAGTGGGGAGAGGCTCGCAATGAGCACCAAAAGCGCTCAGTGTGAGGCACGAAAGTGGGGTGTTGGACAACGTCTGCAATGAGTGCTCATTGCAGGGCTCACGATGAGCGACAAAGGTGCTCATTGCGAGGCATAAAAGTGGCAGGTCTAATATTTATAATGTGCCAACATATTCCGCAGCACCATACATAGGACGAACACAAGGTGAAAAAAATATCTGTACAGATCAAATGAATAGAGAGCCCTGTGTTTGAGGTTAGAATCTTACATGTAGAGCCATTTTGCAATCATCCTATGAATTTAAAAATTTGTAAACTCACAATCTATCAGCCATATTAAATTTGGGGACCGTGAGTCCAACGTGAAGCTCCAAACGGCTGTGGTCTTGAAATTTGGCCGAGTTACATTGCTATTAGTCAATTAGTGTAGACTGTATTTACGGGATTAGACGGAGCGTTACGTCACGTTACGTCACTGAAAAAGGGGAAGGTAGATTTCAATTACAAGTTGTGGTCGAACTCACATTCCACAATAATGCAATATTATAAAGCCATAAATATGATATTTTATTACATGTGAGTTACAGTATATGTATTAATACACTGAATGCCGGGATAGATATAACATGGAAATTAAACATGAAATAAATTATTTTTTGGTCCGATTTGCGAGCTTGAGAATGTTGTGCTATGAATTCTAAGACCTAACATCACTTTCCCTTTTAATAAAAGTACAGTAGTGTGCTTTCATTTGCATTAACAGGGCTACGTATTGGTCTTTACCCCCATTACGAGTCCTCTCTAGCACACGTTGCGCTTTGAGCTCCATTTGCCTGTTATGGGCTAGCTCGCGGGTGACTTTGTTGCAATGTAATAGCATGATTGGAATTGGTAGCAGTTATGGGCTTGACAGATCAAAGGATTTGTGGGCTGCGAAGTTCCACGTTCACGTCCAGTAGTAATTTTTTCGGCTGTCCTGGGGCTTATCCCGTAAGTCATCTGAGGGGACGTTTACTGGGCTAATTTTTTAATAGCCGTAAGTCCTACTTTCAGCATTACAGGCTATGTTTTAATGGGCAGACATCCAGGAGGATATGCTAGAGAGACCGTTAGAAACTCGTGCTACAGGAGAGGGGGTTAGATCTGGTCCTCTGCATATAGCTGTTATTGATATATGAAAGATTTTATTAGGGTTCCAAGTGAGGAAGTATAGATGGAGAAAAGGAGAGGGCCTAAGACTGAACCTTGGGGTAAGCCAACAGACAGAAGGCAAGGTGAAAAAGTGGTGCCAACAAAGGAGACACTAAATGTACAATGTGAGCCATGAAAGAGCAGAGTCGCGGAAGCAGAGAGTAGAGAATTTGGATTAGAAGATGGTGGTCAACTGTGTCAAAGGCAGCAGAGAGATCCAGGAGTAGTTTTGCAAAATTAATTATTTTAAATGTTTGACCATTGTTGTGTTTGTTCAGTCCTTTAGTCGTGTCCACCTCTCAGTGACCATATGGACGTACATTGCCAGCCACATCTGTCTGTGTTTCTGGTTATGTTTTTCCATATGGTTTGGCAGAGATACTGGAGTGGGTTGCCGGTTCCTTCTACATTGGTCTGCAATTTGTCTGATATCTCTGTAATGACCTGTCCATTTCAGATGCCCCTACATGGTATAGCTTCATTGAGGTACACAAGCCCCTTCACCCCTTCACTAAGACAAGATAACGATCCAGAAGGGGTGTTTGACCATAGTGCTCCTTAACTTTAAAAAATGTTGACACTTTATCAAATGTAGTTCTTGAAATGAACTTAGTGCTTACACCAGTCCTTTAACCTACAATTGTCATTTCAAATTTAATTTATATCATTTGTAATGTGATTCACCTGCTTATTCTGACCGTAAACTTAAATAAAAGAATGTTTCTTAGAGCTCATTAGTGTAATTTGTTCTCCTTGAGATTTGTTTTCCAGAACTGAAGTGAGGAAAGGTCTCAAAAAATGATATAACATATCTATTTTTCCTCATATAACCTCACATTGTAGGGTTTTATTTGTCATTACTTTCCAGAACTTTTTGTTTAAAGCCAACAGACAAAATAATTTTCTTTTGCAATCATTTCAGAACTGATGTTTTTAACAGTGTTTACAAAAATATGTTACCAAGATGTACAGCGCCTTTGATAACTGAATGTCTTCAGTATATTTATGTAATATTTTTCCTGAACATAGTCCTTAACATACATTCTCTCACTTTTCTCATTTTTAAATTAAAGGGACTATTTAAATATTTGTGGTTTTATATATAGAGTGTGTTTTAACTAAGTAACTTAAAGGCATATCCAAGTTTAATGGATTAATACATTTATGCAATCCTTAGGCAAAAAGCAGCCTATATGTATACTGCACATTTCATAGAACATTTTATTTTTATTAATATCTAAAAATCCCTCTAATGATTATGTTGACACAACCAGGGGGCATCTACACAGGCATCTGATCCCCCCCAATCAGCATGCAGCATCAGGGGAGCAATATCAACCGGCTATTTAACTGCTGTTCCTTGCTCAGCCAATCTCCTTGCAGATTCCTGTCTGTATGTCAGCAGCAATACATAGCACATGTAAGTGATACACTACATATCACAGGCTGCTTTGCTTCACAAACTGGAGCCCTCAAGTTTAATTCAAATGTTTCAGCTAACCTAAACAAATCATTTTAAATTTGATGTGAATATAGCCTGGATTTGGAGGGTGTTAACCTTAATTTGCAACTGTCAGAAATGACAACAAATGTTGCTTCAAATGTTTATTTTAAGATTTTTTTCATGCTAAAAAAGTTTGCATACACTACTAATTCTCCTCTATCAGATGCATTCATAATCCAGCAAACCTAGACATGCCTTTAATTATATCCTTCTCAATGTAAATGTTATAATGTTTGTATTTTATTACAGACATTATGTACTCAAGCTTGTATATATGTGTGTACATTTCTGTTCACATAAAGTCTTTTCAATGCTAACCTAACCAAAAACTGTGAGTGTAGTGCATTCACCTGTATTTTTTGTATATTATATCATTATTTTATATTATATATGAGTTCTATAATGTTTATAAAATTAAAATAATAACAAAGATCAGATTATGTTTGCATTAATGCCAATGATACTGTAAGAGATAAATATCCATGTATTATAAATACATATAAGAAAACCGTATCTCCTAAATGTAGTGTTTGTAAACCTAGAAAGGAAATTAAGAATTTAAATATTGCTTCAGCATTTGGATAATGTACCAAAATTGATCGATAGCATTTGGATAATGTTTAGCAAGTTTAATAAATTACATAGTCCTGTGACCAGGTGCAAGATTTTAGATTAAGATTGTGTTTATAGATAGTAACTCTAGAAAAACAGGAAGGGAAAGGAACACAATATGTTAGTTAGGTGGGAGGAGAGGTGCAGTGAAAAAATGACAAAAAAAACTGGTGTAGCCATAGAGCTTGTTTGAACATTGGTATAAAAATCTGTAAGGGTGTAAAATGACCAGACCACTTCAGGCCATTGCTGTGTGTGCGTCTCCCTGCTTGAGCTTGAAAATAAAGCGAAACTCTGAGACGTCTGACATCTCCTGCCTGGATCTTTTGCGAATGAGAGACAATTTTCCCTAACAATTCCCCAAAAAGGAACCCTGTCTGAATACTTCCTCCTCCAACTCTCCTTCACAGGAGGATTGATGACTCATATATGATATGGCCTGAAAAACCAATCTAAGGAAGACCTGGCAGGGAGTACAGCAAGCATTTGTACAAGTCTTTCTTGTGGGAAATTTTGGGGTGATAGGACAGAATCTTAAAAGTGTTTTTCAGTACTCTTCTATATCCATAAATTTTGTTCAGATGTGTTTTGGAAAATAACTATCCTTTCTATAATAACCCTAAGACATATATGAACAAGCTCAGTTCTTTATAGTTTATTATAATTTTTCTAAATATGGAAACACTTTCTAGGATAAGAAACAAAGCCATATACTGTTTTTTTTTTATTATACATAAACAAATATGGAAATTCTTGATGGAAAAGAAAAAAGAAAATATTTGCTTCTTGCAGATTGTGGTGTAAGTCTTCAATAATTATGTCTTAAACCTCTCACTGGTAATGAAGCGTTAACACAATTCCATTGAAGCCATTTACACTGGCTGTGATGCATTAATAGTGTCGATAGTAGGGATGGAAAAGGAGTGGGGAAGACCACATTTAAATAATCTGTTTAAACTAGGGTCATTAGATTATGTTCATTTTTGCTACCTTTTTTCAAAGCACCCACTTAACCTACCTAATAGACATGTGGTTGCCCAATCCCTGGTGGCTAGTGAGGAAGAATTGATCATAGAGTGTATCAGCGAGCTGCAATCACTTCTTCTCCCTCCATAACCTCCACAAGCCTCCCCCTGCAAGTCCTCACTACTTGATTGTCGGTGCTCAATGACCTCTATATCCAAGGGGTTTATGTATGCGACAGATTCAGAAAAGCTCTATTTCCCGTAGTAGGACCTATTGGGGGGGGGGGGTAAACATGCCTGTTCGGTTGAGTAGCTGCACCTTGGCAGCCCAGATTTAAGACTGTTCCTGGAGTATGGGGGGGCTTGTTGTGAACTGATTGTTTGTAGTTTATTTGATGTGGAGAAAGACGCACACAGAGAGACAACAGCCTGCAGCTTATGACTGCTTGGAGCAGAGTGGGAACATGGAAATCAGGAGAAATTACAGACACAAACAAAGAGGAGACTGATGTGTATATACATGATATGGATACTGTGAAAAAGGTGAACAGAGATATGGGAAAATCCAAGAAGGCATGTATGTAAGCCTGAGTTTAATAAAACCATTTGATCAATACAGACCTAAATGTGTTAAATGGCTCTCACACAGCAATTAGGATGCACATGAGAAAGGCTGGAACAATCATACTTAATTGAGGAAAATAACATGCTACTTATTCCCTAATACGTACACTCATCTCCGGTGTAATAATATAAATCTACACTAGTAACCCTACCATCTTACTGTAGTAGCTGTGAGGATCCACCAATTACCCTCCTAAATAATAAAGTTCAAATCTAACCTACTCTACACTCCTCACTTCTAAAAAAATATACAACCATACAAAAGTGCAAAGCAATAAATAGTATGCTAAAAAACTGTATAGATTATAATCCACTTGCTACCTAAATCCTATATATATAATACTTAGCTCTCAGTTAATAGCTGCATTATGAATGAGGTGCATGTACATAAACATTGTCACCTATAAAGGTATATGTGCATAAACATCATCATCAATAAAGGCCTATCTGTGTAAACATTATCTATCTATATATATATATATAAAATCCCAGTACATTCATTTGTCAATATACAATGTGTACACACCTTTAAGTGCCAATATCTCTACTGAATGCATTTAACTAAATTGTTAGACCTCATTTCCCATTCAGAATCAAGGCTTGTTGAAATAAAATATCTCTGCTGCATCCACCTCTCTCAGGGAGTCACTGTGACGTCATCACTTGGGGACATCCTCCAAGTCACAACCGACGCGCATTTTGTCAGAGGCTTCAACCAGGGCAAAATCAGAGTGTGGAACCCTAATAAAGGTGTGTACAGGAACAGAGACTGTATTGATGAAAAGTTTGATTTTCCCCATGTGCGATTCAAGCTGTACAGGTACACACACACAGGAGACACATAGATTTTATGACCCACACACAAGAGTTAACTACAAAAAAAGGTTTTACATCTGAACCAACATTCTAAATTCCAAATAGCACGTCCTGGGATGGCCAATAGGTCCAAAACCTCTGTAAGAGTCCCAACAAATGGCTCAATAGGTGGAAGGAAAAAGGACAGGTAGGGCTGTCATCATACTTAATCCTTCCTTAAGTCTCCAGTCAGTTTAAGATCATAAATGGGTCATGGGCCATTGGCAATCCAACAGTCTAGCTGTCTTGATAGCTCATAAGCATTTTGGTGAGCCTGACCCTGTCTGTAGTAGATGATAAAGTTGCAGATTGGCCGGTGCCAGGCTCCATAACAGCAGTTGCTTATTTTTTCCCTGCAACTTTATTGAGCCAGCATAATGGGTTGTGGTCATTTACCACAATAAATCCTCGCTCAAATAAGTAAGGCTGCAACTTTTTAAGGGCCCAAAGGACAGTCAGGCATTCTTTTCCAATGACAACATAGCTGATCTATAGGGGCAACAGCTTGCAGCGCAAGTAGGCAACAAGATGCTCCTTGCCCACACATGGGCATTCGTTTGGCTTAGCATAGCACCAATACCAAAGGTGAAGGCATCTTTCTGAACCAGGAAGGGGAGATTGTAATCCAGTGAACCAGCAGAGGTTGTGAAGTGAGCGCTCCTTGAGGTCCCAGAAGGCTTGTTCACACTCAGGGTCTACTGAACTAGTTGGAGCATGGCTGGTCTGTGGCACTGTAATTAGGAACAAAGCACCCGTAATACCGCGTAGTGCCTAAGAATAACAACACCTGTCTCTTTCTTAGGGTGGTGAGACTATCTTAGCTGGTCAAACTGTCCCTCATCCGTTCCTCCTGGTCTCCATGCACTGGTCCTCCACCAAATGACTGGTCTCTTCTGCTGTGGCTCATTTCTGGTCCTGGACCTAGAATCTCATGGCTGGAGTGCACAACTGTAGCAGCTGTTCCAGCTAAACAATCTGCATGTCTGAGCTTCCTAGTTAGCTCAGTAAATCAGTCCTGATTCCTTTCATCAGATACCTGTACTGGCCCCAGTAATGCTCAAAGGTAGCTATATACTGGGCCAGTAATCTTCTCCTTACCTCTTCATAATCCTCAGCCATCTCCTGAGGAATTTTTCCAATAGGCGACAATGGCTCGCTTACTCAGCAGTCCCATGAGCAGCCAGACACAATCATCTGGTTCCAGCTTTTACATCCTGCACTAGAGTTCAAAGTCTTGCAAGATTTTATGTCACACACAGTAGGGTTAACAATAAAAAAACATTTGAAACCTACCATTCTACATGGCATTCTAAATGACATTCTAAATGGCATTTACGTCCTAATAAAAGTTTTGGGGTGGCCAACAGACCAAAAACCCCTGTAAGAGTCCCACCTCATGTCCCACTACAGGGCAAAAAGGGGAAGCAGGACCGTTGTCACTGTTGTACAAAACAAAACTTGTATTTGCAAGAGAGAGATTTATTTCACACCAACAAAATTACGGTGGAGCATCTTGCGCAATCAACTTGATTATGGTTTTTAGATCCTAATGATGATTTCGCACCGTAAATGTAAGTCAGTGGATAGTGACAGAAATTATGGTTATTTAAATTATTTTCAAGACTTTTCATTTTGAGATTAGAATGATAGGTCATTATTGGTCTATGCAATATGATAATATTTTTATAAAGTTTTATAAATATTATGCATTATGATGCTTTGTAGCAAATGATTTGATCTATATTTTGGGATTATAACGTTCAAGTATTTAAATGGATAAGTGAAAAATTTGAAAAATTCTATATAGTTTTTAATTTCATAAAAATATCCGACAGACGCATTTTAATCATAGCCTTTACTTTATTTTTTGATAGAAGCTATCATTCTCTCTATAAATTCATAGCACTCACAACATCTCCAAAGAAACCTGCTGTTCCTGGACCTCCAAAGGCTGGGATATTGATTTTGTTAGAAATTCAACTTCCATAACAAATTTCTTTTACATCCTTGGAGTTCTTTCCCTGGAGATGTTGAACAACCATGATAGAAATACAAAAAAAAATATTTACAATGAAAAGCTAAATAAATAACATATACTGCTGAAACCTAAAGCTGCTAAGTAGTATTCCTATGACATGTCTAAATACAAATTATTTATTTGATACATTTATCTTTTTTACGTTAATATAAAAAATCCTAAAAACATTTAAGAATACTGTAGAAATAATTTGCAACATAAACTGGAAAGATTGTATTACATTTTGCATTTAAAATACCATTGGGTACTGAATTGTATTTACAATTGCATAAAGCAGTGTTAACCCATAAATTACATTATTAACACTGTGCGGACAAACCATACATAGAGCACAGGCAGCCAAGGTTGTCCCATATAAATAAAGGGTACATGCTAAGTATAGACACATTTAATATTACATAATACTTTATTTCAATATGTAACCAAGAAATATCTTCTCTGAGAATTTCAAATCCCAATTTTTTTTTACAAAATATGTCCCTTGACTAGGTTAGGGATAACACATAGCATAGTGAAAATAATATAAAGAGTGAATTAGTATATTTTGTCTGAGTTATTAATCATATGAATATTGATAGCTCCAACTTCTAGATACATTTATGATATTTTTTTTCTCCACAAGAAGGACCACATTCTGAAAATACTGGAAAGCCTTTGAGAAAAATTACTGCAAACATATAAATAAGTAAACTGTCTTGGTCCAAAATTCAGTTTGCTATTCACTTAGCCATCTTGATGTCTTACATTTGATTGACTCCATTGACTTGAATTGAAAGGAGAGATTATTTACCTAAATGGCAGTTAGACATGAAATTAAGTTTCTTTTAAATTAAAGAATGTTCTTAGGGAAAAGTAACGATGTAAAAGTTATGAAATTTCCTAGTTACTTCATGTTTGTGGATAGCAGAAGCTGCCATTTTATTTTTGTCACTGAGTCATAAACTCAGATTAGATTTATTGTTCTTTTTCAGTCACTACAAAATATGTAGACATTTAGCCAAATAGTTAAATGTCTGGATTGTGAAGTGACAGTGGTAGGTTCTGGTTCTACCAACACAATTTTATTTTTACAAAGTATTTTTTCTTTTAATCAAAATATAAAATTATATATAATTTGTAAGGTGTTTATCAGACAAACAAGATATACTGTATGATAGTGTTACCTTGCTATATAATGAGGTTTAACTCTCAAAAGTGTGTCGTGCCTAAATGCTTTTTTATTGGACAAACATTTTCTCCATCTGAGCAGAAGAATTCACCAACTCCCAGTTCCATTTACCTTAGTTTTTTTTGCTTTAGACCTACAACATCACATACCCCCACTCTTGATTTCTGTTAATTTATAGTGCAGGTTTAGCACTATCACCTCCTTTTTTCGCAAATGAAACACCCACCGATGTAATTCCTAATTAACCCTCTACTTTCTCTTCAATTACTTGCCAAGCCTGTGTTTCTCCCTTTTTAATCACTACCACTTTTGTTTCAATAATCCATTAGATTGAGAGTTTGTGAGTTGTAAATCTTGTAAGGTGCTTTGGGAAAATAAGCACCATGTACATAACATTTTAAACTCAAAGAGGGCCCTCCAGTTTATGCCATGTTTTAATCTCTGTATAGTCCTATGGAACATTAGTGCCTTACAAAAATCAGATAATAATAATAATCAAATATAACGCAAGGGTTCAAATTTACATAATTGTAGAAAAAATATTTGCTGAATCCTGTTCCAAAAGTCCCCCAAATGGTGCATAAATGCTTTTATATTCAATATAACAAGTAAATACAATAGAATATTATGGTTAATGTCACCTTCATATACATATATATTATGTACTGTATGCTTGAGGCCTCCACTCCCATTTCCACCCACTCCCGCAGGACCGCAGCCTGTGGTAAATGCAGCACTCAGTGCACTGGCTGCAGCAGCAGGATGCACTCTAATAAAGACATGACAGCGAGGAGATTCTTGGTTCCTGCATCAGTGAGAAGACAATTAACTTCATTCAACTATAAGAACTACAGGGAACCAAGTTACCAGAATTTAGAACAGCTGTATCTCGAATCTATGTTTATGTTCTTACCCACTACTGGAATGCCCTCTCTGTGCCTGGGCAGCTTGTCTGTCTCAGGGGAAAACTCATAAAAATAAAGAACTATCAACACACTTTAGTAGGTAGAGCACTGGCCCACCCTTCGCTCCAAGTGCTCCCCCCAGGGACCCTTGATAAGCAATGCTTACAAGTCAGTAAGAAAATAATACTTCAACATACTGGCACTTCACTGGGGGTATATGGAAGAGAAAAATAGTTTTGGTACCATTTTGTTTTCAGCAAGTCGTTATATCCGTGGTGGTTCCTGATTGCAGCAGGTACGTCTCTCTCACTTATGTGCAGGGCATTCCTATAAGGCAACTCTCACAGTCTTACTGCAGCTTCAGTCTGGGTACTGGTGTCTCCCAACTCCAACACCTTCTGTGTGCACTTTCTCTCTCAGACTGAGTCTCTCTCTCTCTCTCTCTCTCAGGTTTTTGAATCCAGCAGGTCCATCCACTTGCAACTCCAGTAAACAGCAATTTGTCATGCAATAAAACAGCTTCTCTAAAAACAGCACACCTTGTGCATTTGTGAGAGTAAACTTCCACACATTTCACTCGATAGGTTCTAGAAACTGCAGCAATCCAACATCTAACATCTCTCTCTACTAGCTGTAACTTCCAGGCTCCTCCCAGCCTGTGTACTCTTCGGCCTCAGAGCCTAACTGGAGGGCACACCCATCTTTCGGTGTGTCTGTTTTAACATCTAAACACACCTGAAGCTGATCAGTGATTTAGCAGGTGTTAACTTCTTTTCTCCTGGTGATAAATCTTCACATCACTGTATCTTGCACCAGCTTCTGGGGGCACTCTGTCACAATATATATATATATATATATATATATATCACATATATAGTTGTGAGCGTACGAGTTGTTGCTAACGCTGGCGGGCTTGCGCAGCAAGCCGCGGCCCTCGTTACGCGAGGGCCACGGGCAAGTGCCTCAGTTGCTGGCATGGAGCGCCAATGGCGCTCCTTGCCAGCAACTGCGACCCTCGCAAACTTTACGTCGCAACGCAAACAACACGACACACCAACTACGACCATCGCAAACTTTACCTCGCAACGCAAACTGCATACGAGACACGTTACCAGACATTACTACCTCACAACTATCGGACGCAACTCGCGAACATTACAAAATTCAAAACACAATAAATACACACAGCACATACATAAAAAGCTTACCTACAGCAAGAGGAAGCATCCAGGACCTCAAAAAAACAACTTACACCTTCATTTAACAAAAATAAAAGAGTTTGAACACTAAAAAATTTGCTAAGCGAGAGAAAAAATGCCCGCCGAACAAAATGAAAACGAGGCTACAGCACTCTAAACACGCAAAACACCACAAGAAACTCACAAAATACCACAAACGACCTACGAATATTCCTCTAAGACGCATACCACAAATTACTCGCCATTTTACGCCAATGCGGAAGTACACAACTACGCTAACGGTTTCGTCTCGCGCACGCACACTATTACACTGCACACATTCATCACGCTTACACAGCAGCTCCACAGCACTGATGCTGCAGCAACATCAAAACAGATTGCCAGCTCTTCAACACAATGCTTCAAAATAGGTAAAGTATATTCATTTATTAATTGTATTAAATATTTCAGTAGTACGCACAAAATACCATTAGCTACCTTACAATTTCATTTCTGTCATTTTTTTATATATATACAGTAGAATCCTGGTTATCCGGCACCCAACTAACCGGGACTCTCAAGCAACCAGCACCTGCATCAATTCCCCATTTTCAAAAAACTCCCTCTAAACTGGCATAACCAGCACTATCCAGCACTATCCGGCACGATCGGGAATTTGAGACTGCAAAAAAAATGCTAACTTTTTTTCTAATTATTTTTTTTTGGGCCTAAATGGCCCAGTTTAGGTGCTAATGCCCTTTTAAATTCATTTTGGTTTTTGGGGTGTTTAAGGGGACTCACAATTAATAATTAACTACAGTTATCTGGCAATAGGGAGTCCCCCGTGGGTTCCCGATAACAGGGGTTTTACTGTATATATATATATATATATATATATATATATATATATATATATACAGTATCTCACAAAAGTGAGTACACCCCTCACATTTTTGTAAGAAAGAAATGACACTCTGCTACAATGTAAAGCAGTATGTGTACAGCCTGTATAACAGTGTACATTTTCTGTCCCCTTAAAATAACTTATAACACAGGCATTAATGTCTAAACCATTGGCAACAAAAGTGAGTACATCCCTTTGTGGAAATGTCCAAATTGGGCCCAAAGTGTCAATATTTTATGCGGCCACCATTATTTTCCAGCACTGCCTTAACCCTCATGGGCATGGAGTTCACCAGAGCTTCACAGGTTGCCACTGGAGTCCTCTTCCACTCCTCCATGATGACATCTCGGAGCTGGTGGATGTTGGAGACTTTGCACTCCCCCACCTTCCGTTTGAGGATGCCCCACAGATGCTCAATAGGGTTTAGGTCTGGTGACATGCTTGGCCAGTCCATCACCTTTACCTTCAGCTTCTTTAGCAAGGCAGTGGTCATCTTGGAGGTGTGTTTGGGGTCATTATCATAGTGGAATACTGCCCTGCGGCCCAGTCTCAGAAGGGAGGGGATCATTATCTGCTTCAGTATGTCCCAGTACATGCTGGCATTCATGGTTCCATCAATGAACTGTAGCTCCCCAGTGCTGGCAGCCCTCATGTAGGCCCACCAACTCCCACCAACAAAAGTAGACATCTATACTGGGGAAAAGTAGTTGAAATAATCCCTAAATTACAGATAAATGGGTAAGGCACAAAGAACACAAAAACACTTATATGAGATGAGACCCTCAGTTTGAACATAAACCGAGAATGAAGGCAGTATCTGACATCATCAGGTAAATGCATATAGAGAGAATCAACACAGCATATTATAGAAAGCATATATACACATATAGACATAGTATCTGTTTGCCTTCCTCTGGATCAATTAACAACTAATCCGCATATTGCAGATCAGAGCAGATCTTAAAATGTTGAACATGATGGACTAAAATTATTTTTTCAACCTCAATTACTATGTAACTATGTAACTAATATGCCCATTGTATCAAACAGCTTTGAGCAAAGCTAGGGTTGGAAGACATACAAGCTGGGAATCCCAGAGTGGGGCCGGTTTCTTAGCTTGTTTAGTGGATATTTTGAGTAGGTAGTTCAGCACAACAATCGTTTAATATATGCTAGGCAAAAGAGCGATAGAAGCCCTCCACCATATAGTAGTACAGTGAATAAATAGTACATTTGTGTTCACATTTGAATGTCTAAAACAAGTTAAAAAACCTGCTTCCAGCTCAGAATTCCGAGAAATACAGTTATTACACTGCATTCTGGGAACCTTGGTAGGGACATGCAAATGTGCTAACAAAGGCTTCTCTCTAGCAATCCATAACCATATTAATCATGGCTTCCCTTAAGCATATGCCCGCTGTATCAAACAGCTTTGAGCATAGCTAGGATTGCATATATAAATTATGGGTTGACAAAGTTTATACTAAGCTTAGGAACCAATCACACTGTTAAGGAGCCACATAATAGTGTATATATAAAAATGTGCCAGGACAGAAGGGTGTTCATGTCTGATGTATGGTAGGGGTGCTTGATGACAACAGGTTATAAGCCCCTGTTCGTTAATTTAAAATTACATTGTACTCTTTGGGCATGGGATCCATAAAGAGGTTAAAACTGTTTGGGGTAGGCAAGCACTACTCATGTGTTAAGGGGTTATTAATTGTTAATTGCAATAAAGACTACAATATGTTTGTCATTATTTTATTTGAAGCCAGTTGTTGGGTGGGCATTACGTTGTTTTAAGATTAGTGATTGTAATTACTGTAATCCACCAGTTGACCCTTCAAATGCCAATGCATCCAGTAATTCTGTGGAGGTTGCTGTTGGCTGGACAGAGCTGGTACCAGTTTGTCAAACTGGTTGATGGTCAAGCTTGTGAACTTTGCTGAGATATAAATATACAGTTTCGGGAAACTAATTTTAAAGCAAATTGTTATATTTAATATATTCCCTTGTATATAAATGCAAGGTAGAAATGTATATGGATGTTCCATGCCTCCTTATGTGCATTTGCATAGTGCTCTTTATATTTTATGTTAATCAACTAATTGCTTTATTTGAACATAACACAATCTTACAAGTGAGAACAGTTATCTTTAATTGTAAATGTTCTAGGCTTTTGAGATAAACAGATTGACAGTCTAACGTTCTGTAAGCGTCTCAAATGAAAATGCAATAACATCATCTAATGTCCTTGAAAGTACTTGTGTTTTCACTGCAAAAAAAAAAAAGAGAATGCTCTACCTCAGAAAAAAACAAAGAAATTAAATTAATCATAAATAAAGTTTAGTATGGAAAATATCCTAGGTACTCAATGTGAATTTTTGTGACCTTATCATCAAAAATACCATGGTGGTGCAAAACTGCAATTGGTGCAGCTTAATCAGTTTACACAATAAATGGAAAAAAAATGATGTATATATCATGACCACCACCTACTTTTTTATGTCTGCAGCATGTAGCCAATGAGCTGGCTTGGTGGTTATATAAGGTGACATGTAGGCATTCTTAGAAAATATCAACCATTGCTGTCTTGGGTAAAACATGCAAATTATCTGACTTGGGGATGATCATTGGCTTTCAGGCGAAGGTTGGCAGGATTTCTGAAACAGAAGTTTGCTAATTGTTTGCGTGCTGCTGTGGTTACATGCCATTGATGTCAGAGGTGACCGTCGGCTGTGAATGTGTGTGAGGGCCAATTGGTGTGCTACAGCTGAGCAACTCACCATCCAAACAAAATAGGGGGCTTCCAATCATGTGTCAAAAAAGACAGTACAGCCAACCATTTTGGTTATGGGGCTCCAAAGCAAACAGCTTGTCCCTTCACCCATGCTGATGAGGGTTCAAAGTCAGAAACGCCTTCAGTTGCACAACAGTATCGAAACTAGACCTAATCTGACCAATGAGTCATGTTTTCTGCTCCATTGACTAGGAACCTCCAAGAACAAACACTCTGCAACCATTGTTGGAAGAATACAAGCTGGTGGCGGAAGCATTGTGGTCTGAGGAATGTTTTCTTGGCATTGTCTAGGTCCACTCATACTTGTTGACCGGCTTCCTAGGGACCGGTGGGATCTTCCAGCAGGACAATGCAACATATTGTACAGCCAGAATTGTCCGGAAGTGGTTCGAGGAACATGACAAAGTCTTCCAAGTACTTCTCTGGCCTCCAAATTCCTCAACTTGAGCCCCTTCGAGCAACTGGGGGATCACATAAATAGCCATGTTCACCATATGGATCCTCAACTATGCACTCTTCAGTCTGCATAGCTCCATACCGCGCTTATTCGGGAGATTAGCTGGTGGTCATAACATAATAATAATGTGACTGGACAATTTGTGTGTGTGTGTGTATATACAGTTGCAAGCAAAAGTATGTGAACCCTTTGGAATGATATGGATTTCTGCACAAATTGGTCATAAAATGTGATCTGATCTTCATCTAAGTCACAACAATAGTCAATCACACTCTGCTTAAACTAATAACACACAAATAATTAAATGTTACCTGTTGTTATTGAACACACCATGTAACCATTCACAGTGCAGGTGGAAAAAGTATGTGATCCCTTGGATTTAATAACTGGTTGAACCTCCTTTGGCAGCGATAACTTCAACCAAACGTTTCCTGTAGTTGCAGATCAGATGTGCACAACGGTCAGGAGTAATTCTTGACCATTCCTCTTTACAGAACTGTTCAGTTCAGCAATATTCTTGGGATGTCTGGTGTGAATCGCTTTCTTGAGGTCATGCCACAGCATTTCAATCGGGTTGAGGTCAGGACTCTGACTGGGCCACTTCAGAGGCATATTTTCTTCTGTTTAAGCCATTCTGTTGTTGATTTACTTCTATGCTTTGGGTCATTGTCCTGTTGCAACACCCATCTTCTGTTGAGCTTCAGCTGGTGGAAAGATGGCCTTAAGCTCTCCTTCAAAATGTCTTGATAAACTTTGGAATTCATTTTTCCTTCAATGATAGCAATCCGTCCAGGCCCTAACGCAGCAAAGCAGCCCCAAACCATGATGCCCCCACCACCGTACTTCACAGTTGGGATGAGGTTTTGATGTTGGTGTGCTGTGCCTCTTTTTCTCCACACATAGTGTTGTGTGTTTCTTCCAAACAACTCAACTTTGGTTTCATCTGTCCACAGAATATTTTGCCAGTACTGCTGTGGAACATCCAGGTGCTCTTGTGCAAACTGTAAACGTGCAGCAATGTTTTGTTTGGACAGCAGTGGCTTCCTCTGTGGTATCCAATTTGTGCAGAAATCTATATCATTCCAAAGGGTTCACATACTTTTGCTTGCAACTGTATATAACTTGGCTTATTCTCGAGTATATATATATATTTATATATATATATATATATATATATATATATATATATATATATACCGTATATACTCGAGAATAAGCCAAGTTTTTCAGCCCTTTTTGAAGGCTGAAAAGGGCCCCCTCTGCTTATACTCGAGTCACCCGTGTCTCTCTTCCCCCCCTGTGTCTCCACCACTGTGTCTCTCTTTTCCCCTGTGTATCTCTTTCCCCCCGTGTCTCTCCACCTCATGTCTGTCTTTCCCCCCTGTGTCTCTCCACCCCCGTGGCTCTCTTTCCCTCCCATGTCTCTCCACCCCCGTGGCTGTCTTTACCTCCCGTGTCTCTCTAACCCCGTGGATCTCTTTCCTTCCCGTGTCTCTCCAACCCCTGTGGCTCTTTCCCTCCCCCTCCCTTATCATCCTTCTCATTCACACCCCCCCAACTTCATCCTCAAGCCCCCATCCTAAACCCCCCTCCTCAACCCCCCTCCAAATCCTCAACCCCCCCTCCTCAACCCCCCTCCTCATACTCAACCCCCCTCCTCATACTACTCCCCCCTCCTCACTTTACCCCTCTAATTACCTTTCCTCTCCCTTTCCCCTCACTTACCTTCCATCAGCAGCTGCTCCTCCGCTCCTCCGCACTCCTTCCGACTGCGTTGGGACCCAGTATATGTTAATGACGTGACGTCACATGCGCGTCACGTCATTAGCATTGGCCCGGTCCCAACACAGCCGGAAGGAGCGCGAAGGAGAGGAGGAGCAGCTGCTGATGGAAGGTAAGTGAGGGGAAAGGGAGAGGGATAGGTATTTAGAGGGGTAAAGTGAGGAGGGGGCTTGAGGATGAGGAGGTGGGTTGAGGAGGGAGGTTGAGGAGGGGGGTTGAGGATGAGGAGGTGGGTTGAGGAGTGAGGTTGAGGATGAGGAGGGGGGTTGAGGAGGGGGGTTGAGGAGACAGGTTGAGGAGGGAGGTTGAGGATGAGGAGGGGGGTTGAGGAGAGGGATTGAGGATGAGGAGGGGGGTTGAAGAGAGGTTGAGGAGGGGGGTTGAGGAGGAGGAGGGCGGTTGAGGAGGGATGTTGAGGAGGGGGGTTGAGCAGGGGGGTTGAGGAGGGGGGCTGCGGATGGGGCATTTTAGGAGGGGGGTTGAGGAAGGGGATGAGGAAGGAGGATAAGGAGGGGGTTGAGGAGGGGGAGGGGGTTGAGGAGGGGGGTTGAGGAGAGAGGATGAGGAGGGCGGGGTTAAGGAGGGGGATAAGGAGGGGGAGGGGGATTGAGGAGGGGGCATCAGGAGAGAGGATGAGGAGGGGGTTTGAGGAGAGAGGTTGAGGAGGGGGGTTGAGGAGAGAGGTTGAGGAGGGGGGGTTGAGGAGAGATGATGAGGAGGGGTGTTGAGGAGAGGGATGAGGACGGAGGATGAGGAGGAAGGATGAGGAGGGGGATTGAGGAGGGGGGATGAGGAGAGAGGTTGAGGAAGGGGTTTGAGGAGAGAGGTTGAGGCGGGGGGTTGAGGAGAGAGGTTGAGGAGGGTGGTTGAGGAGAGAGTTCGAGGAGGGGGGTTGAGGTGGGAGGGTTGAGGAGGGGGGTTGAGGAGAGAGGTTGAGGAGGGTGTTTGAGGAGAGAGCTTGAGGAGGGGGGTTGAGGTGGGAGGGTTAAGGAAGGGGGTTGAGGAGGGGGGTTGAGGAGAGAGGTTGAGGAAGGGGGTTGAGGAGGGGGATTGAGGAGAGGTTGAGGAAGGGGGTTGAGGAGAGAGGTTGAGGAGGGGCATTGAGTCAGGGGGGTTGAGGAGGGGGGTTGAGGAGAGAGGATGAGGAGGGTGGTTGAGGAGAGAGTTTGAGGAGGGGGGTTGAGGTGGGAGGGTTGAGGAAGGGGGTTGAGGAGGGGGGATAAGGAGGGAAGATGAGGAGGGGGTTGAGGAGGGGGGTTAAGGAGGGGGAGGGGAGTTGTGCAGGGGGGTTGAGGAGAGGGGATGAGGAGGGGGGTTGAGGAGAGAGGTTGAGGTGGGGGTTAAGGATGAGGAGGGGGGTTGAGGAGGGAGGTTGAGGAGGGGGGTTGAGATTGAGGAGGGGGGTAGAGGAGAGCGGTTGAGGAGGGGGATGAGGAGAGAGGATGAGGAGATGGGTTGAGGAGAGAGGTTGAGGAGGGGGTTGAGGAGGGGGGTTGAGGAAGGGGATTAGGAAAGACGATAAGGAAGGGGTTGAGGAGGGGGAGGGGGTTGAGGAGGGGGGTTGAGGAGAGATGATGAGGAGGGGTGTTGAGGAGAGGGATGAGGACGGAGGATGAGGAGGGAGGATGAGGAGGGGGATTGAGGAGGGGGGATGAGGAGAGAGGTTGAGGAGGGGGATTGAGGAGAGAGGTTGAGGAAGGGGGTTGAGGAGAGAGGTTGAGGCGGGGGGTTGAGGAGAGAGGTTGAGGAGGGTGGTTGAGGAGAGAGTTCGAGGAGGGGGGTTGAGGAAGGGGGTTGAGGAGGGGGGATGAGGAGGTAAGATAAGGAGCGGGTTGAGGAGGGGGAGGGGGTTGAGGAGGGGGGTTGAGGAGAGATGATGAGGAGGGGTGTTGAGGAGAGGGATGAGGACAGAGGATGAGGAGGGAGGATGAGGAGGGGGATTGAGGAGGGGGGATGAGGAGAGAGGTTGAGGAGGGGGATTGAGGAGAGAGTTTGAGGAGGAGGGTTGAGGAAGGGGGTTGAGGAGGGGGGATGAAGAGGTAAGATAAGGAGCGGGTTGAGGAGGGGGGTTAAGGAGGGGGAGGGGAGTTGTGCAGGGGGGTTGAGGAGAGAGGATGAGGAGGGGGGTTGAGGAGAGAGGTTGAGGTGGGGGGTTAAGGATGAGGAGGGGGGTTGAGGAGGGAGGTTGAGGAGGGGGTTGAGATTGAGGACGGGGGTAGAGGAGAGCGGTTGAGGTTGAGGAGGGGGTTGAGGAGGGTGGTTGAGGAGAGAGGTTGAGGAGGGTGTTTGAGGAGAGAGTTTGAGGAGGGGGGTTGAGGTGGGAGGGTTAAGGAAGGGGGTTGAGGAGGGGGTTGAGGAGAGAGGTTGAGGAAGGGGGTTGAGGAGGGGGATTGAGGAGAGGTTGAGGAAGGGGGTTGAGGAGAGAGGTTGAGGAGGGGCGTTGAGGCAGGGGGGTTGAGGAGGGGGGTTGAGGAGAGAGGATGAGGAGGGTGGTTGAGGAGAGAGTTTGAGGAGGGGGGTTGAGGTGGGAGGGTTGAGGAAGGGGGTTAAGGAGGGGGGATGAGGAGGGAAGATGAGGAGGAGATTGAGGAGGGGTTTAAGGAGGGGGAGGGGAGTTGTGAAGGGGGGTTGAGGAGAGAGGATGAGGAGGGTGGTTGAGGAGAGAGGTTGAGGTGGGGGGTTAAGGATGAGGAGGGGGTTGAGGAGAGGGTTGAGGAGGGGGGCTGAGGATGGGGCATTTTAGGTGGGGGGTTGAGGAAGGGGATGATGAAGGACGATAAGGAAGGGGGTTGAGGAGGGGGAGGGGATTGAGGAGGGGGGTTGATGAGAGAGGATGAGGAGGGGGGTTGAGGAGATAGGTTTATGAAGGGGGGTAAGGAGGGGGATGAGGAGGGGGGTTGAGGAGAGAGGTTGAGGAGGGGGGTTGAGGAGGGGGATGAGGAGGGAGGATAAGGAGGGAGGATGAGGAGGGAGGATGAGGAGGGGAGGGTTGAGGAAAGGGGTTGAGGAGGGGGGATGAGGAGGGAAAATGAGGAGGGGGTTGAGGAGGGGGGTTAAGGGGGGGGAGGGAAGTTGTGCAGGGGGGTTGAGAAGAGAGGATGAGGAGGGGGATTGAGGAGAGAGGTTGAGGTGGGGGGTTAAGTATGCAGAGGGTGTTTGAGGAGGGAGGTTGAGGAGGGAGAGTTGAGATTGAGGAGGGGGTTTGAGTAGGGGGATGAGGAGAGAGTATAAGGATGGGGGTTGAGGAGAGAGGTTGAGGTGGGGGGTTAAGGATGAGGAGGGGGGTTAAGGAGGGAGGTTGAGGAGGGGGTTGAGATTGAGGATGGGGGTAGAGGAGAGCGGTTGAGTTTGAGGAGGGGGTTGAGGAGGGGGGTTGAGGAGGGGGGTTGAGGAGAGAGGTTGGGGAGAGAGGTTGAGGAAGGGGGTTGAGGAGAGAGGTTGAGGAGGGGCGTTGAGGCGGGGGGGTTGAGGAGAGAGGATTAGGAGGGTGGCTGAGGAGAGAGTTTGAGGAGGGGGGTTGAGGAGGGGGGATGAGGAGAGAGGTTGAGGAGGGGGATTGAGGAGAGAGGTTGAGAAAGGGGGTTGAGGAGAGAGGGTGAGGAGGGGGGTTGAGGAGAGAGGTTGAGGAGGGTGGTTGAGGAGAGAGTTCGAGGAGGGGGGTTGAGGTGGGAGGGTTGAGGAGGGGGGTTGAGGAAGGGGATGAGGAAGGAGGATAAGGAGGGGGTTGAGGAGGGGGAGGGGGTTGAGGAGGGGGGTTGAGGAGAGAGGATGAGGAGGGCGGGGTTAAGGAGGGGGATAAGGAGGGGGAGGGGGATTGAGGAGGGGGCATCAGGAGAGAGGATGAGGAGGGGGTTTGAGGAGAGAGGTTGAGGAGGGGGGTTGAGGAGAGAGGTTGAGGAGGGGGGGTTGAGGAGAGATGATGAGGAGGGGTGTTGAGGAGAGGGATGAGGACGGAGGATGAGGAGGAAGGATGAGGAGGGGGATTGAGGAGGGGGGATGAGGAGAGAGGTTGAGGAAGGGGTTTGAGGAGAGAGGTTGAGGCGGGGGGTTGAGGAGAGAGGTTGAGGAGGGTGGTTGAGGAGAGAGTTCGAGGAGGGGGGTTGAGGTGGGAGGGTTGAGGAGGGGGGTTGAGGAGAGAGGTTGAGGAGGGTGTTTGAGGAGAGAGCTTGAGGAGGGGGGTTGAGGTGGGAGGGTTAAGGAAGGGGGTTGAGGAGGGGGGTTGAGGAGAGAGGTTGAGGAAGGGGGTTGAGGAGGGGGATTGAGGAGAGGTTGAGGAAGGGGGTTGAGGAGAGAGGTTGAGGAGGGGCATTGAGTCAGGGGGGTTGAGGAGGGGGGTTAAGGAGAGAGGATGAGGAGGGTGGTTGAGGAGAGAGTTTGAGGAGGGGGGTTGAGGTGGGAGGGTTGAGGAAGGGGGTTGAGGAGGGGGGATAAGGAGGGAAGATGAGGAGGGGGTTGAGGAGGGGGGTTAAGGAGGGGGAGGGGAGTTGTGCAGGGGGGTTGAGGAGAGGGGATGAGGAGGGGGGTTGAGGAGAGAGGTTGAGGTGGGGGTTAAGGATGAGGAGGGGGGTTGAGGAGGGAGGTTGAGGAGGGGGGTTGAGATTGAGGAGGGGGGTAGAGGAGAGCGGTTGAGGAGGGGGATGAGGAGAGAGGATGAGGAGATGGGTTGAGGAGAGAGGTTGAGGAGGGGGTTGAGGAGGGGGGTTGAGGAAGGGGATTAGGAAAGACGATAAGGAAGGGGTTGAGGAGGGGGAGGGGGTTGAGGAGGGGGGTTGAGGAGAGATGATGAGGAGGGGTGTTGAGGAGAGGGATGAGGACGGAGGATGAGGAGGGAGGATGAGGAGGGGGATTGAGGAGGGGGGATGAGGAGAGAGGTTGAGGAGGGGGATTGAGGAGAGAGGTTGAGGAAGGGGGTTGAGGAGAGAGGTTGAGGCGGGGGGTTGAGGAGAGAGGTTGAGGAGGGTGGTTGAGGAGAGAGTTCGAGGAGGGGGGGTTGAGGAAGGGGGTTGAGGAGGGGGGATGAGGAGGTAAGATAAGGAGCGGGTTGAGGAGGGGGAGGGGGTTGAGGAGGGGGGTTGAGGAGAGATGATGAGGAGGGGTGTTGAGGAGAGGGATGAGGACAGAGGATGAGGAGGGAGGATGAGGAGGGGGATTGAGGAGGGGGGATGAGGAGAGAGGTTGAGGAGGGGGATTGAGGAGAGAGTTTGAGGAGGAGGGTTGAGGAAGGGGGTTGAGGAGGGGGGATGAAGAGGTAAGATAAGGAGCGGGTTGAGGAGGGGGGTTAAGGAGGGGGAGGGGAGTTGTGCAGGGGGGTTGAGGAGAGAGGATGAGGAGGGGGGTTGAGGAGAGAGGTTGAGGTGGGGGGTTAAGGATGAGGAGGGGGGTTGAGGAGGGAGGTTGAGGAGGGGGTTGAGATTGAGGACGGGGGTAGAGGAGAGCGGTTGAGGTTGAGGAGGGGGTTGAGGAGGGTGGTTGAGGAGAGAGGTTGAGGAGGGTGTTTGAGGAGAGAGTTTGAGGAGGGGGGTTGAGGTGGGAGGGTTAAGGAAGGGGGTTGAGGAGGGGGTTGAGGAGAGAGGTTGAGGAAGGGGGTTGAGGAGGGGGATTGAGGAGAGGTTGAGGAAGGGGGTTGAGGAGAGAGGTTGAGGAGGGGCGTTGAGGCAGGGGGGTTGAGGAGGGGGGTTGAGGAGAGAGGATGAGGAGGGTGGTTGAGGAGAGAGTTTGAGGAGGGGGGTTGAGGTGGGAGGGTTGAGGAAGGGGGTTAAGGAGGGGGGATGAGGAGGGAAGATGAGGAGGAGATTGAGGAGGGGTTTAAGGAGGGGGAGGGGAGTTGTGAAGGGGGGTTGAGGAGAGAGGATGAGGAGGGTGGTTGAGGAGAGAGGTTGAGGTGGGGGGTTAAGGATGAGGAGGGGGTTGAGGAGAGGGTTGAGGAGGGGGGCTGAGGATGGGGCATTTTAGGTGGGGGGTTGAGGAAGGGGATGATGAAGGACGATAAGGAAGGGGGTTGAGGAGGGGGAGGGGATTGAGGAGGGGGGTTGATGAGAGAGGATGAGGAGGGGGGTTGAGGAGATAGGTTTATGAAGGGGGGTAAGGAGGGGGATGAGGAGGGGGGTTGAGGAGAGAGGTTGAGGAGGGGGGTTGAGGAGGGGGATGAGGAGGGAGGATAAGGAGGGAGGATGAGGAGGGAGGATGAGGAGGGGAGGGTTGAGGAAAGGGGTTGAGGAGGGGGGATGAGGAGGGAAAATGAGGAGGGGGTTGAGGAGGGGGGTTAAGGGGGGGGAGGGGAGTTGTGCAGGGGGGTTGAGAAGAGAGGATGAGGAGGGGGATTGAGGAGAGAGGTTGAGGTGGGGGGTTAAGTATGCGGAGGGGGTTTGAGGAGGGAGGTTGAGGAGGGAGAGTTGAGATTGAGGAGGGGGTTTGAGTAGGGGGATGAGGAGAGAGTATAAGGATGGGGGTTGAGGAGAGAGGTTGAGGTGGGGGGTTAAGGATGAGGAGGGGGGTTAAGGAGGGAGGTTGAGGAGGGGGTTGAGATTGAGGATGGGGGTAGAGGAGAGCGGTTGAGTTTGAGGAGGGGGTTGAGGAGGGGGGTTGAGGAGGGGGGTTGAGGAGAGAGGTTGGGGAGAGAGGTTGAGGAAGGGGGTTGAGGAGAGAGGTTGAGGAGGGGCGTTGAGGCGGGGGGGTTGAGGAGAGAGGATTAGGAGGGTGGCTGAGGAGAGAGTTTGAGGAGGGGGGTTGAGGAGGGGGGATGAGGAGAGTGGTTGAGGAGGGGGATTGAGGAGAGAGGTTGAGAAAGGGGGTTGAGGAGAGAGGGTGAGGAGGGGGGTTGAGGAGAGAGGTTGAGGAGGGTGGTTGAGGAGAGAGTTCGAGGAGGGGGGTTGAGGTGGGAGGGTTGAGGAAGGGGGTTGAGGAGGGGGGATGAGGAGGTAAGATAAAGAGGGGGTTGAGGAGGGTGGTTAAGGAGGGGGAGGGGAGTTGTGCAGGGGGGTTGAGGACAGAGGATGAGGAGGGGGGTTGAGGAGAGAGGTTGAGGTGGGGGGTTAAGGATGAGGAGGGGGGTTGAGGAGGGAGGTTGAGGAGGGGGTTGAGATTGAGGACGGGGGTAGAGGAGAGCGGTTGAGGTTGAGGAGGGGGTTGAGGAGGGGGGTTGAGGAGGGGGGTTGAGGAGAGAGGTTGAGGAGGGTGTTTGAGGAGAGAGTTTGAGGAGGGGGGTTAAGGTGGGAGGGTTAAGGAAGGGGGTTGAGGAGGGGGGTTGAGGAGAGAGGTTGAGGAAGGGGGTTGAGGAGGGGGATTGAGGAGAGGTTGAGGAAGGGGGTTGAGGAGAGAGGTTGAGGAGGGGCGTTGAGGCTGGGGGGTTGAGGAGGGGGGTTGAGGAGAGAGGATGAGGAGGGTGGTTGAGAAGAGAGTTTGAGGAGGGGGGTTGAGGTGGGAGGGTTGAGGAAGGGGGTTAAGCAGGGGGGATGAGGAGGGAAGATGAGGAGGAGATTGAGGAGGGGTTTAAGGAGGGGGAGGGGAGTTGTGAAGGGGGGTTGATGAGAGAGGATGAGGAGGGTAGTTGAGGAGAGAGGTTGAGGTGGGGGGTTAAGGATGAGGAGGGGGTTGAGGAGGGGGGCTGAGGATGGGGCATTTTAGGAGGGGGGTTGAGGAAGGGGATGAGGAAGGAGGATAAGGAGGGGGTTGAGGAGGGGGAGGGGATTGAGGAGGGGGGTTGATGAGAGAGGATGAGGAGGGGGGTTGAGGAGATAGGTTTATGAAGGGGGGTTGAGGAGGGGGGATGAGGAGGGGGGTTGAGGAGAGAGGTTGAGGAGGGGGGTTGAGGAGGGGGATGAGGAGGGAGGATGAGGAGGGAGGATGAGGAGGGAGGATGAGGATGGAGGATGAGGAGGATAAAAGGTTGAGGAAGGGGGTTGATGAGGGGGGATGAGGAGGGAAGATGAGGAGGGGGTTGAGGAGGGGGGTTAAGGAGGGGGAGGGGAGTGGTGCAGGGTGGTTGAGGAGAGAGGATGAGGAGGGGGGTTGAGGAGAGAGGTTGAGCTGGGGGGTTAAGTATGCAGAGGGGGTTTGAGGAGGGAGGTTGAGGAGGGAGAGTTGAGATTGAGGAGGGGGTTTGAGGAGGGGGATGAGGAGAGAGGATGAGGATGGGGGTTGAGGAGAGAGGTTGAGGAGGGGGGTTGAGGAGAGAGGTTGAGGAAGGGGGTTGAGGAGAGAGGTTGAGGAGGGGCGTTGAGGCGGGGGGATTGAGGAGAGAGGATTAGGAGGGTGGCTGAGGAGAGAGTTTGAGGAGGGGGGTTGAGGTGGGAGGGTTGAGGAAGGGGGATGAGGAGGGAAGATGAGTAGGGGGTAGAGGAGGGGGGTTAAAGAGGGGGAGGGGAGTTGTGTAGGGGGGTTAAGGAGAAAGGATGAGGAGGGGGGTTGAGGAGAGAGGTTGAGGTGGGGGGTTAATTATGAGGAGGGGGTTGAGGAGGGAGGTTGAGGAGGGGGGTTGAGATTGAGGAGGGGGTTTGAGGAGAGCGGTTGAGGAGGGGGGTTGAGGAGGGGGATGAGGAGAGAGGATGAGGAGGGGGGTTGAGGAGAGAGGTTGAGGAGGGGGTTGAGGAGGGGGGTTGAGGAGGGGGTTGAGGAGAGAGGTTGAGGAGGGGGGTTGAGGAGGGGGGTTGAGGAGGGGGGTTGAGGAGAGAGGATGAGGAGGGTGGTTGAGGAAAGAGTTTGAGGAGGGGGGTTTAGGTGGGAGGGTTGAGGAAGGGGGTTGAGGAGGGGGGATGAGGAGGGAAGATGAGGAGGGGGTTGAGGAGGGGGGTTAAGGAGGGGCAGGGGAGTTGTGCACACTCGGCTTATACTTGAGTCACTAAGTTTTCCCAGTATTTTGTGGTAAAATAGGTGCCTCGGCTTATACTCAAGTATATACAGTATATATATATATATACTGTATATATATATATATATATATATATATATATATATATATATATATATATGTATATATATATATATATATATATATATGTATATATATATATATATATATATATATATATATATATATACACACACAAACACAATAATAAAAGTAACAATGGAGATTAATGCTAAACATTGTAATAATGGTTTATTATTGTGTATATTTTGACTACTACAGTATCCGTTTATGGTAGGTTGAGCAGCCCGAGAGACTAAAAGGCAAAACAAATCTTACTTTAGTTTTCTTACTTTATTTTTTAAAATGCTGCAGCTTAACACAGCAGTTCATATAGTTAGAGTATTAACTTTGTGATTTTATACAATTTTTTATAATTGTGAAACACGCATCAACTTTTTTTTTTGTCATTTGATTTATGTGAACTGTGTAATGTAGGGCTGTATTGATAATTCCATGCCCCTTTAAAGCTTTAAAATCTGCATTGGGTTTTAAGTTACTAAATGTTGAGGTTGTTATGAGGTGGGTGGGGTGTTTGACGAGTGCTCATGTGAGACTATGGAAGAGGGTTTTTATATGGTTGAGGCAGGATACAGCCCCTTCCACAACTAAAGGTTATTTAACCTGTTATATATAAAAGAATATCTGTGTTTACATGTGTCACTGACTATCCCCAGCCACGCCCACAGCTACAGCTCTGTATAATGAGCAAAAGAAAAGAGAGATTAACCTTTACCACATCTATCTGTGCAGAGCATGGAATGCTGGAATCACCTAAACAGGTTATGGGTTAACTTTTCCATACATTCCTGAGTGCAGGGAAAAACTGCTTTCAGTTGCTGTCTTCACTGTGCGGGTCGGCTGTCTGTATTACTCATGCAACCGACAGTAAGTAGGAGAGACTCTGTCATGTAAACAGACTTAAAACTTTAGACTTTTTATCTGTTACTAGCGCAATTTAAAGAAAATAGATCATTTTAACATACAATCTTGCGGCCCATGAAGTGCATTTACAGTGAGGTAAATGACCCTTAGGCTAGTGTTGTGTTCATGATGCGTCATGCTTCTGCTTGTCTGGCTGGCTGCTGCCTGGCTGCAAATACATAAAATAGCACAACAAATCAGTATTTGTATAAAAATGCATTTTTTACTAATTGTGACAAAATGGTTAGGATCTTTAAATATATATATATATATATATATATATATATATACCCAGAATGCAGCGTAATAACTGTTTTTCTCGGAATTCTGAGCTGGAAGCAGGTTTTTTAACTTGTTTTAGACATTCAAATGTGAACACAGATGTACTATTTATTTACTGTACTACTTTACTGTGGAGGGCTTCTATCGCTCTTTTTCCCACCATATAGTAGATGATTGTTGTGGTGAACTACCTACTCATAAGGTCCACAACACAAGCTGGGATCCCGCTCCACGCTGATGAAAGCCAGTAAGTTTGAAACAGCTGTAAGTGGATAGGATTCTCGGCTTGTGTATAATGCAAACTTGGCTTTGCATTAAAGCTGTGTTATACAGCAGGCATAGGATTAAAGGAAGCCGTATTTGAAAATGTCTATGGATTGAAGAGCGAGGCATTTGCATGTCCCAGCTCAGAGTCCCAGAATGCAAGTTATGAAGAAAGACTAGCTAAATTAAACTTATTTTCTCTAGAAAAAAGGCGTCTACGAGGGGATATGATTATTTCATTTAAATACATCCAGGGTCAATATAAGGCTTTGTCAAGTAAACTTTTTGTGCCAAGAGGTTTTTAACTGACAAGAGGACATCCTTTGAGGTTAGAGTAAAAAAGATTTTACCTTAAGGAAAGAAAAGGGTTCTTCACAGTTAGGGTAGTTAAACTGTGGAATTCTCTGCCAAAGGAGGTGGTGACAGTGAATTTGATAGATAACTTTAAAAAAGGGGTTAGATACATATAATAGTTTTCAAACTGCAAGACGTCATCACACTTTGCGTCACACGTACAAGTTAGGCGATGAGCGCCGCAAAGCATAGCACTTAGGCGGCACTCATCGCTGCAAGCCTCCTGAAGCAAGGCGAACCGTTAACACGTAGCACTTAGGCGATGAGCCTTCCCTGCGAGCCTCGAGTAGCGGGGCGAGCTGTTAAGGCAATTAAACACGCGGGACTTAGCCACAAAAGTAAACGCGCAAACGCATTAGCCTTCAAGCACTTGACAAAAGCGTGACTTAGTAAAAAAAATACGAGACGCAGAACTTTGAAAAAAAAAATACAAGGTTAACGGCCGAACCGCGAACATCCAAAAAACACAAAAAACCCCCAAAGAAAATACAAATAAATACAACAAAAATATCACCCACAGCACGGGGGAACAAACAGGACATCTGGGAGTGAGGTGCAATGAGAATTTAAGCCGATTTCAGCAACTTTCACCACCCGAAAATCGCCTAAGTGAGAAAAAAATGGGCGCCGATATAAACAAATACGAGGCCAAACGCGTAGCGCTTTACCATGGCATTTTACGAGATGCGGGACTTAGAAAAAATCACCCACAGCACAGGGGAACAGCCCGGACTACTGGGAGTGAGGTGCAATGGGATTTAAATGCGATTTCAACTACTTTCATCACACGAAACTCGCCTAAGCAAGAAGAAAAAATGGATGGCGAAATTTTTTTTAAAACAAGGCTACAAGACTCCGGACCACGCAAAACACTGCCAAACGCGTAGTTTTCACACAGCAGCGAACAAAATACAAAATACTCTATTACAAAATAAGGAAAATACTTACGAGACGTGTAATACATTAATAACATTACCAATCTACAATGGCGCTTTCCACAACTACACCAACGGATTTCCCTCGCGCACACAAACAATTTAGAATGCACAGTTCGGACATTCATTACACTTTATCATCAGAGCACCAACACTCACTGTACATTGTATGCTGCCGAAAAATATAAACAGATTGTTAGTTCTTCAGGCTATTGATTGCTGAATATATTAATTACAAATAGGTAAAATATATTTAATTTATTCAAGAAATAATTACCGTATATACTCGAGTATAAGCCGAGTTTTTCAGCCCTTTTTCAAGGCTAAAAAGGTCCCCCTCGGCTTACACTCGAGTCACTCTCCCCCCCGTGTCTCTCTAACCCCCCCCCGTGTCTCTCTAACCCCCCCGTGTCTCTCTACCCCCTGTGTCTCTCTAACCCCCGTGTCTCTTTCCCTCCCCCTCCTCATCCTCAACCCCCCCTCCTCATTCTAAACCCCCCCCCTCACTTTACCCCTCTAAATACCTCCCCCTCTCCCTTTCCCCTCACTTACCTGCATCTGAAGCTTCTGCTCCGGCCTCCGCTCCTTGGGGGTGAGGAGGGGGATGAGGATGGGGGATTGAGGATGAGGATAAGGGGTTGAGGATGGGGGTTGAGGAGGGGGTTGATGAGGAGGGTGGGGGGGTGAAGACTCAGTTGATGAGAAGGAGGGAGGTTGAGGTTGAGGAGGGGGGTGAGGAGGGGGATGAGGATGGGAGGTTGAGGATGAGGATGGGGTTGAGGATGGGGAGTTGAGGAGGGGGTTGATGAGGAGGGGCTGGGTGAGGAGGGGGTTGATGAGGAGGAGGGAGGTTGAGGTTGAGGGGGGTTGAGGTTCAGGGGGGGTGAGGAGGGGGATGAGGATGGGGGTTGAGGATGAAGATGGGGGGTTGATGATGAGGATGGGGGGTTGAGGATGGGGGGTTGAGGATGGGGGTTGAGGATGGGGGTTGAGGAGGGGGTTGATGTTGAGGAGGGGTGTTGAGGTTGAGGGGGGTGAGGATGGGGGTGAGGATGGGGGGTTGAGGATGAGGATGGGGGGTTGAGGGGGAGGATGAGGATGGGGGGGTTGAGGAGTGAGGTTGAGGGGGGGTTGAGGAGGGGATTGACGATGAGGAGGGAGGATGAGGAGGGGGTTGAGGATGAGGAGGGAGGTTGAGGATGAGGAGTGGGGTTGAGGAAGAGGAGTGGGGTTGAGGAGGGAGGTTGAGAATGAGGAGGGGGGTTGGGGAGGGTGATAAGGGAGGGGGAAGAGACACAGGGAAGGGAGAGGGGAGAAGAGACACGGAAGAGAGGGGGGGACACAGGGGGCAGCACATTTCCCAACCTCGGCTTATACTCGAGTCACTCATTTTATCCAGTATTTTGTTGTAAAATAGGTGCCTCGGCTTATACTCGGGTCGGCTTATACTCGAGTATATACGGTAAGTAGCAAAAGAATATTGATCCAGGGAGAAATTTGATTGCCAGTATCTGGGGTCCGGAAGGAATTTTGCTTTTTTTTTTTTGCCCTTGTGAGATATTTGGCAAAGTTTCAATGTTTTTTTTTTTTCAGCTTGCCTTCTTCTGGTTCAATTAGCAATTATTAACAAATAATCCACATATTAAAAGTATCATAAAAGATCTAAAAAGGTTGAACTTGATGTACTAAAAGTCTTTATTCAATCTCAAATACTATGTAACTAGGTATTGTTCTCACAAACTGCTGGCTACAGAAAGACTAGATGCCTACATGTAACAAATCATGTCATAAAGATTAGCAAAGGTAAAGGCTGTACTCCTATGATATCACCCATCTCCTGACTGGTCTATTCTAATTCCATTAGTACAGTTGTTTCACCGATTGGTTCCAACACGGTTAGGTGGGGAATTCAAACTTGACCACTCCTGAATTCATTGTGATGTAGGATGTTCCCCATTGTTTTGTTTCCCATAACTACCCATGTGTTTCCCTCAAACTATGCTCAGTTTGGCTATACCTAACCACAGTGTATTTGACAATCATGAGGTAAGGCCTGAACTAAATCATTTGCTGTATCCTGATGCTGTTTTCCTACTAGGTCCTATTTTAAAGGGACCTACATCTGCTCCTGCATCCTGCTCCTGTGTTCCTGGTATCCTGATCCTGTTCCTGACCTGGAGAAGCCAGCTGGGCACTGAGATTACTAGAACCCTGACAATCAAGGGATATTCATGGTTTGGGGCGCATCTGGTTCCCACGCCCCTGGGTCGTGGCATAATTATTAAACTTTTTTAAATTTTCAAATGTTTCCCCAAGCCCCTCATTATATACCCTACACCCCCAATAACCATTTCCACTGCGTCACCAAAACCCAGAGTGCTCTAAGTCATCAATTTTATTTATTTTTTGACAGTTATTTGATGTGTATCATGTGTTTCAGGGTGTATTTAATGCAGAGGGCCAAAACAATATTTTGAGGGTAATATCATTTAATTGACTACTTGTAGCCACTTCCAGTTCAGTTTGGTCCGAGGTCCAGACTAGATTCCTGGGTGGATTACATTTTTTGGTACAAAGGGCTCCATAGGCGTCTATGGGGAGATCTACAGATTTGATAAAGCCATCAAGTATAGTTAACTAGGTTGTCAGACAATAATTGAAATACTTTTTTTCAAGAGACAAAAGTCTAGTGGTGTCCAGTGCTTTGCAAATGATATTCACTTCTGTAGTGGGAAACTTTTTAGTAGGGTTAATAAGGGGTAATATACAAGATTGTGTCTATTTGAACAGGATTATAAGTAGGGGTCAACATGGACTTTTACGGGATAGGTCATGTCAATAAAATCTAATTAGTTTCTACGAGGAGGTTAGTAGGAACTTGGATCAGGCAAATCTGTATAATTCTCTACCAAAGGAGGTGGTGATAGCGGATTTGATAGAAAACTTTAAAGGGATTGAATATATTTTTAAATAAAAAGGACATCCAGGGTCATCCTGATTAATTAGACAGAGAGTATTGATCCGGGAGGAATCCAATCATCAGTATCTGGGGTCAGGAAGGATTTTTTTTCCCTTTTGAGACAATTGGCAAAGTTTCACCTGTTTTTTTTTCTGTTTGCCTTCCTCTGGATCAATTAACAATCACATATAATAGTTTCTGTAGTGTGAAACGCTCCAGGCCAAATCTATTAAATGATGTGATGTGCAGCGCGTGGAGTTAGCCATGCATGCTCATCGCCCTTGCAAGCATGGCATTAGCCACGCATGCGCACTGTGCTCCAATGCATTCGCAGTGAGCAGCATTAGTCGTGCATGCTCATTGCGTGTCAATGAGCGGCACTAGCAACACATTGCGCGCTGGGGAGGAGGAGGGGAGAAAGACAGAGGGGCGGGAGGAGGGAAAGAGACACAGGGGAGGGGGAAAAAAGAAACAAGGGAGGGGGAAAGACACAGGGGAGGGGGAAAGACATGGGAGGGGGTAGACACAGGGGAGGGAGGAGGGGGAAAAGAGAAAAAGGGGAGGGGGAAAAGACATAGGGGCAGGGGGAAGAGACAAAGAGGAGGAGGGGAGAAAGACACAGGGGAGGGAGGGAGGGAGGGAGAGGGGGAAAGAGACACAGGGGAGGGAGGGAGAGGGGGAAAGAGACACAGGGGAGGAAGGGAGAGCGGGAAAGAAACACAGGGGAGGGAGGGAGAGGGGGAAAGAGACACAGGGGAGGGAGACACAATGGAGGGGGGAAGAGATACAGGGGAGGGAGAGGGAAGAGACACAGGGGAGGTAGACACAGGAGAGGAGGGAAGAGATGCAGCTTAGGTAGAGGGGGAGGGAAGAGACACAGAGGAGGGAGAGGGGGAAGAGACACAGGGGAGGGGGAAAGAGAAACAGGGGAAGGAGAGGGGGGAAAGAAACATGGGAGGGAAAGGGGGGGAAGAGACACTAGTTAACAAATAATTTACAAACTGCAGATCAGAGGATATCTTAAAAGGTTTAACTTGATGGACTAAAAGTCTATTTTCAACCTCAATTACTATGTCACTATGTAACTATATCTCTTTGATCCATTGTTTTGTGGTTAATCACTAATGCCCTTAGCCATTGTTCCTGACCCCCCATACATTCTAATAAGGAGCCTGAATTGTTAGAAATATTGTGGAAGTCCTGGTCGGTCCCAAAAAGTGAATACACCTCGGAGTTACCTCAACTCCACTAGCCAACTCCTCTGACTCAATAGCCAACTTCTCTAACTCAATAAGTGCTCATCGCGAGGCTCGAATGACTTTAAAACATTCTACACATTAGCCCAAAAGGCGCTTATTTCAATAGCTGCGATCACCGACGAAACGTGTTGCACCTTGCTGCTGGTCGCGAGGCACGCAACTGTTTACACTTTTAATGTCCGAAAAAGGTCTCAACCGTGTAACTTGTAAGACCCCCAAAAAAGCCAAATAATAAAAAAATAATAATAACACACTCACACACAGCACAGGGGGAGAGCCAGGAAGCCTGTGAGTGAGTTCGCAAGCGAATTTGAGCCATATTGGGCGTTTTTCGTCAATCGAAAATCAGCTAAGCGAGAAAATATATGGAGGCCGAAAAAAAACGTAAACATTCTCAAATAGGATCAAAATGAGGCCGTACAACGCCAGGCACGCGGGATTTAGAAAATACACGACAGAGAACCCAGTAACACTTACATGAACAACGCCAGGCAAGAGGGACTTTGAAAATAAAACCCAGTAACACTTACATGCACAAAGCCAGGCACGCGGGACTTAGAAAATACGCAATGAAGAGACCAGTAACACTTACGCGAACAGTGTCAGGCATGCAGGACTTTGAAAATAAAACCAACAGCAGTCAGCTCGCGCCACGCAAAGATTCAGCAAAGACACAGAGGAGAAAGACACAAGGAAGGGACAGTGGGGAGATGGTGGAAAGAGACACATGGCATTCCCAAGCACAAAAGCTGCAGATTAAGGAAGCCTGCAATGAGTGTCGCAAGTCGCTAGTATATACATATATATATTAAAATTGTAAGGCAGTTAAGGCAGTTTGGCAGAGACATTCATTTTTTTGGTGGTGTGAGATCCTTTCGGCACTCATTGCGAGGCTCTTGGTTGTTGTATTGTAAGGTCGGCGCTGATCTACTTTTTGCGCTTATTGCAAGGCTGTTCCCTGGTGTAGTTTATGTGCTATGAGCAGCGTTGGCGCTCGTTGTGAGGCGCGCAGTGAATGGCTTTTGTGTTTATTGCGATAGTGTTTTTTTTTTTGTCTATATGTATTTTTGTATGCTAATTAAATAAGTAATAAATTAATAAATTAATATACTTTAGCTATTTGTAAGTAATATATGCAGGAAGCATTGTGCTGAAGAGCTGACAATCTGGTTTGATGTTCCTGCAGCATACAATGTAGGTTTGCACTGTTGTGGAGTTGAGGTGTAAGTGTCAGCGATGTGTGCAGTGTGTAGTGTAAATAAGCTGTGTGCGTGAGGGGAAGCCATTAGTGTAACTGTGTACTTCTGCATTGTGTAAGTTAGTGTTGTGAAATGGCAGCGAATGTGTATGTGGTACGCGGGTGTGGATGATTTAGCGTCCTTGCTAAAAGTGTATATTGTACCTTATACGTTTTTTTTTAAAAGCCGTATGTGCTTGGTGGTGTTTTGCGGCTTTAGAGTCGTGTGGTCATGTTTTCGTTTTTTTTCGGCTGCCATTTTTTCTCTCGCTTCAGGGATTTTTCGCATGTCTAAACTCGTTAATTTGGACTTAATTTGAGGTGTAAATTCACTTGCAGAGGTCGTGGGTGCCCCCTTTGCTGTGGGTAATCTTTTTATGCAATTTTTGTGTGTATGTATTGGTTTTTTTTATGTTTTCAGCTGTGAGCGGTTTGGCCGTTAAGGTCGTATTTTTGCGAGTTCCTAATGTTTTTTTTTCTAAGTTTCACGCAGCTCTTGCAAGCTCACTTTGCGAGCTCGCAAAGCGTGATGATGATTTGTAGTTTGACAACTATTATATGTGATATATATATATATATATATATATATATATATTTACTTACTGTACTACTGTATGGTGGAGGGCTTCTATGGCTCTTCTGCCCACCATATATTAAATGATTGTTGTGGTGAACTACCTACTCATAAAGTCCACAACACAAGCTGGGATCCCGTCCCACGGTGATGATAGCCAGTAACCTTGAAATGGCTGTACATGGGTAGGATTCCCAGCTTGTGTATAATCCAAGCTTGGCTTTGCATAAAAGCTGTGTAATGCAGTGGGCATAAGCTTAAACAAAGCCATGTTTTTAATGTTTATGGATTGAAGGGCGAGTCATTTGTGGGCACACTTGCATGTCCCTCCTCAGCTTCCCAGAATGCAGTGTTATAACTGTATTTCTCGAAATTCTGGGATTTTTTTTTTACTTGTTTTAGACATTATTCAAATGTGAACACAAATGCACTATTTATTTTGATATATATATATATATATATATATATATATATATATATATATATATATATATATACCTACAGTATATACCTGAGCCCTATTCCTATTATAAATGTAACCAGGATGGTGGTAGAGCTTAGAAATTTGAATGACAACACTGTAATATCAGGTTTTTATCATTTCAAATATATATTGTTAAATTGTAAAAAAGAACAATATACTTCTAATCTGAAAATACTTTGAGCAAGTTTGTGTTTTACCCACTTAGTCTCTGAAAACTCTAAATTCATATGTGTCCTGAAATGTATTAAATATGGTGACATTTGACCCAGTTTAATCATTATATAGACAATCCGAGTAAGAAGGGATGGCAACATAAACGGCCATCTGTTGATTGAGAGGGTTTTGTGAAGTGTTGATTAGGCAATACAGTAACATGCTAAATGGAATGCTAAAAAATTGAATTTGTAAGGTGAATGAATATTATTGTAACATTTGTCAAGCTATAATTGACTCTTAATTAGAATTAAATAATTGTAAACTTTAAAATTGAAGAATTAAAATTGCACATAGAAATAAACATTGAAATTGGCTATAAATAAAAAAATGTAAAGGGAAATTGTGTTAATTGATATAGAAGACAGTTACAGGGCCTTGCAAAAGTATTCACCCCCCCCACCCTTGACTTTTTACCTATTTTGTTACATTATAGCCTTAAGCTCAATGTTTTGTTAATCTGAATTTTATGTGATGGATAGTCTAAGTTGGTGAAGTGAAATGAGAAAAATATATACATAAAACTATTTTTTTAGAAATAGAAATAGAAAACAGAAAATTGTCATGTGCAGATGTATTCACCCCCTTTGTTATGAAGCCCATAGAAAGCTCTGGTGCAACCAATTACCTTCAGAAGTCACATAACTAGTGAAATTATGTTCACCTGGGTGCAATCTAAGTGTCTAATGATCTGTCATTACATATATACACCTTTTATGAAAGGCCCCAGAGACTGCAACACCTAAGCAAGAGGCACCACTAACCAAACACCGCCATGAAGACCAAGGAATACTCCAAACAAGTAAGGGACAATGTTGTTGAGAAGAACAAGTCAGGGTTGGGTTTTAAAAAAATATCCAAATCTTTGATGATCCCCAGGAGCACCATCAAATCTATCATAACCAAATAGAAAGAACATGGCACAACAGCAAACCTGCCAAGAGATGGCCATCCAGCAAAACTCCCGTACCGGGCAAGGAGGGCATTAATCAGAGAGGCAGCATAGAGACCTAAGGTAACCCTGGAGGATCTGCAAAGTTCCACAGCAGACACTGGAGAATCTGTACATAAGACGACAATAAGCCGTACGCTCCATAGAGTTGGGCTTTATGGCAAAGTGGCCAGAAGAAAGCCATTACTTTCAGCAAAAAAACAAAATGGCACGTTTTGAGTTTGCGAAAAGGCATGTGGGAGACTTCCAAAATGTATGGAGGAAGGTGCTCTGGTGAGACTAAAATGTAACTTTTTGGCCATCAAAGAAAATGCTATGTCTGGCACAAACTCAACACATCACCCAAAGAACACCATCCCCACAGTGAAACATGGTGGTGGCAGCATCATGAAGTGTGAATGTTTTTCAGCAGCCGGACTGGGAAACTGGTCAGAGTTGAGTGAAAGATGGATGGTGCTAAATACAGGCATATTCTTGAGCAAAACCTGTACCACTCTGTGCGTGAATTGAGGCTAGGACCGAGGTTCACCTTCCAGCAGGACAATGCTGGTTTAAGGGGAAACATGTAAATGTGTTGAAATGGCCTAGTCAAAGCCCAGACCTCAATCCAATAGAAAATCTGTGGTCAGACTTAAATATTGCTGTTCAAAAGCTCAAACCATCCAACTTGAAGGAGCTGGAGCAGTTTTGCAAGGAGTAATGGGCAAAAATCACAGTTGTAAAATGTGGCAAGCTCATAGAGACGTATCCAAAGCGACTTGGAGCTGTGATTGCCGCAAAAGGTGGCTGTACAAAGTTGTAACTTTAGGGGGGTGAATAGTTATGCACATTGACTTTTTCCATATTTTTTTCCTATTTGTTGTTTGCTTTAGAATTAAAAAAAAAAACTTCTTCAATGTTGTGGGCATGTTCTGTAAATTAAATGATGCAAATCCTCAAACAATCCATGTTTATTCCAGGTTGTGAGGCAACAAAACACGAGAAATGCCAAGGGGGGTGAATACTTTTGCAAGGCACTGTACTTTATGCAGCAATCGATTAAGATGAGAAGTGGGGTGGTGGAGAAGAGCATGTCTAGTTGAGAAAATAATAGCCTCAGGTATTTAATTATCAAAATACAATTGCATAACATTTTGTTGGCTCACAGTGGTAGTTTGATCTAATATAAATCCTAACTCTTAACAGAAGGCAAAAACCTCTATACATAAATAACATGCTTTAAGAAAAATCTATTGTAATATTTTGGCAGATCTATTTTGTGACTTTATTCTTCTTGTAAATGATATGTCCTTATAATATCTTGATTTTTTTCTCTTTTGTCTTCTATTTAATATGTGACTTCTTGTAGTCTGGAGACATGGCTGTAGTACCTGGGCGGGATAGGGGGACAAATCGCCCCCAGATTTTTCTATGTTTGTATGCATGTATATATAAGCTATTTTGCAGCCTGTGTATACAATGAGCATTATCTCCCCCAGAATTATTCTGTCTCCTACACCCTTGTCGGGAGATCATTCAATATAAAAGGAAAAAACAACACTTCTAAGTGCAATTGGGTTAAAAAGGTATTATAGCTATTTGACAAAAAGCAGCTCACATTGAACTCACATTTTCAAGTGCATTCATATGCATATAGTTTGGACGTACAATATGGATGAAATGTCTTAGACTTCGGTAAAAGCGCTGGATTGGTTCAACCTTGATTGTTGGTTCTTGGTGTATTATAGTCAGGTAGTAATAATGTCCACATCTCAATTGTTTGACTGAAGACCTTTTTGTGAATCTACAATACCACCATCTATGCGTTTAGTCTTAAAAGACTTCTTCAGGATCCTTTAAATTTAATGAATGTTTCTCTTTCTAAATTCTTTCCAAATGGCCATCTTTCTGAATGTTGTGATATGTGATGTAAGCCACATCTGTTGAGACAGCTGCTGCTGAAAGATACTGGATATAACAATTAACATAGATTAAAAATTAAATGGTCAATTTCAGTTTTCCAGCTAGCCATTCTTTATCCCCTTCTAGATGCATTGTTAGGCATTACTACTTTTAATTACAACAGTTAATTGTTTTAAAAATCAGATTATTTCTGTGTCATTTTTACAATAAATGGTTCCTTTGTTGTGTCACTTTACGTACTTGTTACTTTAATGGACCACTAAACAATATATATATATTTATATTTATTCATAATATATATCTTGTTGTTCAGTCATGTCCGACTCTCGGTGACCCTATGGACCACAGCATGCTAGGCACATTTATCATTATGTCTCTTGTTGTGCTTATAAATAAGATTATCTTGGCAAAGATATTGAGTTGGAGAAGTACAACCGAGAAAAAAATGGCGGAGGAAAGAAATGAAAACAAGACTAAAGGAGACCGAAGCGCGCAAATCACCGCCAGGCACGTACGAGTTAGCCAGGAAAGTAGAAGATACAAAATATACCATTACTACGGACGGAAAATGCTCGCGAGCCAAGTAACACATAAAAAAAAGCCCCCATTTTCCTACACTAACTTGCAAATAATAACATTGTGATTCTAAAATGGTGCTTTACCAGCCCAAACAAACGTTTTAGCCTTGCGCACGCAGCCTATTTACACTGCACACTTGGCACATTGCTGACACTTTCTCCTCAGGTGATCGACATTCCAACTGTACATTTTATGCTGCAGGAAAATCCAAACTGATTGTTAGCTCTTCAGGATATCGATTGCTGCATATTAAATATAAATAGGTAAAGTATATTAATTTATTAATTCATTAATGAATTATTAGAAAAATATATATAAAAAATTAAAATAGGCTAAATATCAATTTTTACAATGTCCTTACTTTATGAAAACATACATTATTTGCACTTTCTAATACATTTATTCATTCATTCATTATTAATTATAGACCAGTGAGTCTCACTTCGGTAGTGGGAAAGCTTTTAGAAGGGTTAATAAGGGATAATATACAAGAATATGTCTATTCAAACAGGATTATAAGTAGGAGCCAACATGGATTTATGAAGGATAGGTCATATCAAACAAACCTAATTAGTTTCTCTGAGGAGGTCAGTAGAAACTTGGATCAAGGCAACTCAGTGGATGTAGTCTATTTGGATTTTGCAAAAGGCTTTTGATGCAGTGCCATATTATAGAAAACATATATACACATTGTAACCGTTTGCCCCCTAGAGGATGAGTAAAGTAGTGTAAAGAGTTCTTGACAGGAGTGAAGGAGTTAAAACTTCTAAAGAACTCCTAATTGCTGCAGGTGCAACTTCACTTTAAAGCCTGGAAAGCAGACATGGAGGGGTGGCTGATTAGGCTCTGGCCTGAGTGCCGTGAGGAGTCTGTGTGGAGCTGCAGTATATGTGAGAACCTGTGTGAGACAGTCAGGAAGACTGGATCCTGGGAGCTGAGCAGAAATAAGCTCTGAAGTGAGACAGTCAGGAAGACTGCTTATAATGAAGATTAAAGTACAGAGAGACACTGGCAAGTAACTTGGATTGCCTGGAGAATACAGTTTACAGAGCAGCAGAGGAAGTTGCCAGTAAGAGGAACAGTCTGTGTGACTGCAACAACACTTAACTGAGAGACTGTTTGCTTTAAAAGTGGAGGGCCTAGAAAGGATCCATTACAGCTGAGGAGCTGAGAGACTGAACTTAAAGGTACCACCCCTCTGTGTGGACAGATGTTTATTTTATGCTGAAGTCAAGCTATTGTTTATTTTTGAAAGCCTTTATTAAAAACAAAGCTAAAAGTATATCAGACTCTGTGGTTAATGGGACACTCACAGGAGCAACCAGTAGCCAAAGGCCAGCCCTGTCACAACATATAGACATATGTGTACAGTATATATGTTTGGTCTGGGCCTGCATTAGTGCTATTGGCACTGGGGAGCTACAGTTCATTGGGGGACCAATGAATGCCATCATGTACTGTGACATACTGAAGCAGAGCATGATCCCCTCTCTTCGGAGACTGCGCCACAGGGCAGTATGCCAATATGATAAAGACCTCCAAGACAACCACTGCCTTTCTGAAGGTGATGGACTGGCCAAGCATGTCACAAGACCTAAACCCTATTGAGCATCTGTGGGGCATCCTCAAATGGAAGGTGGGGGAGTGCAAGGTCTCTAACATCCATCAGCTCCGTGATGTCATTATGGAGGAGTGGAAGAGGACTCCAGTGACAACCTCTGGGGAACTCCATGCCCATGAGGGTTAAGGCAGTGCTGGAAAATAATGGTGGCCACACAAAATATTGACACTTTGGGACCAATTTGGACATTTCCACTTAGGGGTGTACTCACTTTTGTTACAAATGGTTTAGACATTAATGGCTGTGTGTTGAGTAATATTGAGGGGACGGCAAATTTACACTGTTATACAGGCTGTACACTTACTACTTTACATTGTAGCAGATTGTCATTTCTTCAATGTTGGCACATGAAAAGATATAATAAAATATTTACAAAAATGTAAGGGGTGTACTATATATATATATATATATATATATATATATATACCTCACCCAGTCTTCCATTTCCCTGTCACATAGGGGCCATGTTCACAGCTGTGACTTAAGGTCATGATCATAAGAGTCACTTTAAATTTATATTTATACTAGCGACTTGCCTATCAAAAATGACGGCATTAAAATTGTAAACCAGGCAATGCTGTTTGTCACACAATGTGAGGATTTGCTTCTCTGAGCACCTTCGGCACTCATTGCGAGCCCCGCAATGATCATCTGGCTTTTTTGTGGCATTGGCACAGTAAAGGCTTCTTTATGGCATCTCGACCATGCAGTTAAATTTTATTCAAGTATCTTCGTATTGTGCTTCTTGAAACAACCACGCCATCCCTTAGATTGTAAGTTTGCGGGTTTTCAATTGTGTGTCCGTGTCTTGGAAACAAGCACTATGTGCATTTGATTATATGCTCAAAAACAGGGCCCTCCATTCTTTATAAGGTGTTAAGTTTGTTTTTTGCCTTGTACAATACCACTGTACAGCGCTACGGAATATGTTGGCGCGATATAAATAAAGACAATAATCATAATCTTTTTCCAAAGCATCCTGTATTTCTCCTGAGGTTACCTGCAGGTTTTTCTTTGTATTCCGAACAATTCTTCTTGTGGATGAAATCTTTCTTGGTCTACCTGACCTTGGCTTGGTATCAAGAGATCCCTGAATATTCCCCTTCTTAATAAGCGATTGAACAGTACTGAATGGCATTTTTAAGGCTTTGGGTATCTTTTTATATCCTTTTCCATCTTTATCAAGTTCCATTACCTTGTTACGCAGATCTTTTGACAGTTCTTTTCTGCTCCCTATGGCTCAGTATCCAGCCTACTCAGTGCATCCTCATGAGAGCTAACAAACTGATTGACTATTTATACACAGACACTAATTGCAATTTAAAAAAGCCACAGGTGTGGGAAATTAGCCTTTAATTGTCATTTTAACCCGTGTGTGTCACCTTGTGTGTCTGTAACAAGGCCAAACATTCAAGGGTATTTAAACTTTTGATCAGGGCCATTTGGGTGATTTCTGTTATCATTATGATTTACAAAAGGAGCTAAACATATATCATATCATAATATACAATTACAATGTATCTATGGTTATGAGCAAATTATGGTACGTAGCTAAAATATATAAAATGTATCTGTTTCAGTCAAAAGATATAAAGGAATATAATATAATATATAATATAATGGAAAATTAACTTTTTGATACATGGAGAAATTTTCATCTATATTCAAGAGATTATAATTTTTACTCCAATCATCACTCCTCCTACTAGAGAATTGATTATGTTTTGGTGGATTCACAAATATTGAATATTACCCATTCAGTGGATGGGGGGGGGGGCTGATGTGAGCTCTAAAGGCATGGGAATCTTGTTAAAATTGATTGCAAGATGAATACAGCATGTTATCAAAAAATACTGGCAGACAATTTGCATTCTTCTGCACAAAGGCTGGGAAAGGCTCTGCACGAAGGCTCTTGGACTTTCCAGCATGACAATGACCCTAAGCACAAGGCCAAGTTTACCCTCCAGTGGTTACAGCAGAAAAAGGGGAAGATTCTGCAGAAGCCATCACAGTCTCCTGACCTTAATATCATCAAGCCACTCTGGGGAGATCTCAAACGTGCGGTTCATGCAAGACGACCAAAGACATTGCATGACCTGGAGGCATTTTGACAAGATGAATGGGCAGCGAATTAGGGGCCTCATAGAGAACTATTACAAAAGAATGCATGCTGTCATTGATGCTAATGGGGGCAATAAACAGTATTAAGAACTAAGGGTATGCAAACAACTATGTTATAATAAATGGCTTCATATGATCACTATCCTTCAATAAAGACATTGTTTTGCATGATCAGTTATATTTTCAAAATAAACGCCAACATTTCAACATTTTTGCCAGGGTATGCAAACTTTTGAGCACAACTGTATATATATATATATATATATATATATATAGTATATATATATATATATATATATATATATATCACATATATACGGTAGTTGTGAGCATGCGAGTTGTTGCTAATGCATGCGGGCTCGCATAGCGAGCCCGCGGCTCGCATAGCGAGCCAAGGCCCTCGCGAAGCGAGGGCACTGGGCGAGGGCCTCAGTTGCTGGCATGGAGCGCCTCGCAACACTCAGACGCAACTCGCGAACATTACAAAATTCTAAACACAATACATACACACAGCACATACATAAAAAGCTTACCTACAGCAAGAGGGAGCATCCAGGACCTCAAAAATGCAACTTACACCTTCATTTCACTCAAAATAAAAGAGTTTAGACACTAAAAAATTTGCTAAGCGAGAGAAAAAATGGCCGCCAAACAAAACGAAAACGAGGCTACACACGCAAACACCATATGAGACACGTTACCAGACATTACGACCTCGCAAACATCGGACGCAACACGCCGACATACAAACATTTAAAACACAATAAATACACACAACACACACATAAAAAGCTTACCTACAGCAAGAGGAACCATCCAGCACCTCAAAAAAACAAGTTACACCTTCATTTAAATAAAAATAAAACACTTTAGACACTAATAAAATCGCTAAGCGAGAGAAAAAATGGCCGACGAAAAAAACAAAAACGAGGCTACAGCACTCTCAACACATAAAACACCACAACACACTCGCAAAACACCACACGAAACTCGGAAAACGCCACGAAGCACCGACGGATAATCCACAAAGACGCATACCACAGATAACCCGCCATTTTACGCCAATGCGGAAGTACACCACTACGCTAACGGTTTGGTCTCGCGCACGCACACTATTACACTGCACACGTTCAGCACGCTTACACAGCAGCTCCACACCACTAATGCTGCAGCAACATCAAAACACATTGACAGCTCTTCAACACAATGCTTCAAAATAGGTAAAGTATATTCATTTATTAATGTATTATATATTTCATTATTATACACCAAACAGCATTAGCTACCTTACAATTTCATTGCCGTCATTTTTTGACAGGCAATTCGCTAGTGTATATATATATATATATATAATAAGCTTTACCATATTTTACCACTATTGATCATTTATTAGAATATTTTGACTATACAAATTGCTATATGCTATATCATTGAGAATTTATATCATGCATTTCTGTTTTTTTGAAATGCCGTGGTGATTATGCTTTATTAAACCTAATGTGTTGCTAATTGAATTTAACCTGGCTGGTTATTGATATCTGTGAATTATTCTGATCATTTTTATAATTAGACTAGCGAATTGCCCGTCAAAAAATGACGGCAATGAAATTGTAAGGTAGCTAATGCTGTTTAGTGTGTAATAATGAAATATATAATACATTAATAAATGAATATACTTTACCTATTTTAAAGCATTGTGTGGAAGAGCTGTGAATGTGTTTTGATGTTGCTGCAGCATTAGTGGTGTGGATCTGCTGTGTAAGCGTGCTGAATGTGTGCAGTGTAACACTGTGCGTGCGCGAGACCAAACCGTTAGCGTAGTCGTGTACTTCCGCATTGGCGAGAAATGGCGAGTAATGTGTGTTATACGTTTGTATCGGAATATCCGTAGGTGTTTTGTGGTGTTTTGCGAGTTTCTTGTGGTGTTTTGCGAGTTTAGAGTGCTGTAGCCTCGTTTTCGTTTTGTTCGGCGGCCATTTTTTCTCTCGCTTCGTTTTTTTTTTAGTCTCTAAACTGTTTTATTTAAAGTAAAATCGAGGTGTAAGTTGTATTTTTGAGGTGCTGGGTGCTCCCTCTTGGTGTAGGTAAGTTTTTTATGTATGTGGTGTGTGTATGTATTGTGTTTGACATTTTGTAATGTTCGCGAGTTGCGTCCGAGTGTTGCGAGTCCGTAATGTGTGTGAACGTGTGTCGTATGTTGTTTGCGAGTGTCGTAATGTGTGTGTCGTACTGTTTGGGTTGCGACGTGAAGTTTGCGAGGGTCGCAGTTGCTGGCAAGGAGCGCCTTCGGCGCTCCATGCCAGCAACTGAGGCCCTCGCTTCGCGAGGGTCCTCAGTTGCTGGCATGGAGCGCCTTCGGCGCTCCATGCCAGCAACTGAGACCCTCGGGCAGTGCCCTCGCTTCGCGAGGGCCTCGGCTCGCTGCGCGAGCCGCGGCCCTCGCTACGCGAGTCGCGGCCCTCGCTTCGCGAGGGCCGCGGGCTCGCTACGCGAGCCCGCAGCGTTAGCAACAACTCGTACGCTCACAACTATATATGTGATTATTTTGATTTTGGTATTATCAATAAAGTTTTTTTTATATAAAGAGTGAATATATTAAAAATTATTATTCTAATTATTTAGAAAACTTAAGTCAAAATATTTCTGACAATAAGATGGTAATATAGTAGACGTAATAATAACTGTATAAGCATCAACACAGCATATGATGACGACTCAAAATTAAAAGCATACATCACTAATAGATTGCAAGAAGAAACCCTATGCTCCTCAAGGGATATTTACAACCCTAAATTATTGATCTTCTGATTTCCTTATCTCAAACCTGGTCTATAGACTCACATACTTGACCTATCATAATTTATGATGCCTGTCTATGTCCCACTCTAATCTCTGCCCTGTTACTGTGCTTTTTTCATTTGTTTCATTCAAAATTGCTTCTGACTTGATAAAGAGAGGTGCACCTCTCGAACACTACCGTATATACTGCAATACTCAGATTACAAAAAAAAAATATATATATATATATATATATATATATATATATATGTATATATATTTATATAGTACATTTGTACGGTTTTATGTATTATGCCTATTACTGTAATATATTCCCCAAGATGAATAAGCACACAAATTAGTTACTTATTAAATTACACATTAAATTCATTGAATCAATGTATTAACAAAATATTGGATCACATTAAGGGCCTATTTACTACAGTTTCTCTGCATAAAATGGAAAGAAAGAGGTGCACCGTATGTAGCAAAGCAAAACATTCAGGGTCCATCCACAGCTAGGGTGTAAAATTTGCAAATAATTTGCTTATCAGGTCAAAGTTGACCATGCATGAGTACAGTGATGTTTTTTGGCCTTGGTCCACAAGACCTAGGCCTAGGAGAGTGCAGTTTCGGAGTACAATATGATTTTTTAAGGTGATGAAGCATTGTCATTAAATAATGTGTTCATATGCACCCATTTGTATATGAAGTGAAATTTCTGTTTGCAAGTTTGTAACAATTTCTAATATTTACACATTAAAACATGATGTTGGATATAACAAGGAGATCAGAGGAATAGTAACTGGGGCTTGGCTGTGCACAAGTAACACAATTCTGGGGGGTGTACATAAAAAAGGAATAGGCCTAAAGCAGCATAAAACCTAAATACCCATATTCAAGGATAAAAATAGGTCCTATGTGTATTTTTTTCTGACCTTAAGCCGGTAGTTTGCTGTCTTTTGTTTCAGTTTCCATATGTTACTAATGTATAGAGTAGCCTAGTACCATTTTCCTTTACGTGTAATTTATGTAAGGAGACAATTCTGGTTGAGACATTCCAGCTTATGGGACCAATTTTATAAAGTTTTGAAGCATGGCTCATCTGATGCATAAATCCAATGGCCACATTGACATCTGACCTGACCACTCTCAATTATAGTTGGTTTGCTGTTTCATACCCCTAACCAATAAACAGACACACTTCCTGGGTTAAAGAGGGACCTTATTGACTCAAGCAAACATTAATAACTAACTAAATAACTGTATAAGAACATACAGTCTGGTGTGTACATGCTCACCTCATAAGCCTGTCTTGTTCTACCATACTGGTTAAACCATGAACGAATCACCACACACAAGTATGCAGTTTCTAACCACCCCTTTGGCAGAAAGATATCCACCATTGCGTCAATAGGCCTCAACCAAACTTTATAATCATAACATGGAGGGTGTTATGAGTAGGGAGGGGGATGGCCTGCATAGGATGGGTAAGTGCCACGGCATGTGCTTAAATTCTTCCTAAGCTTTCCACACTGGAACACCACAGTCAGTTCCTCTTTTTCAAGGGGGGGGGGGTGTTATGTTCCTCCCTGGTCCATAATCTTCCATACTCTGTCCATATTGTTCCATACTGTCCCCCTCTGTCCATGATGTCCTTGTAAGTAGTGACATTTTTACATATCCTTAATGTAACAGTAAAGGATAACCAGTACCACTTGTTTGTGAAACAAAGTTCATCAATAAATACATCACCACATTCCTGCAGCCCTAAAACCTTCACCATATTTGTCTGAATGGTATGATTTCCTTTTTTTAGATTTTTGTTAAATAAATATATAGCCTTTTTAAGCAAATATATATACAGTGTATGTGCTGTCAATATTTAATTTAAAAACATACATTCTTTCTGTGGCACTTTTAAGTAAATGTTTTTTTCAGATGAGCTGTATCAATGTCAAATCTTCAAAGCAGATAATGAGTGGGTGATGCTCCCTTAGCAAAAGTATTCTCATTGTGTTTATTGACTAACCCAGTATGTTGGCTCTATAGAACTCTGCTGCCATCCACTGAGCAATCCTAGAATATCATGCAATAGTATATTTGGCAAAGACCAAATATAATCAAATCTAATTTGGATCACGTCCAAAATGCAAATAAATTAAACCTTCATTTGAATGAATAATCCTACTTGATTATAAAGCAAGAGTTTCAAATTGATGCTCCTGTATATCAGATTAAAATCAGAGATGCATTGGAACACATTCTGTAGGTCTGTCCTATAGCTATTGAATGTATAAAATAGAGATTATCTTCTGTTGTATTTCAAAAACTTTTAACTGTGACCAAGAATGTGTACTCATCTCAGTACATCTCATTAAATACAATATGAATGTGTTTAAAGCTGAATTTATTAAATGTTCTCATTTCCAAAAATGTGATACTCATTATAAAGATAATGTAAAATCCAAGCTCCCCTTACGATAAAGTATATTGCAATAGCCATGTAATAAGTAATATATATCAATGTTATAGTTATTAATGTATCCAAATTATTTTTAAGCTTTCTGCTCATGGATGGTTGGTGCTGATAAAACTGGAATATTCAGCTAAATATTTATTTTTATTATGATAGGAGTGACGTGGTTTCCCTTGTGCCTGATATGATGCTGTACAAGTGTATTTAGCCTGGTTATTCAATAATAAACATCTCACAAAAGAAACATATTGTTATTTTTTGCCAGATGTTTATTAATTGAGGTTTATAGTAATATCTGCCGTATATACTCGAGTATAAGCCGAGTTTTTCAGCCCTTTTTGTAGGCAAAAAAGGGCCCCCCTCGGCTTATACTCGAGTCACTCCCCGTGTCTCTCTAACCCCCCCGTGTCTCTCTAACTCCCCTGTGTCTCTAACCCCCATGTGTCTATAGCACCCGCTGTGTGTCTATAGCCCCCCGTGTGTCTCTCTACCCCCCCGTGTCCCTTTCCTTCCCCCCTCCTTAACCTAAACCCCCCTCAACCCCCCTCCTCCACCTAAACCCCCCTAAATACCTCCCCCCCTCCCCTCACTTACCTGCTTGTGCTCCGGCCTCCGCTCCTTGACCCGGCGACGGCGCACATCTGAGTGACGTCACATGCGGCCGCGTCATTAGCATATACCGGGTGCAGGCACCCTGTATATGCTAATGATGCGTCACTCATGTGACGTCACATGTGCGCCGGGACAAGGAGGTAAGTGAGGGGGGGGTGGTATTTAGACTGGTTTAGGTGGAGGCGGGGGGTTGAGGGGGGTTTAGGTTAAGGAGGGGGATTGAGGAGGGGGGTTGGGGATTGAGAGGGGAGGTTGAGGAGGTGGGTTGGGGTTGAGGGGGGTTGAGGTTGAGGAGGGGGGTTGAGGATGAGGGGTTGAGTATGAGGATGGGGGTTGAGGAGGGGGTTGAGGATGGGGGGGTTGAGGAGGAAGGTTGAGGAGGGGGTTGAGGATGAGGAGGGAGGTTGAGGATGAGGAGGGAGGTTGAGGATGAGGAGGAGGGGTTAAGGAGGGGGGTTGAAGATGGTGGGTTGAGGAGGGGTGTTGAGGGGGATTGAGGGGGGAGGTTGAGGAGGTGTGTTGGGGTTGAGGGGGGTTGAGGTTGAGGAGGGGGGTTGAGGGGGGTTGAGGTTGAGGAGGGAGGTTGAGGATGGGGGGTTGAGGATGAGGATGGGGGGTTGAGGAGGGTTTGAGGATGGGGGGGTTGAGGAAGGTTGAGTAGGGGGTTGAGGATGGGGGATTGAGGAGGGAGGTTGAGGAGGGGGTTGAGGAGGGAGGTTGAGGATGAGGAGGAAGGATGAGGAGGGAGGTTGAAGATGAGGAGGGAGGTTGAGGAGGAGGGGTTGAGGAGGGGGGTTGAGGATAGGGGGTTGGAGGGAGGTTGAGGATGAGGAGGGAGGTTGAGGATGAGGAGGGACGTTGAGGATGGGGGGTTGAGGATGAGGATGGGGGGGTTGACTAGGGGGTTGCGGATGGGGGGTTGAGGAGGAAGGTTAAGGATGGGGTTGAGGATGGGGGGGTTGAGGAGGGAGATTGAGGAGGGGGTTGAGGAGGGAGGTTGAGGAGGGAGGTTGAGGATGAGGAGGAGGGGTTGAGGAGGGGGGTTGAGGATAGGGGGTTAAGGAGAGAGGATGAGGATGGGGGGTTGAGGATGGCTGGGTTGAGGAGGGAGGTTGAGGAGGGGGGTTGAGGATGAGGGGGGTTGAGGTTGAGGAGGGTTGAGGTTGAGGAGGGGGTTGAGGATGAGGATGGGGGTTGAGGAGGGAGGATGAGGATGGGTTGAGGATGGGGGGGTTGAGGAGGGAGGTTGAGGATGAGGGAGGCTGAGGATGAGGGGTTGAGGAGGGGGGTTGAGGATGGGGGGTTGAGGAGAGAAGATGAGGATGGGGGAGTTGAGGAGGGGGGTTGTGGAAGGGGGGGTTGAGGAGGGAGGATGAGGAGGGAGGTTGAAGAGGGAGGTTGAGGAGGGGGTTGAGGATGAGGAGGAAGGTTGAGGAGGGAGTTGAGGATGAGGAGGGAGGTTGAGGATGAGGAATGACGTTGAGGAGGGAGGTTGCGTATGAGGAGGGAGGTTGAGGATGAGGAGGGAGGTTGAGGAGTGGGGTTGAGGAGGGTGATAAGGGAGGGGGTAAGAGACACAGGGAAGGGAGAGGTTGGAAGAGACACAGGGAAGGGAGAGGGGAGAAGAGACACAGGGAAGGGAGAGGGGAGAAGAGACACGGAGAGAGAGGGGGACACAGAGGGCACAAGAGGGACAACACATTTCCCACCCTCTGCTTATACTCGAGTCACTCATTTTACCCAGTATTTTGTGGTAAAATGGGTGCCTCGGCTTATACTCGGGTCGGCTTATACTCGAGTATATACGGTAAATATTTTTCGACTCAAACAGTTACTTACTGAAGTCAATGTTTAAGGAGGTAAAATAATAAATGCAACATTTAAGTATTTAACTTTTGCATATAATTAATTTTTACTGTGGGTAGCACCACCTCCTGGAAGTCCTCAACTTTTGACAGCTAAAAATCTGAGCCTGGAGGTATACACATTTGTATTCACATATTCATATTATTATTCTACCACTCTGCTTTCTTTGTTTCTTAACATTTGATGTACTCAGCAATTTTAGTTACTTCTATGTAGTTCTCGTTTCTCTAATAAGAAATAAACATGTTTTAACACAAATATATATATATATGTGTGTGTGGGCACATGTGTGTGTCCCAGCTCAACTTCCCAGAATGCAGTGTAATAACTGTTTTTATCGGAACTCTGAGCAGGAAGCAGGTTTCTTAACTTGCTTTAGACATTCAGGTGTGAACACAGATGTACTTTTTATTTACTGTACGGTGGAGGGCTTCTATCGCTCTTTTGCCCACCATATTATAAATGATTGTTGTGGTGAACTACCTACTCATAATTTCCACAACACAGACTGAGATCCCGCTCCATGCTGATGATAGCCAGTAAGCTTGAAAGAGCTGTACATGGATTGGATACTTAGCCTGTGTTTATTATAACCTTGGCAAGCTTAAGCTTAAAGGAAGCCATGTTTGATAATGGCTACGGAATGAAGAGGGAGGCATTTGTGGGCACATTTGTGTGTCCCAGCTCAACTTCCCAGAATGCAGTGTAATAACTTTTTCTCGGAACTCTGAGCTGGAAGCAGTTTTTTTTAACTTGTTTAAGACATTCAAATGTGAACACAGGTGTACTTTTTATTTAATTAATATATATATATATATATATATATATATATATATCTTCTTTTTTACCTTGTCGTTGTGAAGTGGCTTGTGTACTTCAGCTATACTGTGTAGGGTCACCCAAGATGGGTGGGTCATAGCAGAGAGGCCAGACAAATTATGGTCCACTGGAGAAGGAACTGGCAACCCACTACAATATATTTGCCAAGAAAACCATATGGATAAGCCTAACCTGAAACACACACTGATGTATAATGAAAAAGAAAAGCAAATTAAAACTGAATAAAACTACAAATAAATGGCCTATACTGTTCTCCCAGTTCACACAACCAGTACCTTTCTAGTCATTCAGTACTCAATCTCTGCATTTTCCTTCAAGTCTCACCTTCACTAGTTAAATCCTGCAGATTCAATTAAAGAGCATTTCCATAATTCCCTTTCTCCTACAAGACTATACTCCTGTTGTGTCGACTACTGTATTGGCCTTCTCATTGGCCTCCCCATCAGTTGTTTTTTCTGACTTTAGTATATAATCAATGCCTCTGCAATACATATCCATCTTATTCAAAACATTTCTTTCACTGCACACCTCTGCAACCTTTGTTGGCTCCCCATGATCTACTGCCACAAATTCAAAATCTTGACCCTAAAACACAGGGCTATCAATGTCTCTGTACCTACTGTCACTGCTCTCATCTCCTAAATTGCCCTTTTTCAGAGCTTTAAGCATTCTGTAAAAGACCACCCTCTCAAAGAAGCCCAAACACATACAATGTACTGATATCAACTGCTCTAATAGCCCAGCCTTCACAAAGACTCACATATCACAATCTGTATGCATAAACTCCACTCCATTTGTATCACTTGCCCATCTGTCCCCTATATAATGTAAGGTCCTTATTGTCAACATTTCTAAAGGGCTGATTAATTCAGCACAATTTGGACCACACCACCATCTCATAAAAGCATGTTGACATACTTACTGAATTTTTTAAATATGTACATTTTTGACTGAGAAATAAAGTGGAAACTGTGTCTACATTAAAAACTGACTGCCCACGTGCTGCTGCATTACTGAAGCAAATCATGGTTGTAGGGGTTTGTTAGCCATTCAAGTCAATGGTAAGTTTGAAGGGAACAGATTATATTTTTCCATAATAGCAGAACATTCAGGTTTCTGCTCTTTTGCCTCTCTAGAATTTGAGCAATGTGGTGGTGGGGGGGGGGCAGAGCTATGTGTTCTGTGGTCATACAGCTCTTTGTCTATGTGCAGGCATGATATACTGGACCCAAACAGGTCAGTTATGGATTAACTGGTCAGTACAGTACTGAGTCCAGGGAAAAACTTCTATGTGTGCTCCTGTTATCTGTTATTACTACACTTTGTATGTAAACAGAGTTTTAATTTTTTTTTAAATCTGTTATTAATGTAATTAAAAAATTCATTTTAACATTTTAATCTTCTGCTCCTTCACACCATGAAGAGCGCTTACAGTGAGGCAAATGGCCCTTTAAACAATACTGTACTGTTTCTATTACTACGTTCTATTAATTGTTCTATATATTTAGTGATGTGTAAAATATTGTTGCTTTATAAATATAATCAGAAATTAATAAGAGCAGATTTTATTTTAGATTTGACAATATAGTAGTCCTTTAACTTTCCTTCAAGAGAAGAGTATATAATTGAGATAATAAAGTAATGTTACATTTCAGACAGGTATATGCAATGTTAAGTTTTCCCTAGTATGTGTGCTAATCAAACATCTCTCAATACCACAACTCACAGTACTCGCTTGCATTATAATATTAGGAGTGAGGCAGTGTTCATCTTTAATACCTATAAACCTAGTAGCCTTTTGAAACTACAGAGCTTGTTGACGTCTCACAAGCATCTTGAATCATCTGATTTGCCCCACCTCCCATTCAGTGTTGCAATGAAATATGCTAGATCCTCCATGCTAAATACGGATGGAGGATCCCACAAAGTTTTGATAATTATTTAAAATACCACAGTAGCTACATATGTAATTGAAAACAATAGAACAATGGAAACTAAATCCTTAGATGAATAGAGCATGATTGACACTATCCTTATTGAAAACATTCTACTTACTTATTATTGTGTAGCAACAAATTAAAGAAAATAATTGATAACTATAACTTTAATATTAAAAAATTCTGACAATCGCCAAAAAAATACTACAAATATAAAAAAAAAGAAAAGAATACATGTGGCATGTATAGCTAAGAGGCTGATAATTATGGGTATGGCTGCTTTTAGTAGTCCCCTAATATCATTGTCATCTTATAAAGACATTATATTCCCAATATGGTACTAATACTAGTCAATAGGGATTGGCACAAGTCCAGTTGAAAAATGTATTTTAAATGCATTAATTCTACTGATTCAGTCAAGTGGAGGTGTCTGTGTGTTGTACTGTTGATTGTGAGTGTAGGTGTTATTAAGCTGTGGAATGTTCAGTTGTACATGTTAAGGCTGAAGGTGATAAGATTTTTTAAACAGGTGTGTTTTTAGTAATTTTTTTAAGGTTTTGAGGCAGGAAGATAGTCTAATGGAGCTGGGCAAGGAGTTCCAAATAGTAGGGGCCGCACGAGAAAAGTCTTGAAGACGGGAGTGAGAGGAGGTGATGAGAGAGGAGGAAAGAAGATGGTCATTAGCAGAGTTTGGTGGGAAAGTATTTTGAAACAAGAGCAGAGATATAAGGGGGTGCACTGTTGTTGAGGGCTTTATATGATATGAGAATTATTGGAATTTTAGCTGTGTCTTCTGTAAGATAATGACACATTTTGGAGATGTTTTTTTAGGTGAAACTGACATGATTTTGTTATTGATTGGATGTGAGGAATAAAAAAAAGGGCGGGATCCAGTAGAACCCCAAGACAACGGGCCTGGGAGGTAGGAGTGATGATGGTGTTGTCAACAGTGAGAGATATTTGAGGAGTGGAATCTGTAGTAGAGGATGGAAAGATTAGGAGTTCAGTCTTAAACATGTTGAGTTTGAGTTGATGGGCGGACATCCAGGAGGATGCAGTTGGAAACTTGAGCTAAAAGAGAGGGGGATAGATTGGGTGCAGAGAGGTAGATTTGAGTATCATCTGCATAGAGATGATACTGAGATGATACTGACATCCAAAGGATTTTATAAGGGTGCCAAGGGAGGAGATGTAGATGGAGAAGAGCAGGGGGCCTAGGATAGAACTTGGGGAATGCCAACAGACAGAGGGAGAGGTGAAGAAAGGTGCCAGAGAAGGAGACGCTAAATGTACGATCTTTAAGATAGGATGTGAACCATGAAAGAGCTGTGTCCTGGATGCCAAAAGAGCAGAGAGTTTGGATTAGAAGAGGGTGGTCAACTGTATCGAAGGCAGCAGAGAGATCCAGGAGAATTAGAATAGAGTAGTGACCCTTTGATTTGGCGGTTAGCAAGTCATTGGTGACTTTTGTGAGGGCTGTTTCTGTAGAGTGTTGGGCCCGGAAACCAGATTGGAGAGGGTCAAAAAGGGAATTGGAGGAAATAAATTGAGTGAGGCGATTGTAAACAAGCCGCTCAAGGAGTTTAGAAGCCAGGGGAAGCAGTGAGGTAGGGCGATAGTTGGAGGCAGAAGCTGGGTCAGATGAGGGCTTCTTGAGAATGGGTCTAATTGTGGCGTATTTTAGGGAGGATGGAAACTTGCCAGTGTTTAGGGAGAGGTTGAATAGATGTGTGAGAGCTGGGATAAGTGTGGTGGATAGGGGAGGGATTAGCTGTGATGGAATAGGATCATGAGGACATGTTGTAAGGTGAGAGTTTGATAGTAAAGTAGATACTTCATCCTCGGTTACAGGGTCAATGTATTCCATAGTGGAGGTGGGATTAGGGAAGGGTAAGGGCTGGGTGGTGTCGGTTTGTGGAGAGGATGGTGGGATAGGGCCAAGCTGGGAGGAGAGCTCATTTCGGATGGTTTGGATTTCATTTTTAATTGGCTGGCAAAGTCATCAGCAGTGAGAGAGGAAGGGGCAGGAGGTGGGAGTGGGAAGAGGAGGGTGTTGAATGTAGCAAATAAACGTTTAGGGTTGGATGACAGGTTTGATATTAGTGATGAGAAGTAGTGTTGTTTGGCAAGATTGAGGGTAGAGAAGTAGGAGCGCAAGGTAAACTTGTAGTGGAGAAAGTCTGCTGAAGTGCAAGATTTCCTCCATAGTCGTTCTGCAGTGCGTGAGCATCTCTGTAGATAGAGTGTTTGTGTAGTGTGCCATGGTTGTGGATGAGAGCGAGGGCGTTTGTTTGTGATTATGGGGGCATGAGAGTCAAGGGTGGAGGTTAGAGTAGTGTTGTATTGTGAAGTGGCGACATCAGGGCAGGCAAGGGTGGTGAGGGGGCTGAGAAAGGGTTTTATTACATTTAAAAATTGTTGTGGGTTGAGTGCTTGCAGGTTTCTGCGGGTTCTGGTGGCAGGGATTGAAGAAGGGTGGTGAGCGGAAGATGAGGTGAGGTTGCAAGTTAGCAGGTGGTGGTCAGATAGGGGAAGTGGGGAGATGCCAAGGTAGGAGATAGTGCAGAGATTAGTAAAAATAAGGTCAATGTGTGTCCACTACTGTGAGTTGCTGAATCTGTCCATTCTGAGAGGCCAAGAGAAGAGGTAAGTCCAAGTAATTTTGCAGTTGTTAGGGAGGTGGGAGTGTCAGTGGCTATGTTGAAATAGCCAAGAATGAGTGAAGGTATATTGGAGGAGAGAAAGTGAGGGAGACAGGCGGCAAAGTTCTCCAGAAATTGAGAGGGTGATCCAGGCGGGCTATAGATCACAGCTACTCGCAGAGGGATGGGAGAGAAGATGCAAATAGTGTGGACTTCAAAATATGAGAACTGTTTTTAAATCCTTCACCCATGGCCCCTATAATTAATCATCCTGGGTCCCCGAAAGGCCTTAGTTTAGCACCCAAGGGTTGGTGGAAATAAAAAGGCCTAAATTGGCTAGGGAATTGGATAAAAGATAGTAAACTTCTGGACAATAAACCATTTATTGACACATTCCACCCCCCTTACAGGAACATTACACAAGATGTAGACATTTTATTGAGACATTGATTAGAAAACAGGGTCTTCCTAACGGGACCTGGTTGTCTTGGATATGCATTAGCAACCCCACAGCAAAGGGAATAATTAGTGGAATCTATGATATATTCATTTCGCCAAAGTTATCAATTAAAGATAATTATATCAAAGATTGGGAGGCAGATATGGGAAAATGCAGTGAGGAGGAAAAATAGAGGGTCTCCTGGAGGAATATCTATAGAGGCTCTCTAAATCATAGCATACTGGAAACTGCAATTAAAATATTACACTGCACCTATCTTACCCCCTGAAAGAATAGCGAAATGGACGCGCTCTGTAGATCCAAATTGTTTTGGGGTTGTAAGACCATCGGTGGGAATGTCCTAGGGTTAGACAGATCTGGATCTCTCAAGTGGCTTCTGAGCTGTTCAAGGTTCCAGTATAGGAAACTATAGAAACCTGTTTGCTTGGGATACCGGTGACGTCACTCTCTCAAGCACAAAATAGACTCCTTCGCTTAGCTTCCAAATCTCATATAGCTAAACAGTGGAACAGAGGGATCTGAATTTTCAAACCATCATTGATAAATTGGATTATATTGCTTTAAATGAACGCATTTCCCACTCTTTGGAAAATACAGTGAATACATTTAATGAAGTGTAGGGTATGTGGTTGAAATTTAGGAAAAGACCAACTAGATAGATACTGGTGTTATACCCCAAGATGGTGTAGAAGGGAAAGGGGGGACCGGCCACTTTAGAAAGAGCGGTAATACGTTAAAGGAGAAAGGATCGGTGGGAATGTCTAATCTTGTATGGTAAACAATTTTGTTTTAAAGTTATATGTTTAAAATGTTGGAAGATGATGAAATAAAATATGAACAGAGGTGGTTCCCATGCATGCTACGTAATACCTTAAAGCACTTAAACACGCTGTCTTCAATAGAGGATAATATCACCAGATAATGGGGATAGTCTGTAGGGAATCATATCTGTTTAGAGATGGAACAGTTGTACATACTTTAATGACGCTAATGTTTTTTTGTGGAAGTATATTTATACTCAATTAATGTATATATATTCTAGATGTAAATAAGACGTATGGTATTTATTATCTGTAACTTTATGTGATTTCCATCTAATAAAAATTAACTGAATAAAATTAAATTACAAATAAATAAATAATAATATTGCGAGGCTTGCTATTAGATAGCTCATGTCCCACTTCCAGGTTTAGTTTGTGGTTGCTAAGTAACAACACCACGTTATGGTGGAAATATGTGCAAAAGATGTGGAAATTTAATAAAATTGCCAACTTATGCTCAAAAGGATCTTTAAGCATAATCCTATATTAGATAATATTATTCAGGCTTTTTACCTCCTCCCAAATGTGTCCTTTATGAGCCAATCATGATATCCTGCTTGAGGACAAAGCCTCCATAGCAATTTTTTGTTTTAGGATATTTTTAGATACTAAAATTGCAAATACCAATCCCCTCCAATGAGAATACAGGATTTGAAATTATTGTGACCTAGCTTTGATATTTGTATGTCCTTGGTTTGATTAAGTGAATATATCAATAAAAGAATGGAATAAATTAGCATGGAAGAATATATAAGGGGCCAATAAATACTATAGATGTTGGTTAAGGACTAAACTTTCACTAAAAATTACTATATATCTACCCTAAGTTATCTTAGAAGTGATGGTGTAGGTCAAAGATGGTTCTATGACCCTAAATAAAAGGGGCAAAAGTAAAGCCCTGATTTAAGCCTAGGGGTGCCAGAGTTTTTAGGTGGAATATCCACCAAGACTCTCGTTGGAACAATCTTGTCTCCATATTGCCTCTGCTATAAGTATAGCTACACATGTACTATCAGCTGTTTAAAATGGCATGAAAAATAAAATCTGTTGTTAAAATTATACCTAAAATAACACAAATAAATCTGTTGTTATATCCAAAAGAATGGTTATAAGACACAGGATACATAAATTATATAATACAGATTATCACAACTCTATGCCATTCTGTGGGATGTAAAAGGTCAGTGAAGAGGAGGAATAAATCAACCTCACCTCCCTCTGAGTTTTATACACCATAGACCACTAATTTGTCATGTCAAAAATGTAAAATATGAATTTTGAAATGGGTAATGGAAAACTGGGTTCTGTAGTTTTCTTTTAACATAAGGTTACATACATATCTCACTCATTGGCAAACCTTAAAATCTACTATCCATCTTTATTGTGATGAGGCGCCTGATGAGGACTTCTGACATTCTCTTTGTACATTACAAAGTACAGAATGAAAGTAAAATGTTCTAAATTCACTTATAATTGTGTATATATTGCTTATAGCCTGTGAAGAAAATAGCTTTGAAGAAATAGCTTTGAATCACACTTCCTGTTAACCTTCAAAGTAGGTTCTCATCCAATAAAGTCAACTGTCAAGGTATTGAACTAGTATTAGTAATTACTGTATATACTTAATCAAGCAGCATGTGTGGATATGTGTAGGCTTATTAAAATATTTCTTGCTTATAAGTGTTTGGGTGAGGTACTAGTCTCCACCAGAAGAAGTCATCAATTGGATAGAAGGAGATTCAATGGCATATTTATTAGATGGAAGCTTGAGTCTTGAAAACGCTTTTCATTAGTTGCTTCATAGCAATAGCTGACATGTTGCTTGTTTCCAAGATAAATAACTTTAATAGAGTAATCCTCTTGTCAGGCAATGAGCAGTAGTATACTTGTATACAAAGTTATGCTTGTTTGCCAGTGAGACCTACATTACTCTATGCACTTCCTGTTCTTTTCAATTCAGTTTAATCAGGTTTATAGTAATATTTTTCATTTACACAACTTTGTATTGTTTAAAAACCTACTGTTTTAAGTGCATGTATTCTATGCCCCTTTAAGAATATTCAAATATTAGGGTTTGTAGAAAGATTCCTTGTTCTTAACGTAGACTTGTAACTTTCTTTTTTTTTGGGGGGGGGGGGGGGGGTTTATAAATTGTTTATACATAGTTTTCAATTTAAAACAATCCATTACATATTGTTTCCTATAGCAGGCAAAATAGGTCTAATTCAATGTTGTGGTCTTGCCTGCAGAATCCTGACAAAACAGGCTTCTTAGTTACAGGTTGTCATCATAAAGTAAGCATTAGCCCTAAATTGTTTCCATAAGTCAATAACAAGATATTTAATTATATTCAATTATACTCATAGACTAATCTGTAACATTTCAGAAGTCACACATTTAATGGACTAAAAAGGTTTTACAATGCTTTTTTACTATGTTCTTCCACTAGAGATGTATGTACTGTACTATAATGCCATAAATCTCTACTGGAATACTGTAGTTAATATAAAGGTAGCTCTCAATCATAATCATTTATTTTCAGGTTTGTATAAATTAATGCTTTTTGTACAAAATTGCATGTTATGTTATTTGTCAAAATAAGACACCTTTCAAGATATTCCAACCAGTAATCATGCGCAACTTACTATTTACAGTAGTGGCTTTGATGTGAGTGCATCGTGTTGAATCCGATTTTCTTCCCTGCAGCCGATCCTTTGAACAACTAAAAACAATCCCAATGGATTCAATTATAATGTTCAGCTGCAATTTTCTGAGTTCATCTCTTCTGACTGTGCCCATTTCAGTCCATTAAAAACACTACTTTTGTCTAGGTCACATATAGTACAATTGTTCCACTGCAATTTCTCATTGTAATTTACTCTACTGGATTCCCATACCCAAGAAATTCAAGATGTGAGGCGTCAGAAATAGAGCACCGCATCTGCCTGTAAAATAGTTTTCAGCTTCACATATTATTTCATACAGTACTGGTGACTTTTTTGGCCAATTATTTTTGCCAGTGTCAAACTTTATAGCTTGATATTTTTTCCGATTCTTTCCCTATGTCATTACTTATGCCATAGTATGAGAGCCTTCAAAGCGTGGGTCAACTTCCTCTCTATACATTTAACATTTTTTATTTTGTTTAAATAATAGTAATAATCATACTTTCAATTGCATTCTATTACGTTTATTCATTAACATGTTTGACATTTAGAAAGATACATAGAAAAATGTATATAAAATATGTTGTAAATGAATGACACAAATTGATGTCTTACTTGTGGTTAATACGTAAGTTAAGTAAGGTTTTTAAGTAAGGCCCTCAAAACCTCAAACGTCCACCAAACTCTGACTATAGAGTCTGCGTGTGTATCATGGCAACTGGATATAGTAGTCCTCATTGGCAAATTGAAATTCAGTTTGACTGAGAATGAAACAAAATGGTTTTAAGGAGACTCTTGTTTTAATATGTTGTGGTTGGACTTGGGAAAAAGAGTATTTGAATATGTAATTGCTTTTTATGCTTCCCTGGGCCCATTTAAATTTGTACTTCCTTTCCCTCAATTACTACTCCTCCTTTTCCTTCATTACTTCCTTATGCCAATATTAAATTACGGTACTTATTAAATACTGTAGTGTTAAAAATTAGACTATTTTGTTTAACTTTATAAAACATTTGTGTCCAACATAGATGTTTTATATATAGAAACATATGTTTAGATATAGTATGTCAGGTACACTTACCACACAGAATTTCTCTACATATGAACATATTATTCTGTGGTTCTGCAGCAGTAACTTGGGCAAGGCAATAGTCCACTGGAAATATAGAGGCTTGGGCTTTCTTTGCAATGGCAGAAATGCATCACTGAGTGTTACCCTGAAGTAATAAGTCAGTGCACATTTGGTTGGTCCTAGAGCATCAGAAATCCTAAACCCATCTTCAACATCAACTCTTTATAACATGATTCACTAACTTTAGTAGTACATTTTTTAAGAACGTTAAACACAATAATATAATGAGTATTATCTTGATTCTGACTACAAGGATATTCCTTAGGGTTTACCGTTTTGCTTATCTTGTGTTCTGTGTAACAATGATGAATAAATGTTATAAAAAAAATAAGCATGACTGAAGTCATATAGATGGCACTTAAATTACTACAGCCTATAATTTTATTACAGATTATATGCAAATAGTAATTTACCCATCATAAATGATAATATAATATTACATTTATCTCTCCCCCTCCCCTGTGTCTCTTTCCCGCCTTCTCCCTCACCTTTGTCTCCTTCCCCCTTTTCCTCTCCTGTGACTCTTTCCCCCTCTCCCTCCCCTGTGTCTCTTCCCCCACCTCTCCTTCCCCTGTTTCTCTTCCCCCCTCTTCCTCCTCTTTGTCTTTTCCCCATCTCCCTCCCCTGTGTCTCTTCCCCCCTCTCCCTTCCCTGTTTCTCTTCCCCCCTCTCCCTCCCCTGTGTCTCTTTCTCCCTCTCCCTCCCCTGTGTCTTTACACCCCTCCTACCTTCCCTGTGTTTCTTTCCCCAATTCCCCCACTGTCTCTTCCCCCTCCTCCCTCTCGTGTCCCTGTCCCCCTCTTTCTCTTTCCCTTTTCCACTGTGTGTCTCTCCATTTTTATAGCATTGCACTGTTCTAAACTTCAATAACTAATATTGCAAAGTTTTTAGATAATGCTCATGTTTACAGTCTAGAAGTAATAAGAGCATAAGCATTTATATACAATTATTCAGTTGCCCAGTGAACAAAGATGGGGCCACTGGTTAATTACATTCATTTACTTATTAAAAGAGCACTGTTGCCAGATTTTTCTATATAGTCTTTAAAAACATGTTCACCCATTATTACAGTGCCTTGCAAAATTATTAACCCTCCCCCACCCCCCCCCCCCCCCTTGGCATTTTTCATGTTTTATTGACTCACAACACATAGGACAAAATAACTGAAAAAGTCAATGTGCATAACTATTCACCCCCTAAAGTCAATACTTTGTAGAGCCACCTTTTGCAGCAATCTCAGCTCCCAGTGGCTTTGGATAAGTCTCTATGAGCTTGCCACATCTTACCACTGGGATTTTTGCCCATTCCTCCTTGCAAAACTGCTCCAGCTCCTTCAGGTTGGATGGTTTGCGCTTTTGAACAGCAATCTTTAAGTCTGACCACAGATTTTCTATTGGATTGAGGTCTGGGCTTTGACTAGGCCACTCCAACACATTTACATGTTTCCCCTTAAACGACTCAAGTGTTGCTTTAGCAGTGTGTTTGGGGTCATTGTCCTGCTGGAAGGTGAACCTCCGTTCTAGCCTCAAATCATGCACAGACTGGTGCAGGTTTTGCTCAAAAATATCCCTGTATTTAGCACCATCCATATCTCCCTCAACTCTGACCAGTTTCCCAGTCCTGGCTGCTGAAAAAATCCCCACAGCATGATGCTGCCACCACCATGTTTCACTGTGGGGATGGTGTTCTTTGGGTGATGTGAAGTGTTGGGTTTGCGAGACATAGGGTTTTCTTTGATGGCCGAAAAGTTTAATTTTAATATCATCATCATCACCTTCCTCCATACATTTTGGGGGTCTCCCACATGCCTTTTTGCAAACTCAAAACGTGCCATTTTGTTTTTTGCTGAAAGTAATGGCTTTCTTCTGGCCACTTTGCCATAAAGCTCAACTCTATTGAGCCTACGGCTTATTGTCGTCCTATGTACAGATACTCCAGTCTCTGCTGTGCAAATCTGCAGCTCCTCCAGGGTTACCCTAGGTCTCTGTGCTGCCTCCCTTATTAATACCCTCCTTGTATATGTGTGTATATGTAATGACAGATCATGTGACACTTAGATTGCACACAGATGGACATCATTTCACTAATCATGTGACTTCTGAAGGTAATTGGTTGCACCAGAGCTTTTTATGGGCTTCATAACAAAGGGGGTGAATATATACGCACATGCCAATTTTCTGTTTTCTATTTCTAAATTATAGTTTTATGTATATATTTTTCTCATTTCACTTCACCAACTTAGACCATTATATTCTGATCATCACATAAAATTCAGATTAACAAAACATTGAACTTAAGGCTGTAATGTAACAAAATAGGTAAAAAGTCAAGGGGTCAATACTTTTGCAAGGCACTGTAAGTTTAGTTTTTCAAGACAGCAAAAATAAACAATATAATGTAAATAGACCGATTTTTTTTCTTTTCTGCAAGCATCCATTGTATGTTGCCAGTTGATTCTGTGTGTAACTTTCTCAGAAATATTAAACTTACTAGCCTTCTAATACTACTATTAAATGTTCTGCCAGTTGCATATGCCACATACCCATGGCACATATAGAAATGTCCTATACAATATGTCTTTTCCAACCTCAGAAAGTTGATCAGCAGAAAAAAAATGGTAGATCCCACAGCAGCATAATGGCATATGAGAGGTAATATATTAGAGGCAAGTATATTGGAGGCTGTATTTTATATTCCTTTGGTAAAAAAGGCATTAGTTCTGCAAAACATTTTGTTAAATATATTCCCACAGAAGTCCTTTAAGTTAATAGGTCAGATTCACAAAGGTATCTAGGACTAATAGCTTCAATGATGGGCTAATGGCTTCAATGATAAAAAAAAAGCTCCTGCAAGATATCAGCGCTTGGTCCTCATATAAAATTTCCTGGATAGAAAAAATCCACGCCATTAAAATGAATGTACTTGCCAAACTCTTATATCTTTTTAGGGCTATTGCAGAAGCAGTTAGCATGAAGGACATGCAGAAACTCCAGGGGACAATCTCTCGCTTTGTTTGGGATCATAAAAAATCAAGAGTAAATAAAACTACTATGCAAGCCCATAAAAGTAAAGGGGGACTAACTTTACTGGACCTAATAAAATATTTTACGTCTTCTAGATTGGCAAAACTATCCAAAAGGTTCATTAAGGAACATCCACCTGTGTGGGTGGAGATTGAGAGCCATGCTCTAAGAGATCAGAACCTGTTAATCAGCCAAGCTCTCTGGACAAGTCTCGATTTTAAATTTAAACATTCTCTACTCCCTAGCAGTGTAGCCCAATCTCTTATCCTTTGGAACCAGATGGACAAAAGAACTCACTTGATAGAGACTGGTTCCTGGCTTACCCCTCTAAGGCTACCATATAAAAAGATCTTACTCAACAAAAACTCCTTATGGAATTGGTGGATAAGTAAAAATTTGACTATTGTAGCTGATGTACGTAAAACAAACCCAAAAATTGTCACTCATGTCATTTAGCGCACAGAATTGGGTACCAGTTACAGAATGGCTTAACCTAGCATAAATTAACTCAAATATTTAAAACAATTTGAGAAATATTGTTTCTATAATGCTGAGGATAATCAAAATCCAGAAGACGCCTTACTAGGCCTTCCTGTTACCAGTCTCAACAAAGAGGCCAACTTCTTACCAAGCAGATATTCCTAGCAACAAGAATTACCATAGCTAAATCTTGGAAGAATCCTACTCCCGTGTAATCCTAGCCAAACTTAAACACATACAGTATGATATCGGTAGAAGTAGAAGTTAACTACAAAAAAATGGGCTTCATGCTGATTTGTGGGAACTTCAAATTGGATGTGATTAACAATCAGCAGATACCAATGCTAGGGAGCAAGAGGTAAACTAAAGTAATGCTTCACGTCCAGTAATCCAGATGAATAATCAGAGTATTGCAGTATATAGTGATACCTTTTTTATTGGACAAACATATTCATAGGTTTCATGACGAGCTTTCGAGAGCGTTCCTCTCTTTTGAGATTTTTCATGAAGTGGTTATTCTGGGTGAAATGGTGTATACAAGTGATACAAGTTTAATATATTTAGTATATTCCCTTTGCAATGAATATTAGTCTTAGCAATTAAAAATGTTGTTTTGTTGTATAACTCCATAGTATTGTTTAGTTTTAGAAGTTTTTTTCCCCTTCTTAAAGCTTTGAGTCCCTTCAAGGACAAAAGCACTATATAAATGTAATATTATTGGAAATAAAATCATGTAAAAAATATAGAATTCCATGGGGAAAAAAAAACGACAAAGCTGAAAAGCAAGGCAATAATTTCCATTGACTTTTTACTCTGACAAAACATTCCGAGTTACTCTAATAGACTTTTACACCAAAACCCAATGCTAATCTTTTACAGATAACAGAGAACTAGCAAATCAGGGCAGTGCTGTAACTGCAAAACGCTGAAGAAGATTATACGTTTACCAATCACTCACAAATGGTTTTAAAACCATAGCGGAGTGTCGTAACAGCAGTTAAAGAAGCAGTATAGCACCAAAAAGCAATTCAAATTGAAATAACAAAATAAACACTCAAATAAATTTAATCTATAAATGCAATTGTCACATCTATTTAATGTAATGGTTCCTTGCCTCAGTTATGGAGCTTGTTCTCACTCATTATAATAAACATGACATTATCATTTTCTATTGGCTTTTAGAGTTGTTTCTCATCTGTAAAGATTAGTTTGGGTACTCCCTACATGAAATCTCTTGCGAATAAGGGTGGATTTATGGATGTGGGCTAAGTGTAGTTCCTCAAGAGTCTTTTAAATATGACTACAGTGTTGCTGTAACATCAGAACCTAATAAAAAAAATATTCTACAGCAGAAAATATACTCTCAACATGTAGGAAAATCACTGAAAGCTATACAGAATGTACAGTTATCCTCAATAAAGGATATAAATCTCTAAACAGTATGAACAGCACAAAGGAAGTTAAGAATGTTGAATAAACATTTGAAATATTATTTTAATTAAAGTGTTCGACATTAAAATGTTTGTACTTTCCTACTTTTATGCTTATAGGTTATGTCATTTAAATTAACTATTGTTTCATACTAAGCAAATAAATTATTTATCATTGCCATTCCAGCTGCCTTAATTTTCATGTTTATGAGATTTATAAGGATATTAATGAGACAACCCTGCTATTCTGTGCTGTTGTTTTCAACAAACTCAGCCACCGCAAGCTCCACATTTTTAGTTTATATTGACATCATCGACCACAAATAAAAATAGTAGGCAAGGTGCTAATTATAGTTTCTAACTAGCTTTCTCTGCAGTATGTATTAGAAGCTGACACTCTTTAAATTCCAGGAACTGGCAACCAACCTTCCTATTGAGAACCTACTTTCTGACAATTTGCAATGACTTTGTAGGGGTACCATGCAAAGACATTCATATATTTCATAACAGATAGGAACCAAAAGGCCTATCCTGTCTGCCCATGTAATCTACCTTAAATTTTAGCTTAATTAAACTTAGGGATAGTATTTATACTTACCCAGGGATGCTTGCATCTCTTAATTATGTTTGTCCCTACCACCTCTGTTGAAAGGTTGTTCACACAATACTCTTAAATATTCTATGTTTCAACTTGAAATCATGATCTCTTCTTTGTGCGTTCCTCTTTACGATACTTTGTGATGTATTTGAAGGCTTCTATCATATCACCTAACTTGCTTAATATGTCTTCTAAGCTATACATATTTAAAGTCATGAAGTATATCTTTATGAAGTGTGTTTCTTAGACAAATAGAACAAGTGTGATGGAGAGCAATTAAATGGCTAGGTTTTTTTTTAAATTGAAAAAACATTCCTAACTAGAGAATATATATCAATTAAATTAGAATGGTTAGCATAAGTGAATCCTACTGAGCTGATACTTCACCTCCAGCCCAACGGGAGGTAATCTGAAATCCTACCGGGGGACAAAGCTAGGACATACACTGCCCGTAATCCAGAGTGCACTAGGGCCTGAAACTTGGCTTCACATGGTAGTGGCACCTCTCCAGAGATAGAATGGGGCCAGTAGGAGATACACTGGACATGTGTCTAATGCAAATGGACATATTGGGGGAATAGAAACTACATGTGTTTTTCTGGACTGCAGAGTCCTTTGAAAGAAGTTGCATGAGTCAGGGGAGATGGCATTCTTAATCCTGCTTCCATATGTAACATTTCAGTGCCTGATCATGATCAACGAGGCAAGCCTGTATGTTGCTGCTGAGACAGAGCCAATTGTAAATAAGACCGTCATCATGACATCAGTTAAAGGTGCTGTTTAAACGTTAATCAACTAGTGTTTCGAAGTCCGATATGCAATCAGACTCATAATCCAGCAATGTGAACATCAATAAAAATGAATGAAAAAAAGTTCATGTGGGTGGCCTTGATTTGTATTAACCCCTTGGTTCCCAAGATTGATAAAACATGAAAATAAATTGTAAAAAAAAATGTTTTTATTGCAGATTTGCGAGCTTGATACTGTTGTGCAATAAATTTGAATGTCTTAGATCACTTTTCCTGTATATTAAAGAACAGTATTGATTTTTTATTTGTATTTACAGTGCTATAAATACAATACAGTTGTTTAACACCGTTGCGAGTCCTCTCTAGTACCCGTAGGATTTTTGGCTACTTTTTGCCATTTGCGGATTTGAAATCAAGTGCGGCTTTGGGAAATTGTAACAATTTAATAGCGATTTGCGATTTTAACATTTATGGGTTTGAAAGATCAAAGGCTTAGCTGGGTCGGAGGTACGATTTTGGCAACCGCAGTTGTTTTTTAGCCTGTAACCAGCAGATTGTTTGTGAGTAGCTAAAAGAGGCCAATTTAACTCTTGCAGGCTCCCTTAAGGGGTTCAGTAACTACAATTTGTGGAATTTAATGAGGCCCATAGTCTTACTTGACAAAGGTGGTGGATTATAGTAGGGTATTCCAAGTTGTAGTCCCCACTACTGGGCTATACAGTAGGTGCTCAGTAAATAGCTCATCCTTCAAAGTTATGCCTTGCCTGTCCAGCCGACCATGCTCCCGGCCTTGAGATTTTCCTGATATTATGTCAGCAATACAGACAGGTCTCTCCCACACCCCTTGGGCTTTATAAGAAGTACTTGCTGTTCATATCCCATGTGGTGCAACTGGCATAACACTGCAGGGAGGGATCCACATATTAATAACTTTACAGGTACTGAAGGTGAGAAACTTGGTGCTTACACACCACACTCCCTATCTAACTTCTCACAAAGTTAGACTTTCTACACCTGCAGATACCAAGTGCCTTCCCATGCAAGTAAATCCAACAAGGTAGTCCTGGGTCCAAACTCTAAGGTTGTCAGCAGATAAGCTGGTGTCAGAATTGATCATCAGAGTCCACCAATAAGGACACAGTGCTTTACCTGTCAACTGCAGACCCTTCCATTCCAGACAACTGGACAGAGTTTCAGGTCACATAGGAATGAGCTCCTCTCTACATATCTGCACTGCAGAATTTGGTCCGTATAAGTAGACATCTCTGGTCAATACATCACCTTCCCCTGAATGGCTCCAGTTCAGCTTTGCACTATGTACTTGCACCCTTAGTATATTACTAAAACAAAAGTGACAAGTGCACTATTCCAAAATCACACACTGCTTCAACATGACAAAATCACTCTTACAGCTCCCTCATCCCATCCAGAATTCCCAGATCAACAATGAAAACTCCTGGTCTTCCAGCAAGGTGTTGTTGAAGTGCAAATAGGTGGCTTGTGGCAATTTTGGCAGGAGAGCCATTGTCACAGATACACAATTGTTGTCTGTGGGCCGAGCCACCCTAATGGCATAACAACAGCCACACAACATATAGTGGTTAAATATATAAAAGTTTTTAATCCAGGAGTAGAACACAAAACCAGACTGCACCCTGACATAGGTGGCCCTGCTCTCAAAGGTGAAGTTGAGGCTCCACACCAAGTTATCATGAGGCTTCAGTGGAATGAGTTTCCCGCTGGAAGCTCACAGAGTAATCTGCCTGCTGTAGATACTAAGGTACCTGATTCTGCAGAAACCAACTTGACAGTCATTGGTGTAAAGCATGATGTGCAAAGCCATTATTATGAATTAGCAATTGTGAGTTCTTCAGCCTCTTGCAAGTTCTAATGGGCCATGCACAGATAAAGGCATTCCTGGATGTGAGGTGTCCCAGAGTTCTTGGCACTATTGGTGGCCATCATATATTCCTGGAGAGATTGTATAATAAACAGCACCTCCTAAGACCACCTGCACCCCTTCATTTTCGTTTGCTCGTGGAGGGTGCTCTCAGGATATTTGTCCAATTCCTTGGTGGAGATAACACACTTAGAGTATGATGTTCCCTCATGTGGATCATCCCAGGACTCCTCTTGGCTTAGGACCTTTTACCCTATCCAATACTGGGGCAAGTTACCTCAGCATTAGGTTGGTGTAGCAAGGGTCCCATTATCACAATCCTTGGGATACTGCTGCCTCACCCCTACAGCTTCAACTATACATTCCGGGGTAGCTGACTGTACAGTAGTGGCTGGTATTTCTTCCTTGCTGGTCCTGGAAGGCATGAAGCCTTTGCTTGTCTCCTTTATCTCTTTTAGTGCTGCTTGAGTAAATTAAATGTCACCAGTGTTTGGGTTAGTTGAAACATATTTTTTTTTCATCTTTACATATACTGTTCCCCTCCATAATCTGTGAGAAATAACTGACTTTTGTAGGGAAGAATTGGACTTGGAGGCTATGATGTTGGCAAGAGGAAAGCCTACCCATCTAAGCTCGATGGGGGAGGGACTATTACCTATGAGCTCAACGCAGTATTGGGCTTAGTGGGGTTGGGTGTTGTACAGTGAGAGGTGCTACGTGCTGGGGCAGGATATTTTATTTTAGGGTAGCTTCTTACACACAAAAAATTGCACCTTCACTGTACTAGAAAAAATCTATACCCTTCATGTAACAGAGGATGGCAAGTGCAAACCAACAAGTCCAAGGACACAGGCAAAGGAATGATCAGGCAAGTAGACACATGAGCCTACAAAAGGCACTTAGAGGAGGCTGGAATAGCAATAATGGGGCTTAGCAACAACCACTCAAATAGCATCAAAAGCTAGAAGAGGTAGAAAACATAGGAAAGACAGAATAATAAAAGAATACAAAAGATACAAAGGGAAAGAAGGAAGAAGAAACAGAAAAGAAAGTATAAGAGAAAAAGGAGGCAGAGAGGGCTTTTTCATCTTTCACCTCCATCTTGACTCAAAAAAAGAGGGGAACAGTAAGAAAAGACAATTTTTAAAATACATGATATCATAGATTAACCAAAACTATTATTTGCTGAGAGAACCAAAAAGAGGCAGCACAATTAGAAAAATGCGAACACAGTGGAGACAGAAAGAGGAAAGTAGGAGTGTTTGGAGAAAAGGCAGCACAGAGATAAGAGTCTCATGTTTACTTTAATAAAGATGGTTGTACATCTTAATAACCAGCACCTTCATAAGCAATCCCTCCTTACTTGATAACTGTGATAAAGAGGAGAGAGGAATAGAATATTTGTCAGGAGATTGAGACTGGCAGAATTTTTCCACAACAAGGGACATACCACAACACCATTAGACTGTAACAAGAATTTTTTTTTTTTTTTAACCCACCATCTAGTTGTAACACCAAACTGGACAGTTATATAGAAAGCCTGAGAACTGCATCCATTATAACAACATAATATAAAAGAGACTTACACAATCTTATTCCATCAGAAAGAACTGCTTTTAAAAAACAACCCAGACATCACCATCAAACCGGCAGACAAAGGAGGTGCAGTTATTATCATGAATACTCAGGACTACATAAATGAAGCCAACAGACAACTATCAGACAACACCTACTACAAGAAACTGAACCAGGACCCTGCAGAAAAATATGCTCTTCAACTTAAGAAACTTATCAAAACATTCCCTAAAAATATACATCAATAAATAGAACAACTCATCCCCACCAATCCTACAACTGGGACTTTCTACCTGCTACCAAAAATCCATAAACCATAAACACATTGACTGAACAGATATCTGGATTTGTTGAAAACATCCTTAAACCATTAGTTAGTAACACCAATAGCTATATACAAGACACCACTGACTTTCTCAACAAACTCAGTCAGATTAAAGACCTGCTAACACACTACTTGTCACCATGGATGTAGAGTCTCTTTACAGCAACATCCCACACAAAGATGGCACTGAGGCATGCTTTGCGTTTCTTTCAACACACAAGCAAAACCATAAATATGGCCCTGCTTGTTAAACTAATAGAATATATCCTTACCCACAATTATTTCACTTTTAACAAAGATATCTACCTACAGATAAGGACTGCCATCTTATCTATATCCATTTACAAACCATACAGATATTACCGTTACATAGATGATCTGTTCATCATATGGACAGAAGGAGAAAGCAAACTCAGAGACTTTCACGGTTCATTCAACGCCTTCCATTCATCTATAAAACTTAAAATGGATTTCTTTACAGAACAGGTAAACTTTCTAGACACTACAATATCCATCACCAATGGCACTCTCCACTCATCTGTATATAGGAAACCCACAGACAGATGTAGCTACCTACACAGCTCCAGTTTTCATCCCTCCCACACTAAACAAGCCATCATCCATAGTCAAGCTATTAGATACCAACGGATTTGCTCAAACACTGTCTGAATCTTTCAAACAAAAGGGTTACAAACCCTGTATTATTACAGAGAAAATAACCACTGCCATCAAAATACCCCATGAACACCTGTTAAAATACAAAACAAAAGAAACTACTTCACGTATACCTCTAGTGACCACATACCATCCAATTTTAGAGAAAAAACGGAAAAGAATCAAAGATTTACAACCATTACTAACCGAAGATACCAAATTAAAAGATATATTTCCTAAACCTCTAATACTTGCATTTAAACAACCACCAAACCTGAAACAAAAACTTGTCAGCAGTAAATTGGCCAATGAACAACTGAATATAAAGAATGGAACTAAACCTTGTAACAAAAGTGCCGGTAAATTATGGCAACACATTTGTAATGATGCCATCGTTACAAATGTGTTGCCATAATATACAGGTATAACAACAAGACCTATAACATCAAAGGATAATATACATGCACATCATCCAGTGTACTTTATGTGACACGGGCTGTTACATTGGAGAAACCAGCCAAAAAATGCACTTAAGGATGAAGTTACACATACATTCAATAAGAAAGCATAATGAAGACAGTTATTGTACTCCAGTGGGACACCATTTTAGCCAGAATGATTATTCTATCCAAAACATAAAAGTTAAAATACTCAGAGGGACATTTAAAAACATCCAAGAGAGAAAAGCATTTGAAATAAAGATGATCACATTCTTCAACACTAAAAATACAGGACATAATATGGACTTGGGTTTTCTAACACCTTAACACAATTTCATGTGAATTGTTCTTATTTTACCATAACAGGGTTGTCACTCTTAGTGATATGTTTGTCCAACAGGAAGGGTATCAGTGTGGACTACAGTGCTCTGTTTATTCATGTATAAATTGATGTATATTTGTATATAGTATGTGTATATATGTTTCCTTTACTATGTTGTCATTATTCTCCGTATATGTACTTACCTCAGATGTCAGATTCTGTCTCCCCTCTCTCTGCATCTGTTATTTTTTTCAAACTGAGGATTCCATCTCATGTCAGTATTGCTTCAGAATTTTTATTTATATATGTGGATGTGTGTAAATAAAATAAATATCTGAAAATTCATTAAAAAAAGTCTCCTCAAACATCCAAAGTTTTCAAAAAACACCCCAAACTACTACTAAGCAAGATTTATTTTACAAAAAAAACTATGAGGCAAATCCCATGATATAACCCAAAGAGATGATGATATGGAAATAGAACGTTTTTGAAGACTCCTCTCAAGCAAGTGAGCTCTATAAACAGGGGCACAAGACATTATATCAAAATATGACCACTTTGCTTACAAAGGAAATACAAACATTGCAATCAGATCTTCAGAAGGACAAAACCTCCACTGGAAAAAGATCAAGACACTTCAGAGTCTAAACCAGAAGTCCCTACAAGATGTTCAAGAAGATTCTATCCTAATGCAACAGGAACAACTATAGGATTTGGAAAACAAATCTTGACTCTAGAATATACAAACACAAGGAGTTTCTGAAAAATGCAAGGATGCAAAATAGTTTTTTATGAAAACAATGGACTGGCTTCAGAGCTTTCCTTAGATTGAGTTCAAAGAGCCATAACCAGACCAATACCAACCAGGTCAAGAGACTTTGTTATACACTTTTATAATTTTATTTCCAAAGAGGCTATTCTGATTCCCAAGATAGATATAACCCTGAAATGAAACATAAGAATAAATTCTATTTACTGTTGATTTGCGAGCCTGGGACTGTTGTGCAATAATATCTTTCATCGCTTTTCCCGTTATGTACTGTGCAGTACTGATTTTTTATTTGCATTTACAGTGCTACGAACAGGTGTTTAACCCCCTTGGTCTTCTCTGGCACTCGTAGGATTTTGTCCTTCATTTGCCATTTAACCATGAAGCTAATTGCCTTGTGGAATTGGAGCAATTGAATAGCGAATTGCTATTGTAGACAACGTAACTCTTGCGGAATTGAAAGATCAAAGGCTTTGGTAGGTTGTAAGTTACAGGTTTAACCATTGCAACGTTTTCAAGGCCGTAACCCATAACCCGTTTGGAGCCCTCAAAAAGACGACACTTATATATCAAATTAACTTGCGGACTCACTTGCGGGCTACAGTAACTTGCGATAGCTCAATTGAATCGGGATCAGCGTGTTTATTGGCACTAGATTTAGAAAATACGTTTTACACATTAAACTGGACTGTTCCCGGCGAACATAGCATGTTCGCGTTCGCGACGAACTGCGAACATATGCGAGATTCGACCCGCCCCCTATACTTTATCATTGAGCAAACTTTGACCCTGCATGTCTCAGTCAGCAGACACATTCCAACCAATCAGCAGCATACACTCCCTTCCAGAGCCTTCTAACTCATGGACAGCAGCCATTTTGGAATCATAACTAACTTGCAGTTTTACTGAGAGGAGGCTGAGTGTAGGTGATACTGCATCAATAGGGAAAACCATAGCTAGGCTATTGTACACAGTGTGCAATACAGTCCTGAAGGACTCTTTTGATCTCTGCTGCAAGGACACCCCTGTGTCTCTTCCCCCCTTATCATCATCCTCCCCTCACCTTAGCACCCAACCCTAACACCCCTCACACTTATCCATAACACCCATCAACCTAACACCTAACCCTAACACCCCTCACACTTATCCCTAACACCCCTCACCCTAACACCTATCCCTAACACCCCTCACCCTAACCCTAACACCCCTCACACTTATCCCTAACACCCCTCACCCTAACCCTAACACCCCTCACACTTATCCCTAACACCCCTCACCCTAACACCTAACCCTAACACCCCTCACCCTAACCCTAACACCCCTCACACTTATCCCTAACACCTAACCCTAACACCTAACCGTAACACCCCTCACACTTATCCCTAACACCCCTCACCCTAACACCTATCCCTAACAACCCTCACCCTAACCCTAACACCCCTCACACTTATCCCTAACACCCCTCACCCTAACCCTAACACCCCTCACACTTATCCCTAAGACCTAACACCCCTCACACTTATTCCTAACATGCCTCACCCTAACACCCCTTACACTTATCCCTAACACCCCTCACCCTAACAACCCTCACACTTAGCCCTAACACCCCTCACCCTAACACTTAACCCCCTCACCCTTATCCCTAACACCCCTTACCCTAACACCCCTCACACTTATCCCTAACACCTAACCCTAACACCCCTCACACTTATCCCTAACACCCCTCACCCTAACCCTAACACCCCTCACACTTATCCCTAACACCCCTCACCCTAACCCTAACACTCCTCACACTTATCCCTAAGACCTAATACCCCTCACACTTATTCCTAACATGCCTCACCCTAACACCCCTTACACTTATCCCTAACACTCCTCACCCTAACACCCCTCACACTTAGCCCTAACACCCCTCACCCTAACACTTAGCCCCCTCACCCTTATCCCTAACACCCCTTACCTTAACACCCCTCACACTTATCCCTGTGTCTCTTCCCCCCCTTATCATCAAGGGAGGGGGGAGGATGATGAGGGAGGGGGGAAGAGACACAGGGGAGGATGATGAGGGAGGGGGGAAACAGACACAGGGGAGGATGATGAGGGAGGGGGTAAAGAGATACAGGGGAGGGTGATGTGGAAGGGGGGAAAGAGACACAGGGGAGGATGATGAGGGAGGGGGGAAGAGACACAGGGGAAGATGATGAGGGAGGGGGAAAACAGACACAGGGGAGGATGATGAGGGAGGGGGAAAAGAGACACAGGGGATAATGATGATTTAGGGGGGAAGAGACACAGGGGAGGATGATGAGGGAGGAGGGAAAGAGATACAGGGGAGGATGATGAGGGAGGTGGGAGGATGATGAGGGAGGGGGATGAGACACAGGGGAGGGTGATGAGGAAGGGGGGAAAGAGACACAGGGGAGGATGATGAGGGAGGGGGTAAAGAGATACAGGGGAGGATGATGATGGAGGGGGATGTTAGGTTATTTATGCCCTTTATGGATTAAAACCAGACTCTGCATCAACTATGTAATTTTCCGTGGGAGTTTTGACATGGATCCCCCTCCGGCATGCCACAGTCCAGGTGTTAGTCCCCTGAAAACAACTTTTCCATCACTATTGTGGCCAGAAAGAGTCCCTGTGGGTTTTAAAATCCGCCTGCTCATTGAAGTCTATGGCGGTTCGCCGGGTTCGCCGGTTCGCGAACATTTGCGGCGGTTCGCGTTCGCGGTTTGCGAACCGAAAATGTTATGTTCGCGACATCACTAGCTAGGAGTGTTACATATGGACAAATTAGTGCACTCCTGGCTCGGCTCGTCAAATGTTGTAGAAAAACCCATACCCAAAAACCACTTTTTACTCCGAAACTCAGTCATGATACTCAAAACACAGAGGCCTCTGATTTTGTTTGGTTTATTTGGAAAAACATGAATTAGCAACATAAGACCAGTTACAATTGTCCCCTGCTACTGGCTCACTGGACCACTGGGCCCAAAAATAAACAAAACACAGCTTTTATGTTTGCATAAAGACAATGGGATAATCCATCCCCACCTTCTAGAAACATGGTCTATCCAATCGCTAGGCCAATGAATGATAATTTTCATTATTTGGGCCAATTATAATGAAAACACATACCTAGCTAAATCAGTGCCTATATGAACCTCTATATTTTATATTCTGCACAGTCAATAAAGTGTTACTAAACCTTGGGTCTAGATGCTAGGACATATTGTTTAGACTAAAGTAGTTGTTTATGGCTTTAGCTGAAACTGGTAAATCATGGGTCATGCAGATTTAACTATTTCATAACTTATATCTTACAAAATGGAAAATACTGGTTCGCAGCTTACATCTTAGCCAAATATCACACTTGCTGCAAAAAGTGATAAATGCTATATATATATACACAAAAAAATGTAAGGATACCTGTATTTTACAACAACACCTGCCACTACACACTCACCTCCTCCCCCCACTAAAGAACTTGCCCCTGGCTAGAGAGGCAGGGTCTTTGTGTGTAAAACATAAGCATGCTCAATATAAATGTACTGATATGCAAATGAGGGACCCCTCCCAGAGAGGCACCCATAGGTAGCTGCCTTGTTGTCCTAGTTATATATTCTGCCACAGAAAGGGGTTAGTATGTGGACCTGATTTGTAGGATAGATTTTATGGGGCGGTCCATCAACTGTCAGTCCCATAGGACCCCAAGTTGTTTTGCACTACAAGCATTACAGTATGTTTAAAGTTATACCAAAGGGTAAGTCCAAATGTAGAGAGAAAAAGAAAAACAGCATATGTAGAAAAGGGAGTAATAATAATAAGGAAATAGGAAGGAGAAAGTAAATAGAGAGTAGAATGGAGATTTGGGTCTCAGGAGAAGCAAATATAAGGAAGAACTGCACTAGAAGTAGATATGGAGGTAGCAAGGATGTGAATGATGCAAGGGAAGGAGATAGGAGTATAGAGAGTGGGGTTAGATTATTTGATACAGAGAGAGTATAGAGTTAGGTAGAGAGAGGGACAGAAGTATTCCATATCACTCCTCCTCCAAGTGCTATCCTTAAAGCCCTTGTGGCTTATGTCTGCCAAAGATCTCCCTTCTCTGTGCACTGGGCTGTAAAGAGACCATATGGTTAAAAAAGAACACCCCTGAAAAGCAAGGTGAGAATTAAGGGTCTAGATCCTGGGCAGTACAAGGAAGGAGACCAAGGGGTACTTAAAGTTCTGGTTTGGAGAAAGAGAACATCAATACAGATGGGAGGAGACGAGACATGGAGAGGCACTTCTCTCCATTATCCAAATGGTTGACCTAACAAGGACTCAGCGAGTCTATCACTCTAGGTATTCAGAGGAGTCTCATCCTTCCTCTCTGCTTTGTTCCATATAGCACCAAGTACTTAAATGTGGCTAGATAACAAGTCGGAAAGATTTTGTGGCTGGTTGCTTCTACAAAACCTCAGCACTACTCCGGTATTTACACCAGACCCTCATCTACTTTTGTTGAGCAACCAACAATGTACAAATAATTAGTATTATCACAGAAATATCTTGCTGTGCTGTTCCTTTACGTTTTATTTGCTACGTCTAGTGGTTTTCTCCATGTAGCCCTAACATTGGTTTTATACATTGGTTTTGCTTCCGTTAGAGATCTGCAGATAATGGGATATTTGAGCATGATGCATTAGACTGAAATCTTGTTATATGGTATATGGTGGATTTACTCCTATATCAGCTCCATATATTTGTGCCTCCTTATACTCCCTCCTATTAATTCACATCATACACTCAAAAACTCCCTATTTTACTCTTTATCATTACTCCATATACCTCCTATTATTACTCCATTCATGAACCCAGTACCAGAGCTAGTGAATGGAGGGCTCTGGAGCAATGGAAATGGAGGGCTCTGGGGCAATGGGGCCCCCTCTCAGAAATCTCTTGGCCGCAGGCAGTCCCCCCTGCGCCCTTTCTGGCCCTTGGCGATATTTGTGGTGAGGACAGTGGAAGAGATAGAGAAGAGAGGTAAAGAGAGAAAACGGATGGAGATGGGGAGAGAGCATATAGAGAAGGGGGAGGGAGAAGGAAGAAGAGAGAAATTGAAGCAGGAGTGAGAAAGTGTAGCAAGAGGAGATGGGGAGAAAGTGAGAAAAAAGGGTGTAGTAGAGGAGAGATGAGTGGGAGAGCGTAGGGGCGAAAGAGATTAGGAAGAGGAGAGAGAAATGAGAAGGGGTGAGAGAAAGGGGGGGGGTAAAAGATTGACAGAGAAAGGAAATTAGAAGAAAAAGGGGAAATGGAAAGGATAAACAGATGTTATAAGGGGGATTGGAGAGAGAAGGGGGAAAATGAGAGTCTGAGAAAAAGGAGGTGAAAGGAATAGGGAGAGGGGAGGGAGAAGAGAGAAAGGGAGAGGGGCAATTGGATAGAGAGGAGGAAGTTATAGAGAAATAGACAAAGGGAGATAGAGAGAGAGAGAGAGAGTGGAGAGGAAGATACAAAGGAGGAAAGATAAAAAGGAAAAAGTCTAGAGAGATAAAACAAGGAGACTAGGTGAGAAGAGGAACAAAGAGAGAAAGGAGAAAGAAAGGAAAAGAAAGAAGGAGAGATGAGTGGTGAAATGGAGGGAAGGAGTCATGAGGGGGACAAAAATGGGAGAAGGGGAGAGGGAAGAGAAAGGAGAAGAGTAATGGGTAAAGGGAATAGAGAGAAGATAGAAGGAAGTAAGGTATTGTGGGATAAAGAATGTGGGCAAAGAAAAAGATGAAGAGAGAGAACGAATGAGATGAAAGAAAAAAGGGAAAGAGAAAAGGGAGAAAAGGGAGAACGAATGAGATGAGGGGGGAAGAAGAGCAAGAGATAGTAAAGGGGAGAGAAAAAATTGAGAACCAGAGAAGGGGGAAACAATTAGAGCAAGAATGGGGAGGGTAGGATAGAGGGGGAGACAGAAGGAGAGAAGGGAGTGAGTGATAGGACAGACGATAAGAGGAAAGAAGAGTGAAATAGGAAAGAAAAAAGAGAAGGTGGTGAAGAGTGAAATAGGAAAGAAAAAAGAGAAGGTGGTAGGCTCTGCCCCTGGCAGAGTTTCATTTCCTGCTTTAAAAAAAATAATCTTCATTGTAATTGAGGCAATTATTCCAGAGCTCTGCTTATTTACCCGACTCCTCCACCTTGTGCTTGCTCACACTAGTTGTAGAGTAGTATGTGGCAGCTGACTGGATGACACAGACAGCGCACCCTCATCTTGGGGTGGGATGAAACAACAGACAGACAAGACAGACAACCCTCAAAGGTTTCCAGAGCCAAAGGGGCCCCAGAGCTACATTTTTTCGTAAGAATGATTTTTAATCATGAAGTTTAAAAATGGTGCAGCTAAAATGGTGCAGCTATGCATTCACAATCACACCTTGGTGGGAATGTTTACTGGTTCCAGAGGTCACTTAAACCTTCTCTCCCATCACCAACCACTCTGCATGCCTAGGAGGAATTTACATGAGAGGAGGGTGGAAAGAGATGAGTAGCATTGATAAGTGCAGAGTGCAGCGCTGTATGATCCTACTATCATTTTTATATATCAGTAATACACAGAGCAATATATGGAGCTTGATATATATATACATTTTTATTATATACAGAGTTTGCTACTGATTATATACTTGTGCGTGGATAGCTTTTTATACATCTGTAATGTGGAGGACTATATGGAACTTGCTATAATATACTTTATATATCAGTACTATTGCAGGACTATATGAATAGTGCCTAGTGTAGCGCCTTGCAGGACTATATGAATAGTGCCTAGTGTAGCGCATCGTTGGCTTTTTAAAAATGTTTCTCACTATTATTTTGGTCTATGATTCTCTTGACCAATATAGAGCAGAGTAGAAGTAGAAGAACAAGATGCCTAATGGAGTTCAAGGTGGATGATATATGTTTAAAAGGAAAGAAAGACCACATCACAGAGCTAAAACTTGGCTTGTATTAAACCTAAACATTACAAATATCAATATATATACTATAATAAGACAAAGTCTCTGATACAGGGTAGTTCATGTGCCTCCTCAGTCAGCAGGCAGGACATACTGGAAGAGGTGGCTGTGTGTTTTTAATACCGTTTTGCATTTCTCTCCACATAGCCAGGGCTGGATCATCCATTAGGCAAGTTGGGCTCGTGCCTACAGGCGCATCTCTGAGAGGGGCGCCTCATTTTCACCCCATCTTTCAACAGACACACCCTGCAAATCCCTTCCTTGGATGTGCTATACTCTGCAGTGCCTGCATCCTCTTTGCACAGACAGCGCTGCAGGATCCTGCACCGGAGCACAGACCGTGCAGAGGATATACTAGATGGTAAACAGTTGTTATTTTCATTTAATTACTACTTAATTGATTTCTACATAATTGCTCATCTCTGCCAAGTATTTTTGACAATATTTATGTTTTTCTAGACCCTATACACTGCACTAGTCTGGTTGAAGTCATAATAAGAACAACTGTGAATGTGATCTTTCCCATGTAATAATTATGGCTCACTTATTTATAATGCATAAGACAGTTTTAGGAATATACTGTACACTTTCTGTTCATAATGTATATATTCCATTAAGAAAATCATTTTATAACACAAAAATCATATTTGATTTTCATGTATGGTGGGCACTTGTTATGTGAAGTTTTAATTTGCTTTTTTTTCACAACTACACTATTAGAATATTACAGTTAATCAGTAGCTCAATAATGTTTTTATTTTTGTTATTTTCTTACAAGAAAATACTTTTCTTCTACAACTGTAATAATACCAGTATTACATATGAACCAGCAAAAAATAGATATAAGTGGAAAGTAAAGTAAAGGCATACATAATAAGGTACACACACTTTATATTTTGTTGATTGACATTTTTATTTTTCACATTTATATTTTTGAAAATAAATTAATTTAAATTAGCCACACAATTTACTGTTTTGGTTTAATTTATTTTTATAGTACAAAGATATACAAATAAAAAACAATTATACATATAAAATAAATTCATTGACAAATATGAAGAAAAAATGCAGCAATAAAATGTCCCTGTTACAACTTTAGTATTGTGTTTTTACAATACAATTACTTTTCTTGTGGTGACAAATTGTTGAGAATGATCAACCTTAACATTTTATAGTGAAAATGAATAATATTCTACACCACGATGCTCCGATGCTGTTATGTGAATGGATACTTTGCTTTTGTTCCTGACTTACTGAGCTAGCTGGTTATTTCCATCCTATAAAGTGTCCATCTTTACACAATGCTGTTTCTTATTATTAAAAGCAGTGATGAACTGGCAGTGTGACCCTGACAAGGAAGGACAAACCAGTGATGAACTGGCAGTGTGACCCTGACAAGGAAGGACAAACCAGTGATGAACTGGCAGTGTGACCCTGACAATAAAGGGCAAACCAGTGATGAACTGGCAGTGTGACCCTGACAAGGAAGGCCAAACCAGTGATGAACTGGCAGTGTGACCCTGACAAGGAAGGGCAAACCAGTGATGAACTGGCAGTGTGACCCTGACAAGGAAAGCTAAACCAGTGATGAACTGGCAGTGTGACCCTGACAAGGAAGGACAAACCAGTGATGAACTGGCAGTGTGACCCTGACAAGGAAGGGCAAACCAGTGATGAACTGGCAGTGTGACCCTGACAAGGAAAGCTAAACCAGTGATGAACTGGCAGTGTGACCCTGACAAGGAAGGGCAAACCAGTGATGAACTGGCAGTGTGACCCTGACAAGGAAAGCTAAACCAGTGATGAACTACAAGGAAAGCTAAACCAGTGATGAACTACAAGGAAAGCTAAACCAGTGATGAACTGGCAGTGTGACCCTGACAAGGAAGGGCAAACCAGTGATGAACTGGCAGTGTGACCCTGACAAGGAAGGACAAACCAGTGATGAACTGGCAGTGTGACCCTGACAAGGAAGGACAAACCAGTGATGAACTGGCAGTGTGACCCTGACAAGGAAGGGCAAACCAGTGATGAACTGGCAGTGTGACCCTGACAAGGAAGGACAAACCAGTGATGAACTGGCAGGGGCTCCAGGGGCTCCAAAAAAGTTAATCCAGCCCTGAGTGTCAGTGTGTGTGTGTGTGTATGTGTGTGTATATGTGTGTGTGTATGTCAGTGTGTGTGTGTGTATGTGTATGTGTGTGTGTGTATGTTAGTGAATGTGTCTTGTCAGTGTGTGTCTGTGTCAGTGTGTGTCTCTGTGTGTGCCAGTGTGTGTGTGTACGTCTGTGTGTATGTCAGTGTGTGTGCCAGTGTGTGTGCCAGTATGTGTCTATGTCAAAGTCTGTGTGTGCCAATGTGCGTAAATCAGTGTGTAAGTGTCTATGTGTGTCTGTGTATGTCAGTGTCTCAGTGTGGTTAGTGTGTCTCTGTCAGTGTATGTCAGTGTGTGTCTCTGTCTGTGTATGTCAGTGTGTGTGTGTCAGTGTGTGTGTGTCAGTGTGTGTGTGTCTCTGTGTATGTCAGTGTGTGTGTGTATGTCAGTGTGTGTATGTCAGTGTGTGTGTCTCTGTGTATGTCAGTGTGTGTGTGTGTATATGTCAGTGTGTGTGTGTATATGTCAGTGTGTGTATGTCAGTGTGTGTGTGTATGTGAGTGTATGTCAGTGTGTGTGTGTGTCAGTGTGTGTGTGTCTCTGTGTATGTCAGTGTGTGTGTGTATTTCAGTGTGTGTATGTCAGTGTGTGTATGTCAGTGTGTGTGTGTCTCTGTGTATGTCAGTGTGTGTGTATATGTCAGTGTGTGTGTGTGTGTGTGTGTGTGTGTGTATGTCAGTGTGTGTATGTGTGTATGTGTGTATGTATGTGAGTGTATGTCAGTGTGTGTGTGTGTATATATGTCAGTGTGTGTGTGTGTGTGTATATAATTCAGTGTATGTGTGTGTGTCTATGTGTCATATTTGTTACTTGGGCAGTTGCATTACTTTGACATAATGCAGAGTCTCTAGTCTCTCAGTGATTGTTTATTACAAACACACTCTCTCCAATTTCTTCTTACGCAGATAAGATGAAGCCAGTAATAGTTGTCTATTTGAATAAAGAAGAGATGTAGCTGCCTGAAGAACTTGTGGCTCTCGTGATATCTCCTCAAATGTTATAATTTCAAAGCTTCACACAATGTCTGAGAATGTACAGAATATTCTGGGTTTCCTAAATTCAGTTCCATTTGGCTTACATTTCTTTTGAGTCTTGGGTTGCAGTTCTGTAGAGAAGGGAAACAAAGTTAAAGCACAATGTAGTTGTATAACATTACATGTGTTATGTTACGAAAAGGAAGGTGTGTGTATGATCAGACAAATGTTTTATAATGTAAAAAATATAGCCTTTAAATATTTTAAGCAGTAGTAGAATACTGTAGAAGCCACCATGTTTGTTTCTGTTTACCTGTGAATGTAAAACAAAGTGTGGCAATCCTTAGTATTAAGTGCTTACAGCAGGACTAATGGAAATCTAAGTCTACTAGCCTTGTCCCCTAAGTCTACTAGCCTTGTCCCCTCCTCGAAGTAGCTACACAAGAAAATGTCTGCCCCCAGTAAAGACTAATTACATTGGAAAGAACCTGAGTGCAGATTCAACAGGAAGATGGGATTCAGGGCGGCTCCACAGAGCCTCACAACTCTCTCAGGTAGCCGTTATCTTGCCAGCAGTTGTTATCTTACCAGTGGAAGGCAGCAGATCTTTGGGTCCGGCAAACAGAAAAGCTGGTATCAATTGCAAGGAGGCCAGGTACTGTTGGCTACACAGGTGAAGTGCCACTGTTCCCACACATCAAGACTGATGACCAGGGGGATTATAGCCACTATGGTGGCCAGAGCGTGTATGCAGCGAGTCTCACAAGAGGGCTGTGAAGAGTCCCATTTTTATGGTGAGGGGCTTGAAACCTTGCAACATGAGCTTCCATGAAGCCATTCTGACTTTCCTTTATCCTTGACAACAGTCTTGAGTAATGAGGAGTACGGGGTGAGGTCCAGTCTATGGTTTGTTGTCTCAATGCATTTAAATTTCTGAAAAAGAATAACACAGTGAAATTAACGTACACTATTATTACACAACTTTCAAATTAACACAAAACAGTCGCTAGCTCAACTACGCCCTGCAAGATTTTACAGACTTTTGACAATTTGCAAATGATAAATAATGAATTAAAGGCTATAGTTTGTGCATTACCAAAGTCAGTTACTTCAAGAGTAATAATGTATAATGTAAATTTGGAGCTACACTATCTCTTTAAGGCTTTTGTGCATTAGATATATGGACTTGCAGAACTTCTGTCCAGTAACTGGGCTTTGTGATGTCATCTATTGTGACATTTAATGATTTTATATACATAGAGGTACAAAAAAAGACTGCAGGTAATGGTCCCTGATTGGTGCATTATCTCCTGGCGAAGTTGGCAACATAACTATGATACTCACTAAGACAACACTCCTCACATAATTACTCGCACAAGATTATACATAATGAAAAAAATTAGTTGTTATCTTACCAGTGGAAGGCAGTAGATCTCTGGGTCCGGCTAACAGAAAAGCAGGTATCAATTGCACAGAGGCCAGATAGTGTTGGCTACACAGGTGAAGTGCCACTTTTCCCACACATCAAGACTGATGACCAGGGGGATTATAGCCAATATGGTGGCCAGAGCGTGTATGCAGCGAGTCTCACAAGAGGGCTGTGAAGAGTCCCATTTTTATGGTGAGGGGCTTGAAACCTTGCAACATGAGCTTCCATGAAGTCATTCTGACTTTCCTTTATCCTTGACAACAGTCTCGAGTAATGAGGAGTACGGGGTGAGGTCCAGTCCATGGTTTGTTGTCTCAATGCATTCAAATTTCTGAAAAAGAAGAACAACACAGTGCAATTACTGTACAGTATTATTACACATCTTTCAAATTATCACAAAACAGTCGCTAGCGCAACTACGCCCTGCAAGATTTTACAGACTTTTGACAAATTGCATATGATAAATTATGAATTAAAGGCTATAGTTTGTGCATTACCAAAGTCAGTTACTTCAAGAGTATAATGTATAATGTAAATTTGGAGCTACAATATCTCTTTAAGGCTTTTGTACATTAGACATATGGACTTGCAGAACTTCTGTCTAGTAACTGGGCTTTGTGATGTCATCTATTGTGATATGTAATGATTTTATATACATAGAGGTACAAAAAAAGACTGCAGATAATTGTCCCTGATTGGTGCTTTGTCTCCTGGCGAAGTTGGCAACATAACTATGGTACTCACTAAGACAACACTCCTCACATAATTACACAAGATTATACATAATGAAAAATAACAATACTCCCTCGTGCATTAAAGTGACACAACATCCACTTTAATGGGGATGGTTCTAAAAAACAAATATTTCAGGCTGCTTTAAAACTTAGTTCTTCCCTGCCATGCCAGTCATAGGGGGGGGGGGGGCACCTTAACATTCATACACTGAAGTATATACAGTACTTACACATGAATAAACTAAAGCAAATTCTATACTCACCTCTCACCTCGTAGTGCTATCTCCTCACTGATGAAATTATTCATGCTGTATTTTAATACCGTGCTACCATTATCTGAAGAAAAATGCAAGTGGCACCTTCAATACATGGGACTCATGACTATACTGATTTAAAAATACGTTAACAAAAAGTTTCAAGACAGTAACATAAGAAGTCAGTTTATATCACTACTTCAGATGGTATAATCTACTTTGTGGTCTGTACAATTAATATAATGCCCCAGTTAATATAATGCCCCAGTTATTAAACCTTACCTTTATCTATGTAATCTCTCAATCTCCATGTGCAAGGTATAGTTTCCTCCTTTAAGATTTCCTATAGTCTTTATAGGATACCGGCACTTGGTTATCCAGCTGTTCATCTCTTGATGTTTATGCAGTGAATGACTTTGCTTCTCCAGGCAGCTCCTTTTATAGTCCCTTGAGCTCTGTGACATCATCTTTTATGACACCTCTCTGATGTCAGAAGTTGTTTGTTACCCAGAGTTCTCAGCTCAGCCTTGTGATGTCTGCCATTAGACAACTTATCATATAGTGCCCTGAGCTCTGTGACATCATCTATTATGACACATCTCTGATGTCAGAAGTTGTTTGTTACCCAGAGTTCCCAGCTCTGCCTTGTGATGTCTGCCATTAGACAACTTATCATATAGTGCTATGAAAATATCCCAATTGTAAGAGTAAATATCAAAGTATTTACCAGAAATATCTGTCCCTGTCCAAATTATCAGTATCTATATAGTGTGCACACTATAGAGAAATAATACACCAACACAGAGTTCTGGTATAAGTTTTCTCTGTACTGCCTTTATTAAGTCAGTCCTCATTTATATAATTTTTAGTAATCAGATAAAAAGTTACATTAAGTAAAACATCAACTTTATTCGGTAATTCATTGATTCTGAGATGTCTGCTTCTACAAGGCTACGGTCAGACATTGGGTTAAAACATTAAGCAGTCTCCAAGACCCATCCCACAAGAGGATGGGTCTTACTCTCATTGGTAAGAAGTTGAAGACAAAGACAAGATGGTGTTTCTCCTCCTCGTGTCCTGTGTGTGTTAAGACCCGTCATCCTTAACAGACCGGAAATAGTGCTGCCTCCATCTTGTGAGAAAAGGGGAGTGTCAAATCCTCCATTTTAGAGTCTCCCAATGATTCAGCATTTATTAGTAAAACTTGGTTATACGATAATACTGCAAAGACAAAATATATAAGTAGGTGTACGAATACATTTATGCATTTTGTACTGATCCTAATCCATAACACAATGTTCTCCAACATATCATGTACAAGCAGAGGTTCCTATACACACATTGGCACATACACACAAGGGAGGACAGAAACATCCAAAATTTCCAGAATAAATTTAGAAGCTGGTCAAAAAATGGGATTCACTTAATATGCAGCAATTTACAGAATCTAGAAATGATCTCTGTGCATCTACACTCAGTTTACTTACTCATCTCCATCTTTACTTTCTGTTCTACTTATTTCCATTACTAGTGATGTCCCAAACAGTTCGCCGGAGAACTATTTGCAGCGATTTTCGCATGTTCGCGTCCGCTGCGAACGGCGAACACATGCGCTTTTCGGTTCGCCCCCTATACTTTATCATTGAGGAAACTTTGAACATCATTTATTTTATTTCATAATTTTTTTTTGTGTAATCTATGCCTGCCTGCCAGCGTGTGTGTGTGACAGGCTAACACCTAACCTGACCTATTGTGCTTATTTTCACTACTCATACCTGGTGGTGTAACATACATTGAAAACAACCATTTTTTTCCTGTAATGGAATTTCAGTTGCCTGCCTGTGTCAGGCTCACAGCTTATATTGTGCTCAGTGACATAAAACAACACTTTTTTGACTGTAATAGATTGAATAGCAATTGCCTGCCTACAGGCGTGTGTGTGAAGCCTATTGCATCTACTCTGCCAACTTTTGCCAGTGCACAGTGACACTCATATCTGGTGGCACCTTAGATTGCACGCGCAGTGCCCCAAATTTGAAGTGGGAGGACCGACCAAGCATCTTTTTCCATCTCCCGCTTCCAAAAATCCATGCCATATACACGTCCCCTGATAGTGGACGTAACAGGGATTAAACCGATAGGAATAGTACTACTTAACAGTACACACCTTATAATAACGCAGACAGAGGCAACGCGTCTAATCTTCCATGCTGTGCAGTGGAAGCCCCCAGACTCTGAACTGTGTATAATCTTCCATGCTGGGCAGTGGAAGCCCCCAGACTCTGACCTGTGTATAATCTTCCATGCTGTGCAGTGGAAGCCCCCAGACTCTGACCTGTGTATAATCTTCCATGCTGGGCAGTGGAAGCCCCCAGACTCTGACCTGTGTATAATCTTCCATGCTGGGCAGTGGAAGCCCCCAGACTCTGACCTGTGTATAATCTTCCATGCTGGGCAGTGGAAGCCCCCAGACTCTGACCTGTGTATAATCTTCCATGCTGGGCAGTGGAAGCCCCCAGACTCTGGGAGTCTGAAGAAGAGGAGTCAGAGGAGGAAGGTGGCTTTGAGGAGGTGGAAGACCAAACACAGCAGGTGTCCCAGGGGGCTTGTTGTCACCTTTCAGGGACCCTTGGTGGCTGGGTGGAGGAAGAGACCTTCAATGACATCAGTGAGGACAAAGAACGGGACATGGCTAGCTTGGTATCCAACCTTGTGCAAATGGAGAGTTTGCAGTTCTGCAAAGGGACTGTTTGCAGTTGTTTGCGGTGCATTAAACGAGGAGATTGGTCTGTTACTGTGAAGCGGGTGTAACCCTTACACTACCTGATCGATACAACATCATACCTGATGTTTTAAAGCATGTTATTCCAAACAATTTAGGAATGTTAGGTAATTTATGCCCTTTATGGCTTAAAACCAGACTCTGCATCAACTATGTAATTTTCCGTGGGAGTTTTGCCATGGATCCCCCTCCGGCATGCCACAGTCCAGGTGTTAGTCCCCTTGAAACAACTTTCCCATCACTATTGTGGCCAGAAAGAGTCCCTGTGGGTTTTGAAATTCGCCTGCCCATTGAAGTCTATGGCGGTTCGCCGATGTTCGCCCGTTCGCGAACATTTGGTAAAGTTTGGGTTCGCTGTTCGCGAACCCAAAATTTGATGTTCGCGACATCACTAATTAATAACAATTAATCAAAAGCATTGTCAATTAATGTTAAGTCAGCGGATCAGAAGCTTCTAGAACTTAACTTCAATGAAAAAAAATATTTTATCTAATATTTGGGACTAAGATTACAGCAATACTCAAATAAAATTCAAAGAAAATAAAATCTTTGAAAAAGTATTTAGAGAGCTGGGCAAAATATCATATTTCCTGGTTAGGATGGATCCATGCACTGATGACCATTTTGCCAAGTATCCTCTATTTTTTTAGATGTTTATTGATAATGGTTTAATTTTTCTGCGCCCCTAGACTTGCACAACTGTACTTGCCTTTGCAAAGAGAGCACATGATGCAGTGCTCTCTGTCTGCACCCTTGGAGTATTGGTGACTTTATTTACCATAGGACATGTACTGTAAGTGGGGCACAATAGGGGGTCTGGTAGAAAGGGGACCATATTTAATAGTATTAGAAGAGCCTACTATATTTCTGACAGCATGTACAGAAATCTCCCTTTTTTATACTTAAATGAAGCACTATAAAAATGATATGGCCAATTAGGTGTTTTATTAAAATAGTAATGTTTCCATTTTTGATAAAAACACACCATACTTAAAGAATTCACACAGTTCCCCATTGTACTCTTTGCTAACATCTTTGTATAAATTAGAAAATAGAGAGTTTTAGTGTATTATGGAGAAAGCATTTGTGGATTTCACAGCTCTTTGTCCTAATCAATATAGAGCAATGCTGGGCCTAGTCAATCATTCAACCTTTTTAACCTATAATAGTTGATATAAAAACAAAAATGCTTAAAGCATGGAGCTGGGAAATGGTCAGATTTCAATTCCTTTTTACTGTAATTGTATCCTTCGTGATTCATCATCAGATCACACAGAGCAATTTTGTGTTTTGCATTATTATTTCATACAGTCTCATCAGTCTTTATCCTTTACCCGTGACCTTACAGAAGCCTATAGAAATAGCATTTGTAATTAATCCATTTTCATGAGATTAGCATGTCAGAAGTCAGTGGAATGTACAAAACATTATTTTGCATCTAAAACCCTTTGTCCAATTTTAATTAATGTCACCAAAGTTTATAACGGATTCCACATGAGAAATATGTGCCTTAGTGCTCTTGTTTAAACTATTTACAAATTAGCATAAACATTAATTGAAAATGTAAGATGTAGGATGCATAATGGATTCTGACCTTATATGCTATATACCAATGTTTTAATTCTCAGCAGCCAGGCAGTGGCCAGTGTTAGTCATGAGACATTTCATTTGGTCCTCAGGCTCACCTCATACCTCTTTGTCTAACATTTTAAAGCATCCTTTTCCTTTAGTAAGTTTTAGGTAGCTTATTAGGGAACTTATCTGCAGTTAAAATGTTCTCTATTCAATTCCGTTCAAAACTGTTCTTGATATCAAAGCTGGTGTGCAATGAGCATTATTGTTACTGTATATTGTTTGTACAGTGACAATCAATTCTGTAGTGCTATTGGAATAACATTTTGTACATACATTTGGTGACCCTATAAATAAGAAAAAATACTTGAACATTGGTAGAGGAGGATATATGGGGCCTGCTAGTGATAATTTACAATCTAAGCTCTCTAGTTGGTTCCTAGATTTAAAAAAAAACAAAAAAACTGAAAGCCATTGCTGTATACCAGATCTAAGTTATCTTTTTGGTTGCCTAAAAGTGCAGTACAAACTACTGTATGTCTCCAAAATGTGTGTTAGGATGTTGAGTTTATTTTGAAAAACTGGTCTCAGAGCAGATACAAAGGGACCAACATTCAGGGATAGTTGTGGTCACTTGCAGAAAGTAAACACATGCAGATATCTCCAATTATAGGATTACAAAAGATCAGCACGCAAAAGCACGCCCAGCACAGTGAGACTTGCATTAATTGGGAAGGAGGCTCCGGAATCTGTTGACGTTCTACAAATAAACATCAAAAGGCCAAGGACACATTTAATTCTGCAAATAAACTATTATAAGGAAAAAAATTGATACCTAATGTATTCATAGTAGGCACTTATTAGCTACAATCCATGAATTAGCCAGGTTAATTAATAAATCTTAAGGATTAATAATTATAGTATCTTTCATACTGTACATAACAGGCAGAATTGTAATAAATAGGATTGTAAATCATTTTCACTCTGCTCATTTGTGGTACCATTTCTGTTTGCTGCTGTAACCAATTTATGCCTTAAAAGGAAGAGAACAATCTCACAATATAACAAATCATAGTCTATAATGTGCTTGAAAATCAACAATGGATTAAATAACTGATTTTATGCAAGACCTTCAAAATAGATTTATGGTTCTTTATCAGTCAAAAGAACCAGCTTGTAAAACTGTTAGCAGGTGGACATATTGATTAATCAAAAGCTTCCAAAAGCAATGCAGTTCCAGTAAATTTAAGGGGCGGCCATGTTACTCAAAAACATGATATCAATAGCATGTTTTAAACATACCAAAAGTTAACTTTCCTACAAAAAAGACATTTTAGTAAAACATGTTTAAATTCCATGAATCTTGCAAGAAATAATATAATATCTTATTGGCAGAAGCTGATTGTTATCATACAACCCTGATAGTGGACATTGGCTTGGGGAAAGATTATTCATCCTTCAGTAAAAAGAAAACTGAAGTATTGTCACCTACCTTCTTTCAGATGCAATAATAAAAAATGTGGGTCCCCATATACTTTTAACAGCTTTACTATTGAACATTTTAAGCATTGCTTTCTTCACTTGACCTGACATTTTGGCTGCAGGATACTATTTTCTTTACAAATATAGATGTATTCAATTTATTTGAGCCCACAATTACATGCTCACAGCCCCAACATGCAAACCATGACCCCATTAGTAGCATTTTAGGGCAAGCCCATAAGTTACTTTTTAGACAGAGCCAATACTAATGAGACCACCATACAGAAGTCAGGAAAACATGGAGTTTAGACTACAACCAATAAGTGTTTAGAAGTACAATTTACAATCAGACTCGCAATCCAGAAATGTCGAAATAAATAAAAATCAGTAAAGCATCTGTCCTAGTCCATGTGGGTTCCATGATATGTATTAACTCCTTGATTCCTGGGACCGATATAAATTGGAAATAAAAAAATGTTTATTGCAGATTTGCGAGCTTGAGACCGTTGAGCAATTCATTCTAAGGCATTTCATTGCTTCCCCAGTATTTTTAAGTACAGTATTGTGTTTGTATTTCCTTTTGCAGTGTTACAAACAGGTGTTTAACACACTTGTGAGTCCTATCTAGTATTTGTAGAATTTTATATTTGCCATTTACGGTTTTAAAGGTAATGGTGGGCTTGTTGAATTTTTGTAATTGAATTTGGATTTGCATCTTTAGCACTGGTAACATTTACGTACTTGAAACATCAAAGGAGGAGATAGGACAGAGTTACATTTTTGACAAAAGCAGGGAATTTGAGCCTGTAAATCGCAATTGGAAAGCGAGTAGCTAAAAGTAGCCAATTGAATATCAGTAACTTACGGGCTCCATTACGGGTTCATGTAATTGCGATTTGGACAATTAAATGTCTGCAGCTTTCTGTAATAATATTTTTTATCCATATGTGACTAAATGGCAAATATGTTTTATTTCCCACCTTCTGATCTACTGATCTACACATGAAAATCCTGAACCAGAGATTTTGAAAATATTGAACTAAATTTTTTTAATTAATCAAACCTTTTTTTCCAAATTAGATTACTTTGGGCCTCATTCTATTATCGGCCGTAGGAGATGCGGGGCCGCAAGGACCGGCTGCAGGCTACTTGCCTATTCTATTCCCTTCCGGCCGGGGGCTCCGGCAGGCATGTGGCCGGCGCCTTGTTATCCCTTGCGGCCGCACGGGCCGCAGAAAAGCCTTTGATCTTAAACGGCCGCAAGAGTTTCGGCCGCAAGAAAACCCCAGTTGCTATTCAATTGCTCCGGGAACCCTCTCGGCAAGGCTAAAACCGAGCCGCAGCTTACTTGCACCAAAAAGGTACCGCAAGCACACAATTAGGCACATAATAAAGCCATAATAAAGCCATCCTGCACTCTGATAAAACGATAAAGTGATTGGAGGTGTTAGCATTCATAGCACAACATTCCCCTACACTCAAATCCGCAAATAATTTTTATTTTAATTCATGTCAAATATCCGTGGACAAAGTCCCGAGGGCTTGTAGCACCTCAGACCCGCCCAGGCTGCGGGACGGAAAGTAAACCGTTAATGAAATATCGGATTTGGGCTGATGTGCAAGCTTGAGAGGGGGTTGCTATTAATCCTCATGTCCCCCATTATGATCCCTAGCATTTACAGAGCTTTACAGTGCCATCTTGAACTTATATTTGCTTTTAAAGTTTTCAGACCTTGCGGCCGGTTGCATGATATGCGGCCGGCCGTAAGGACGATATCCTTGCGGCGCCGTCTATTTGAATTGCAAGGTAAAGGTAGCTCTACACGGGGCCGTAAGATGGCCGCAAGGAATCGCAGCTTTGCGGCCGTTTTACGGCCGATAATAGAATGAGGCCCTTTGTGTATACCGTATATTGTGTTGTTTTCTTTCTCATGTTCTTTGAAACTAATGTTATAAGATTGCCCATAAGTATCCAAAGAAGTATCCTTCTTTCCAAAATTAGGTTGTTTCAGGACATTGTGCTAATCAATATCAACTGAATTCCTGCTCTGCCTTTCAATCAATGGTGATGTATCCCAGACTGAACATTTAAGCTAATATGAAATGAAAGTAGAAATACTAGCACACATGGAATTATTAAATAAAGTACTATATTATGAACAAAAATAAAATAAAATGTTTCAATAATTTTGGTGTCATAAAAATAATAAAAATAGTGATAGTAAATAGTAAAATAAATTATTTGTAATCACTGAACATAAAGGTAGAAAAATAAACATTATTAAAGGATAAGTAGTAGTAAAACTAAAGAAAAAACATGTAAACATTCTTTCTAATTTAGAAAAGAAAAAATCCACATAACTTCTATTGTAATGTATTTTGCTGTCTTTTCTTTTCCTTTCCCTGTTTTTCAACTAACTTTTGATGGTCACTTATATTTTATTTTTTTATGAGCTATATTGAGGTAGCGTTAGACAGATTATTAATCCAATGCAAAATGCATTTTTCTCAGAGAAGTATCAATTGTAGCCCAACAATTCATACTTCTGATCAATTGACTTCCTCCTCCCATATTGTAAAGCTTTTCTCAAAGTGCAAGTCTATTGATGTAAACCTAAAGGGTATTTTAGCAATTTACTCTGACTATGTACTACCGGTAATCTCTTAGTAGAAGTATTTTGATATGGAATTTTAAAACCAAGAGGTTATAGGCCATGGATTTTCTGAACACTCTGCCAATAATTATACCAGATAGCAGCTAAGTAAATAGTGGAAAACAATTAATTCATTTAAAAAAACAAAATGTTTAAATATATTTTAATACATATAGTACATGCAAGCACAGTGTATACTTCTGTTTCTTTCTGCTCACCTCTCAGGCATTGTCATATTGGCCACAAAGCATGTGACTATATGAGATTTAAATTGGCAAGCTGTGAAACTCCATATTGAACTTCCTAATTCAGAACCCAGAATTTTTTGTTTCAATATGAGCAGGTAGCAATTACAAACTGTAATATATACTTTTCACAGGTTTGCTGTCTACCCTTCACACCATAAAATGCTCTGAGAATCTAGGAGGGGCTAACAAGGTTACTAACAAGGTTACTCCATAAAGACAAAAGGAGCATTTTAAAAACGTGTAATATTCCATTAAACTATAGAACTGGAATTCTATTAAGTTGGATGCAATTTATACTTTTAAATGATCATCACTTGTTATTCTTCTATAATGTTCCTTTAAAGAGGCACTTTAATTAATTATTTTATTGTTGGTTAAATTATTAGCATTTGTTTCATTTCCTGATACATTTTTTCATACAATATTTTCACTAACCTCAGACTACTACAATTCCTATTATTACTAATTTTCTTCTTTAAATGGTCTTGCAACCAAGAACCAAACTGAAAGAAGATAGATTTCAAGGTAGCTACTAGAAAATGCACATTTATCATTATCAATATATTACTAGAGAAGCATAATGAGCTGAAATAAATGCACATTATACACACAGCATGATTCTAGAGTATTAGTGATCATTAACATTCACTGATCTAAAGCCACATGCTTTCATCACATTTGCAAGCCCATTACTATAAAGTTCAGGGATACATTTGCATACCATTTCACCATATGCATATTATACTTAAATAGAGATCTGATCTTGTTGGGCACATCATTTTTAGAATGCTTGTTCATCATAAATACTTATTCACATTTATGCATTCAGTGAGTAAATGTTATTGTTATAAAGTATACTATTAAAGCAAGGTGTCTGAGTGTAAACATGCATATTATTTTCAATGTACAATAATGTATAAATGCTGGAAATTAGATTCGTAGTTTTGAGTTTTTTATAGTTAATTATTGTGAGAAAGCATGGTTAAAAGCAGAAGGAAGAAAAAATATAGGTCTTAATATGGACTGTTTTTACAAAAAGTAATAATATCACCAGCGGTAGAAATAAATAGTTCAGTAGCAGGACACAGATCTCCCCAAAATGCTGTATTTAAAGAAATGGGAATATCTGAAAAATATGTTTTTTTAAATATTTTTGATCAGGAATTGAGATGGTTATAGGCATTTTTAGTTGTTTGCTTAGCCCACCAAGCCCATACATTACCGAGGAATAGATAATGAGGATACAAGCATTGACATGCAGCCTTCTCAGTCAATCAAGTGAACTATTTCACTATGAGACTATTAGAAACGATGAGCAGAGTCCAGTAACCAGAACTCTGTCTCAGTCTCTCAACAGCTTCTCAGAGTCTCAGAGTCACAACAATTATATCATACACTAGCGACTTGCCCGTCAAAAAAAGACGGTCAATAAAATGTTAAAGCTTGAAATGCTGTTTGAAACACAATGTGAGTCTCCGACCCTCTTAACCTTTTTGTTATGTAGAAAAAAGTACAACAATTATAACTTTTTTTTTTTTTTTAACATTCAACTTGTATTTCAACAACTGGTAAACAATCATTTTAATCATATTAACCATTTTAATCATCATGTATAAAGGAATAATGTAACAATGGATGAAGTTTTGATAAATAAATGTTTGTAAACCATTACATAAATGGTTTGGAACATGTAACTTATTAGTGAACCATTTTTTTTAACAATACTAACATTTATAAATCTGAGGTATGGATGAGTAACATAATATTAGGTCAACTCTATATCAATGAGTACTTATACCATTACATAATGCTTTGTAACATGCAACTTTTATTGGAAGTACTGTTAAACCACATAAGTATTGAATCCAGAGGAAGGCAAACAGTTAAAAAAACATTAAAACTTAGCCAATTCTATCAAAGGAGGAAAAAAATGAATTCCTTCCTGACCCCATTAACTGGCGATCTGATTACTCCCTGGATCAATACTCTGTATTTAATTATAGATTTAATTTTTACAACAAATGATCATCCTCCTACTAACATAAACCCTTAATTACATACAATGAAACAACTGTTCAGACCTTGAAACTTTACATTACAAACATGAAGTTAATCTATTAGAAGTTAATCTATTAAAATGTAAACAGTAAAAGTAATAAAATGCAATTTAACTGTTTTGTGGGGCCAATCTTAGATAAATGCATATATTAGTAGTGGGAAGTGTAGCTACTTTCTCTTGGTGCTTAACACCTGTTTCACATATATTCAATAGAGAATTGGAGAAAACAAAAATAATAAAGTTTTATTTACATTCTTAGGAGACAACGTCGATTAAAAACTCTTTAAAATCAAGGGAAGTAGGAAGTAATTCCTTAAAAACATTTTAATATTGAATCCCTTATTTTCCACACTTTTGATAAGTAAATTATTAATATTTGAGGGATCAGTACATGATCTTATTTCCTCTTGTCTTATCTTACTAAGTGTGTGATTTTGTTAGGTTTGGCTTCCAGACTTTTTTAAGTATATATCTCTTTTTATCAGTGTTAAAGATATTGTGTTTATATCTTGGTGTTCTGTCACCTTCAAATTCTTTTAGATATGTATTCCACTTTATATAATTCTGAAGTTGGCATATCTAACGTTCTAAGTATTATTATATAATCCAAATGCCCTTTGAATCTCTATATCAGTTTTAGATTATACTGGTATATTTTTCCAGTTCTTATAGTGACTCACTGTTGGAGATTATTTACAATATAGAAGTTTTTAGCTGGTAGAAGGGTCTTTTAACAAGAATCCTCACATTTCCATCCCTCTATTGTATCTATAGCATTTCTTGTAACCCCCATTTCCGGGTGTCGCATTAATGTCAGGTATTAATAATTCCAGGTTTATTAAATGCGTTCGTTATTGTATAGATACATAGATTCCTCCTATGTAGTACCAGGCTCTCCCATGTACTGCAAGTTAGGGCACAAGAAGGTGACTATGAACTCCCAATTCACGGAGCTTAGCTGGAAGCACTACCTATTTTCAGTGTAAGCGTCTGACGTCAGACGCAACCCTGACTCACGTTTCGTCACTTGGGCGTGACTTTTTCAAAATGTTATCTTCATGACGAATGACATAATAACTGGAAATTGTCTCCTTTGAAGGACAAAAGCAAACCACTCTCACTTGGAGCCAAATCAATTCTTAGTATAAAAACTTGTTCAACTTTATGGGTACCATTCATAATTTCTGCATGTATGAAATGATCTTTTAAATACTGCACAATTAATTTGGTCCCATTGCAAAATTCTTTTTTGGCATTCATGTTTCTCAATAGCATGACAATTGCCCCTTTTTTCAATTGCAAAACATGTGGTGGCATTCCAGATGGGGTTAAATAATTGATAAATTCTATACTAAAGTTAGATTCACTGTCTTTATCATTAGCCAGAACTGAATCTGCACTGTAATAATTGTTTCAGGGTGCGTTGATGAATTTTTAAATTTCGTTATTTAAATTCAAGGCTTCTATATTTTTGGATGTTAATATAATTTTGTTTGCAATTGTTTGAGCAATCGTCGTTATTGATCATATTGAAAAAGATTGCCGATATTAGTGATTCCTTGGAAACCATTTGTGAGGGAATTTCTACGGTATCATCCTGTAAATTATTTATTTGTGGATGTTTTCCTTCTCCAATTTGAACTAGCCAGTGATTGAATTCATTTTGGCCTTCAGATCTCATATTTAATTCTAATTTCAGGTGTGTAAATATTTTCCACAGTTTACTTGTCTTGATACATGTTTCAATGATGTCAGTCCTATTTCCATGTGGCACAACAGATAATGTTTGCCTAAAATGTCCTCCTAACAACATCACCCTTCCACCAAATGGCAAATTATGATCCATCACTTATTTTAATAAACTATAAATACATTGCAAGGGATGAAATCATTGTTGCCTCATCTATGATAATGAATTTACTTTTTTTTTATTTATTTTTTTGCTTGTAAAGAATTCAGTTGAATATCTGACTATGCACAGTTCTGCCACCTTCTAACAAAAGTGTGGCAATTATAGTTGTTACAAATGGCATTGCTATTTGACCCTGTGCTTGAATGTAGCTCATCAATCAATTGTACAGATACATTTTTCCTGACCCACCAGGGCCATCTAGATAGAAATAATGGTCTTTGACCATTTCATCATCTGTAGCATTTCTGATGGCATTAAATGCTTGCAATTGTAATGTATATAAAGTTCCAAGTTTTTCTTGTGTTTTTTGTTTTTGAAGCTCAGTGTCATAGTCATCAAAGTTGATGCCCTGGATCAGGCAAATTAAAACTTGCACAATTTAATCAAAGAGCAAGAAATATTTATTGAATTTCAATTAATGCTTTTAAGAGTGCAATGGCCTCATTGTAACGTTTCAAGAAGTCTTCACATATATTTAATTTAAATGTTTCCAAAAAGCATCAGAATGTGCATCAGGTTCATTGCAAAAGATGCAAATTAATGCAAATTGTTCTCTCATTTGCTTTGGCATTTGACAAAGTGATGCTTCTTCCAGACACCTCTCCCATTCTGTATCATCTGCTATGAAGTTTTGATGTCTTGCAACGAATAGGAAAGTATCATAAACTATGTAATTTACTGTGAGTAAATGTTCACAACTTTGTGCACTGGGAACATGTAAAAGAAGTAATCTAAACTGAAACGTTCAATGTCTCTTGAGCTGACAGTATAAATTTGTGAGATAACTTTATGAGTATCTCTTTTTCGTTGTCGCCACTGGCCATCTACGAATACTTTGTGGTACATGTACAGCTAATCGATACACAGCATGTGACCGATCATGCATCTCAAATTTCAGAAGATGCCACATTGCTTATGGAGCACTGACATAGCGAGTATCTAAATAATTAGAAAGTTTGTCATGTAAAATTGGATTTTTCTTTTTGTTTTGTGCACCTTGCACAACAACAGTTGCTGCATCATATCCTTTGTATATATATTTATTCTCATATTTGATGTATTTGATAGAAGTGCAAGCTTCCACATTTATGTGTGCATTGTACTTCATCAGCAAATGTGGATTGTATGGAACTACATATCTATAATCGACCTTTTCGCCACGGATAATAACTGTTTGTCCTTCTCTTCTTTTATAGAAAGGGTATCCATCACAATTAGCTTACTTTGCATTTGAAATTGTTTTGGGAACTCTTTTGTACATTTTTTTATTTTCCATACATGGTGAATTGGGATTGATATCTCCACATGGCCCATGAATCATTCTGTGTGCTACAATCTCATAAAGTTTAGAATATTTTTCTGGATGTGGCAATTCAGCAGTAATTACTGAATCCACTCTCTCTGCAGTATTCAATATATGTTTTTCCTGCAGGATTAAAAGTATGTGTGCATGTGGCAGGTCGTTTTTTTTTTTTATTCAGTGGTATAAACAAAAGCCACACATTTTCCAAATAACTGTGCTGTAGTTATATCATGTTTTAATGAATTGAGCTTTATTTTGAATACTCTTGCCACTAAATTTTGTCATTTAGAAGTATTTTGTCCAAGATTAAAATTGTCATTGATCTCTGGCCATCGTGGATTCCATGTGAATGTAATGAATAAATCTGATTTTCCAAATTTTGTGACAATAGCCGTGTATATCTTTCTCACATATTGAGAGGAGATCCTTGGAAAGTGGATGTCAAAATGATTGCTCTTCCAGCTGGAATGTCTCTGTTGGTAGCCAATTCAGCGACATAATCCATCAATCCACAATATTATTCTATGCAAAGCTTGTTTTGTTGAAATTTTAAACATTTTTTATATTATTTGCTTCAACTTGTAGATAGGAATCAATAATCTATTTTTGTGTGAGTCTGCCCCACATAAAATAGGATTAAAATGATCCTGAATAGCAGTTTGTGCCACTTTATATTCCAGCATAGAAATATTGCTTCGAACACAAACTTTACTATTGCGATAACTTTCCAATAGTAATTTTGGTTGCCATCCTGGCTCACCATTTGGAAAGAAAATGTAATATGTCACTGGATCCAAGTTACAGCTTAATATATTTATGTTTATAAAGGGTTGGTCTTCATTGCGTGGATATATTCTAATATCCCGCTGAAAACGTGGTTCATCATCCTCATTTTTAAAGACCATGGCAACCTCATTTACTGTTGGTAAATTATACCATCTTTGATCAGTATTGCTATCTCTTTTCAAAACCATATTAACTCTTGGCATTGGCAATTGATGTATTTGAGCATGTTGCTGTTGTTCTTTTTCAACCTGTGCTAATTGTTTGTATGCTTGACTGTATGGGTTGTTGGCCATAATTTTATCCAGCTGTTCAAAGAATATGCGCAAACACTGTTTATTTTCTAGAAGTGTCATCCATTATTCAACAGCTTCCATTGTATCTAAGACATATAACTGTGCAAATGTCCTTTGCTCTCTTTCTTGTGAAGTGCGGTGGTAAATTTGTCCTTGAACTCTAAAACAATATGGACCATGTCCTGGGACATTTTCTGCTAATGTAGCACCCATAGAAGCAATTGAAATTGCTCTGATATAAGACCTGATGTTTTTTTTTTTTAATTGGGATAATTTGGAAATGTTGGATCGCTCATTATACTTTGTAAGTAATCTTGGAAATGTGTGTCTTTGTGGAAGTCTTACCGTTCCTTTCTGACAGCAACTAATGAAGTTTCCGTCAGTTGGTGTTTCCTTGAGAAAATGATAGGCCCCACAAAACTGACTAACCACATTAAGTAATCCACAATAATGAGTGTCTACTGTTAGTGCTTTAATTAAAGCACTACCCTGAGCTTCCTCAACATTGATATCACTACAACTTTCTATATCTACATTGGTGTCATGTGTATGAACATTGGTGTCATGAGCCAATATTGGGTCATTAGGCAATGTTTCCCAGACATTTTCTTTGTTTACTTTTTCTTTTCTTTGATGCTCCTTCTGCTTTCTAACTAATTTTTCTTTTATTTAAAAGTCTCTGTCGGTTTTCTTCTCTTAAACGTTGGGAAGTCTCGGGGGACTGTGCATCTCTCCACCTTTGCTTCCTTTCCCTTGCTGCTCTTCTTTTGCGTTCAATCGTGCCTTCTCCGTTGTCTGCCATTGTAATCTGTAATTGTAAATACAGGTGTAAGATATACTGTTTTTTTGTATTGTACATATTGTTTTTACCTGCTCTCAATGCAAAACCTAAATAGCAGTATTGAAAGAATAAAATGATTGGCGTACATTAAAAATGAAAGAGCTGCACAAACATATATTGATAAATATTTTCTTTATTTTTTTTGTAATAAATAATTATTAAGGTCCTCATTCAATTTGAAATTTGTCAATTGAATAGGGCTCTATATAAGCACATAACATATTTTTTTGACAGAAGTTTTTAGTTATTGAAAACCTTGGTTTTAGATAGAAGTTCAGTAACTAAAAAGTTCGGTGACATTTTTTTGTATGTGCTTATATAGAGCCCTATTCAATTGGTCAACTCGGAATTGAATGAGGCTCATAGTCATTAATAAATGAATATGTGTTAATGAATTAATCAATAACTGTCATCAATGGTAAACCTAAATAGGTTATTATATTTTCCTAAAGAAGGACAAACACAAAGAGCTATGAGCAAAGTATAGATCTGCCTTAAATTAATGAATTTTGTTATTTAATTAATTAATAAATCAATCAACTTATGAGGTGTAATTTGAGTTCTTTTAAAATTAATTAGGTAAGAATATATGTATGCATAAGTAATGTTTTTTTTTGTTTTTTTTTATTATTAATGAATAATTAAATATTAAGGGCCTCATTCATTTGCGATTTTACCAATTGAATAGGGCTCTATAGAAGCACATAGCATATTTTGTTTTTATACGTTTTTAGTTGTTGAAGACCTTGCTTTTGGATAGATGTTCAGTAACTAAAAACTTCTGTAAATAAAAATGCTATGTGCTTATATAGAGCCCTATTCAATTGGGCAAATCACAATTGAATGAGGCCCTAAATGAATATAGGTTAATTAATTAACCATTAACTGTCATCAATGCATGAAATCATATACCTCTGAAACTGATCTTATTGCAGATGAAATCCTGCAGAGCTGAGTCTCTGTCTTCAGTCAGGTGCAGAGATGTGGAATCTGAAAAATGATATGTAAATAATTTTGAATGTTTATATTAAATGAATTTGTAACTCATTGAAATTATGATGTTTAATTGGCATACATGCAAAACATAAAGCATAATCATCCATATATTCATAAATAAAAGCAGTATAAAATATTAAATGTAGCACATGTCAGAATCAAAGAAACTGATTGATCCAGATATGTAAGTGCTTTGTAAAATGTACATATTTTTGTATCCATTATGTTTTGTGGGTTTTTTGTAATTATTATTAATTATTAGTTCCAAAAGCAATGTACATGAATGGGCAGTAAGGCAGATATATAAGTTCCAGTTTAAAAATGTTTTATTATTTTTATTGCAGTGAATGCAGTTATTGCATTTCTTTTAATGATTACTAATTATTAATTAATTGCTATATTAATATACGTTAATTAATCAATAACTGTCATCAATACAAAATAAAAAGACTTAATCCTTTTTTCCTCCATAAGAACATAATTAAATGATAAACCTGTAAAGGTGATCTTTATGCTGATCAAAGGCTGCAAACGTCACTCTCTGTGTTCAGTCAGCTGCAGAGATGATGAAACTGTCAAATGAGATAGAAAGCATTTGTAATATTTGGATTTATCCCTAACAGGCAATCAGCAGCAACACGGATATTTCAGAGCATTGTAAAATATACATATTTTTTGTGATAATTTTGTTTTAACTTATTACTAATGTACTAATTAATAGTTAATAAAGTAATGTAGGTTAATGATCAGTAATGCAGATATATAAGTGCAATCTGAAATCTATATTTCTTTTATTGCATTGTAAAATACACATTTTTTTATAATGATTATTAATTAATAATTAATAAATTAATGTACATTAAAAATCAATTAATCAATGAATAAATGTTTTATAAAGAGCTAAGCATTAATATATTCATAAACTAAAGGCATTGTAAAATATAGAATATTTGTTGTTCATAATGATTACTAATTACTAAATAATAAAATCATGTACATTAATAATTAATTAATCAATGAATAAATATATTAGAAATAGGTAAACATTAATATATTAATAAATTAAAGGCAGTTTAAAATTTCCTTTTTTATAATGATTATTAATTAATAATTAATAAAATAATGTACATTACTAATGAATGAATTAATGAATAAATATATTTCAAAGAGTTAAGCATGAATGTATTCATAAACTAAAGGCAGTGTAAATAATACATTTGTGGCTCCATTTTGTTAACTAATAATATATATATTTTTTTAATAATAATTAATGTATTAATTATGTATTAATGATTACTAATATAAATTAATATACTTTACCTATATGTAATTATTTTGTTGTATTTTTAGTGATTTTTGTGTTTTTCCATGTGCGCGGTTCGTCCGTTAACTTCAACTTCGTATTAATCCAACCTCTTATTTATTTGTTCTAAGTTCTGCGCCTCACAAATTTTTTGTCTAAGTCCAGCGTTCCTTAACTGCTTGCAGCCTAAGGCAATCCTGCGTTTCCTAAGTGCTTGGAGGCAAAGTCTTATTTTTTTCAATGCCTCAATGGCTCGCCTCGCTTCGCGAGGGTCGCAGGAGCGCCTTCAGCGTTCATTTCGTCTAAGTCCTGCGTCTTTCAATGCTTTAACTGCTCACCTCGCTTTGCGGGGCTCGCAGGCAACGAGCGCCTTTGGCGTTCCTCGCCTAAGTGCTGCGAGTTTTAATGCCTCAACTGCTCGCTTCGCTACGCAGGGCTCGCAGGCATTTGGCGCTCATCGCCTAAGTGCTGCGAGTTTAAATGGCTCAACTGCTCGCCTGCTCCTCTGTGTATCCTAGCATCACACCTCCCCTAGGAAGTTCCTTCCTTTCTAGGGCCCTCATTCAATTGCAATTTGGCTAATTGAATAGGGCTCTAAATAAGCACATAGCATATTTGTTTTAAATACGTTTTTAGTTAGTGAAAACCTTGCTTTTGGATAGATGCTTACTAACTAAAAAATTATTTAAAAAAATATGTTATGTGCTTATTTAGAACCCTATTCAATTGGCCAAATCGCAATTGAATGAGGGCCTAGGTAACTTGGCAAGGAGCCTTTTGATGTCTGTACAGGAAAAGAAACACTTCACACCATAGTGTAGGACCTGTCAGGAAGGCTGCACCTCAGGGAGGCCAGCATTATAAACACTTGCTTATAGATAAAGTATCTATATACCCATCCCCATTACTCCTGGCTAATTTCTGTCCCTCAAAAAACAGGAACCCCCATAACTGAATTCCCTTCATCTCAGAGCCCCCAGTAATACATTCTGTAACATTCCCTGAGAAAAATGCTGTATGTACATACCAAGCATGCATAGGTACCCTCTTTACTTTAACAAATCATAACTCCTGTTGTTAGGGCCAAGTACCCACACTGTTCTGTATAATACTCACAAACTCTCTTGGCGCCCCCAACATTACTTATTTATATCTACCGTACATTATAGAGCAACATTATATCACATTCCTTAACAAGTGCAATGTCCATTACAATATTTAGCAATCACATGGGCTGGAGTTATATATATAACAGAATCCATCATTCAGGTACCCATTCCCTTCCACCCTCACAATAGTCCATAGTCCACAAAGTTCAGTGGGGCCCTCCTGGGCATCACATCGTCTATTACTGTATTTTGAGTAAGAAGATCTTTTTGTGTTGTTGTGGAGACTATTCACTTTTCACTTACGAGACTCCTGGAGAGAGCCAAGATTTGCTAAATATTTCCAGCTTTGTGATAACCGTGATTTTAACAGAGGCTGAAAATATGTCACTATGAAAAGTCATTAAGAGCTGATTACTTTACCTCATGTTGTGTTTGAGTCACCCTAGTGTCCGCATGTCCTCTTTTATTCTTTTTGATAGTTAAAATATAGGGGGAACATCAGTTCTTTTATTTACTTGATCTTACACATAATTTGCTAAATTTTATTAAATTCTACACTGTCTATTTTTAAGGCATAATTAATGATAAAAGTTCCTTCACGGTTGAGAAGTCTGTAAAATTGTTTTACTCAATATAAAGAAATCCTTTGTGGAAAAACAAATAGAAATAGTCATTTAAAGCAGTTCTGAAAATGTTGGAGATTTTCTGATCTCTAACCCACAGAACAAAAGGAGGTTTTGTACTACACTGTATGTGTCTAGTAAAATAAATGAAATTACCATATCAAGGATAACCTGCTGCGATTCAGCAATGTCCGTGCAGTCAATCAAATAATAAACAAAAAACTTGCGGCATATTGAGTATTCAAAGTATGTAATTAATTCATATTTGTATTTATCTAGGCAAAAGAGTCTTTTGCTCTGATAATGATAAACATGAATTAATTATATACTCTAAATGTTTCAAATGCCTGGAGCTTTTTATTTTTAATACGTAGCAGACAGAAAACATATCCCTAAATTGAGGCACCACATAACGATCTTAATCTGTCTGATGAGAAGGACTCTAATGAACAATACTGCACAGAGAATGTAAAATGTCAAAATCCAGTATTTTTGCCATCTAATCATCATAATTATCTCCAGAAATATTGCGTCCTGCAGATCAACACGACAGCTCCTTGTTATTAGTGGTACCAGCTTTCAGAAGGTTTAAAAAGAGAAATCTCGCAGTGATTGTTTTCATACAAAAATAATCTAAGCAAAACAATACTTTTCCATATTTTTTAAGTATGAGCCAGCCTTGATATGCTTTTCCACTACATTTGTCACATTAAATGCACGCTGATATCACACATTTGCGCATACAAAGGCAAGTTTTAAAGAAAAATCTTTGCATGATCAAATGCATACTGCAATTTTTCAATTCAGTGTAGTTTGGGAAACACTTCACATTTTGTGAAGCATGTAACAAATTTACAATATTCATAATCCTGTATGCCGTTAGTATAAAGCCACTTTAAAGAAATTATTAATGTTTGCAGCTTATGCTTATATCTAGGGTTTTCAACATTGGACATTTTACTATTCATGTAAATAACTTCACCTGGACAGAAAACTGGATAGAAAAACAGGAAACAATGGTTATTGGAACATAGTCCAGTCTGAGTAATGTGGTAAGAGAGGTTCCTCAGAATTCAGTACTAGGTGCTCTTCTATTTAATGTGTTTATTAATCATTTAGAAGTAGGGGTTAAAAGTTATGTCTATTTGATGATGAAACTAAATTGTGCAAGGTAGTTAAATCGGACCTGGATGAGTTTTCCTTTCAAAGGGATTTGCATGCATTTCAAGAATAGACAGCTAAATGGCAAATGAGTTTTAATATAGAGACATGTAGGTGGAATTGAGAGTCATGTGAATTGTCCACACAGGCTTAAATCAAGGAAAATACAGAATGGTGAGTTAAAGATATAGAAAATGTTCACACATTAATTAAATGAGGAATGGTCACTCAAGACTTTAGGGATATACATAAAATATGCATAAAATACATTTAGCTTTCTCACAGCATTTAATCTGACATAAACAGCATTTCTGAACATATAATAACTTCCAGCAATTTCTGGTTCTTTGTGCATGTAGTATTCAGAAGTTTTTACTTTTACTCATACTGTGAAGTCATTGGAATACATTCAAAAACTTCTGCTGTACTGGTTGATTGTAATAGTTACTTAAAGGTTAAAAGCACCCATCATCCAAAACATATTATTATTTCCATTTGGAAACTTTCTTACATGCTTAGGAAATGCTCTGAAATAAAGAACTTCAATGTCCATTCAGATTTATCCTTCACTAAAATGACTGCTAATACGGCTATAAACAAAATGTCACTGCTGCCAGAAAACGGATTGTGTTTCAAAATAAATACTGAAATGCTACAGACCGTCCATTAAATATTTTTTTTACTTTATAAACAGTGATGTTTTTAGGATCCATTGATTCCCCATGGATGAAAGTCTTGTGGAAATAAGCTATTCAAAGTGATTTTTTGAAATTGCTGATGCAGTGATGGAGTTAGATGGATTTTTATTAGAGGTTGCATGGTGTTTGAGTCCTTACACAAATGTGATGTTTATGTATATTAAAGATTCACAAAATAAGGCATTGAATCCTGCTGTACAGATCCAAGCAAGACAAATTTTGCTACATAGATATTAACACTTAGGCTGAGTAATGTGGACATACAGGTCGAGCATCTGAATTTATTGAAACCGTTCCTGATTCAAATCTTTCTCTCTTGGTTATTTTGTACTAGCGAATTGCCCGTCAAAAAATGACGGTCATAAAATTGTAAGGCAGGTAATGCTGTTTGCCACACAATGTAAGTGTTTTGGTCCTCTGAGTACTTTCGGCACTCAATGCGAGCCTCTACCCTGGTGTACTTTTGGTCATCTGAGCACCTTTGGCGCTCATTGCGCGCCTCTCCCCTTGTGTACTTTTGCTCCACTGAGCACCGTCGGCACTCATTGTGAGCCAAGCGCTGGGCGCTCATTGAGAGTCTCTCCCCAGCTCTGTTTTTTTATATATATATATTTTTTTATAATAATTAATTAATTAATTAATTAAATAATAAAGTAATATACTTTGTGTGCAGTCTAAATAGGCTGTGTGCGCGAGGGCAAAGCGTTTGTTTAGGTGTGTAAATTGCCATTTTATAATGGTATTGTTATTAGTTGCAAGTTAGTGTTCTAAAATGGCTGCGATTGTCTATGTGTTACGTGGGTCTGGAGCATTTTCCGTACTTCCTAATAGTGTATTTTGTACCTCGTACATTAATGGGTAAAAGTCTTATGTGACTTTCGGTGTTTTCCGGCGTTAGAGGTCGTGTAACTTTTTTTCGGGTTTTTTCGTCCGCCATTTTTTGTTGACGTTTAGGCGATTTTTGATTTCGGAAACAAGGAAAATTGTGTTTAAATTGTCGTGCAACCTCACTCCCAGACGTCCTGTCCCGCCGTGCTGTGTATGATGTTTTTTTGTAATTTTTCTTTTCTTTTGTGTTTTTGTTGTTTTTGTATGTGCGCGGTTCAGGCGTTAAGTTCGTATTTTTTTGACCTCGTATTTTTTTTTTCTAAGTGCCAAGGGCCATATGTTTTTTTTTTTTTCAAAGTGCAACGGGTCTTGCATTGTGAATGGTGTAATTGAGATTTGTGTTGATGTGTAGTTCCGCGAGTCGTAGGGATGAGTGCCTATGGTGCTCATCTGCACCAGCGCAGTGAGGGCCTTTGGCGCTCCCTGCCTAAGTCCTACGGGGTCATAGGGATGAGCGCCTATGTCGCTCATCTCCACCAGCACAAGGAGCACCTTTGGGCTCCTTGCCAGCAATTTCAGCCCTCGCTCTGCGAGGGACGCAGTTGCTGCTGGCTCGCTACGCGAGCCAACAAGCGTTAGCAGCAACCCATATTGCTCCCAACTATATATGTGATTGATTTCATAGAATGAAATAGAGAATAATCAAAAACAGGAAAAATGTTATAAAACAAATCTTGCAGCTGCAGTGCATTGACAGTCACTTATTCCATTGCTATATACTTTCAGTTTATGTTTTTTTCCACCACTAACAAAGCACTGCATAACATCAATTCTACCCTGCAGAGGTGATATGAACTAAATCACTAATGTATTTTTATTTTTAGAAGCAAGGGAGGCCAGTAATGTGCTAAAAGGGGTATCCCATTACATTATTTGAACTGGATGCAATCACTTTTACTTTAATACCCTCAATCAAAAGAAACAGGTACAGTTTGATGCCCTATCGATGCTGAGGTATCCAGTTATAGGCCGGTAGTATAGCAAAGGGGAACTATTTACTGAATCCCATACTCATGAAGAATATGGTGATTTTTTTTTTTTTATATTAATGAATACCAGGTATTTACAAGAGTTCATTAACAGATTATCTCTCTATTGGTGATTTAGATTCTTTAAAATCAAGTATCTAAAGATAACATTAATGTTTCTTTTTTGTGAGGAAGAATAAAGTAATCATGTGCAAGTCAGTGTAAGCAACATGTATGAGGTATAACTACTATTATACAAAAAAAAAATTAAGTCATTTTAATTTTTAGGGAATTTATGTCTCAGAGAGCTTTCTTTTTTCATTTTGTGATATATATAGATTTCTAACTGCTATTGATCATTAAAAGTCATGTTTTAGCATTTATTTATTTCGAAAAAAGTGTACCATTAAGATGACCGATATGTTACCTCTCAATTAATATAGACTAACTAAATCACATCAAGGGTTTATTAAACTCTGAAGCTGATGAGAAGAACAAGGACGGTGCTTTCCTAACACTGCAGATGTTTGTTTCTCTTGAGGTCTAACCCATGCACTTGATTGGTTACATGAAGCTATTGCTTGGGTGTAAGGCCAAGCTTTCATCATGCATATTTATGTAGATGTTGATGGAGGGCTTCAAGTGCTAGGTTAAAAAAAAATATATATATATATCAATAGCTAAGTAAATTTTGATCTATTTTAAAAATGTAAATTATCTTCTCCATGTTGTTACATGATGGTAAGTTCAATGTTGCTTTAATATATTGCAAGAGGCACTAATGTAATCAATTAGCTAATAACTTTGTTCAAAACAAATACAAACAGGAAAAAAATGGTTCAGAAAATCTATTTATATAAACAAATAGCTATTTACAATACTTTTTACTGATAGTCTCGGACAATTTCAGCTCAATGGCTCCCGATTATTGTGCGAGTTAAAGGACCACAGTGGTCATTTTTCTGTTCTTAATGTTATTTTGAATAACTAAACTTTTGATAATGCACCAAAATTTATATTTTTTTATTTAAATACAGGCTTTATATTATTATCTCTTGTACCAGATATTGTTTTACTGAAGACATCCATTTTCTGTTACCAGCTGATTCTGTCTGTTACTTTCTCAGGACAGTATGTCCTTTTAACCTAATGAACTTTACATTACTGCTGCTGAAAGCTCTGGCATTTCTAGATGTCACATTTCAAATCTGTAATATTTGTCTCTATACACATCAGTAAGTTGATTTGTATTAAAGAATTGTAGCAATACAGAGGAATCAAAATACAGTAAGCTACTAAAAAGAACATTTCTAAAAGGGTCATCGAAAAACAGCACAGGTTCATGTGATACATATATACACAGGGTAGGTAACCATAATTCTTTATAGTCAAGCTTCAGACTGTGATATATTATTCAAATATTATTGTACTATAAGCAAACATTTAATATCATCACATTGTTTCAATGAGGATCATGGGTGACATGTCTTAGTAAATAACTGTGAGACAATGACAATGCTAATGATGTTAAACAAAAAGGAGAATTATTTAATCTATACAGCATTTTCGACAGAATGGTACAGTTAGCATTTCATGAAGTTGATATGGATATGTTATTCAGGCTGGACAAATAAACTACTATTACATAAACTGGTAAGAGTATGACATGTTGATTCCTAGAGTGAGTTATGAGGATCTTTAGTCCATAGTTATGGCATTTCTCATTTAGCTAGTACATAAAACAAGAATAACTGGGGAAAAGCAAATCGAGCATACTTTCAAGCAGTTAATTCTGATATTGCCCATTGTTTTAAGGAATAATGTTAATATAAGTATGAGTCCATCCACCATGAATGTTTTTTATGAGCCTTGCAAAGATTTGTAATAGTGTAGTACTACTGTATAGGAGTGGATTAACAATTAGACCATTCTAAATACAGATTGTTTCAATGTTCTAGTTCGGTTTTGTTAGACATAAGGACAGTCAGAGCTAAACCTAGGCAATGTTTTCCAAAACATATTATCCAGGGATATAATAATGAATTTAGTTGTGAGGTGGTTGTTGAAAAAAGAAGGGAGACCAGAATGAAGGAAATAGATTAGGACTGAATAGCAGAAGATAATGGTAAAAGAAGTATAAATGAACAGGTAGAGAGATGTGTAGAAAACAGTAGAAAGTGAAAAAGAGAAAATTCATAGGGGTGAGACAGGTTGGAAGGGAAAAGTGAAAGAAGAGATAATAGTAGATAAAAATATAGAAAATAAAAGATAAGGTTAAGACAGGTGGGCCATCATTAGAGAGTGAGGAAGGGAAAAGAGATGTGGATTACATTATCAAGAGTGGCGAAAGGGAGAAAACATTGCAAAATGGGGAAGACAAAAGACGGGTAAAAAAAACAAACAGGATGAGAATTCAGTAGAAAGTGGAGAACAGAAAATTGATGGGGTAGAGAGAGCTGAAGGGAGAGAGAAGGATGAGAGGAAGAAGAAGGATAATGTGACGAACAGTAGAGGTTGGGGTGAGTTATTGTGGAATGTGGTAGTGGGAAATAAAAACAGAAATGGATAAAGTGCAATGAAGGAGGTATGAAAGGTTGTAATAAGACAAATTAAGATAATAGTGAGGAGAGAATTTTGAAGCAAGCTGGAAGAGTAAATGTATGTTGTTGTTGTCTCCTGATTTTCATACTGTGGCCTGGTTGGTGATGTAAAGGTGAAGAATGCATATGAAAGGTGCAATTTCTTAGGAGTGTTTTCAATATACTGTTTTGTTGTAATGTTATGTTTACATGAAGTAGTAGAAAATACAGCACAATGGAAGCTCTATAAAAGTTATTCACAATCTATGAATCACACGTTTAATATTTAACACCAGTCAACAAAAACTATATTGATAAGAAACTTGGCAATGCTGTGTGATATGGAAATCATTTGTGTCTTCATTTTTCCATATTAAACTTAGCTTTCTAAGCTACATTGTAAATAGCAGAATATTATTAAAATGTAAATAGCTGCAATATTGATAAGCCAAACTTGCAATTAGAAAGAAATAATTACATTTGCAGCAGGAAAATCTGCAAAATAGAGTTTAAATGAGTCTGAATATGAGAAGAAAATGTTTTTGTCTGACTTGCACAATTCCAGTAATTCCCTCCTGACTGCTTATTTTAGCTCAGCTGTATTCTTCCCGTTTGTCGATTTTTTTTATCAAATTCTATTTCTTTGAAAGCTCCTTTCAAATTGTTCAAAGTCAGAATCCCTTATGCAGCTTTGTCTAGCTCTTTGGTATTGACCTATGGGGATTCTTTGGAAGAACAGATAAGTAACTAGTGGATGCTAAAAGATATGTCATATACATACTTGAATGACCCTGTGGGTTACATTATGAAAGAATAACAATTAGCCCCTTTAAATAAGGAGTCCTACAGCTTGTAAGAGGGATAAAAATTCAGATCTTAATCTTGGTGTTCTGTGACTTTTGGCCCATTTCTTTATATCTAATGTAAACCTTATTTCTCTTGTAATGAATTGTTTTCAGTATTCCAGCAATAAAACATACTGATTTTGTTTCTTATTTTTTTAATTTATTAGCAATTTAACAAATTGAAATGTGCTTTTAATTGAACTTCTTTAATAGCATTATTTCAATATTTGTAGTAAGATAAGGTAGATATGGGGTCTGTAATCTATGGCACTGGGGCCAATTATGTCTCTGTATAATTCAATATACATTTCATTTTCCTCTCCCCCATTAAGTAGGTGGCTTCTGTAAGAACTCTGTAAGTCTGGAGTTTTGAAATACAAGTTTGCAGAGCTATATGGCACACATAAAAAATGAATGCCATAAAATGTACTTACTCGCACCCAGGGGATTTTTTGCTCGCAGCCTGTAGCAGTAGTCTCAGAGCCTGAATGTCAGTATTCTCTATAGCAATGCTACGGAATGGTACCCACTAACTCAAACACACTATACTAGTCCTAACATCCTCTTGTATCCCTATCTGCCTGCAATAACTCCTTCCCATGGCAGGAAAGGGTTTAAATAATAATGAGTTCAGGGGGTTTATGATCCAGCTTATTAGCTGGGTATCCCATTGGATCTCCCCTCAATACCCGCTCCCCAATATGAGTTGGGCATCCCTTGGGTTTCCTCCAAGTAAGGTATAATCAATTGATTCTTATTACCTATGACACCAATTATTAATGTCTTACCAATGGACCCCATGGTACCTAATATTAACCCTTAATAGTAACCCCTATACCATGCTTCCTATAGACCCGCATGGTGTACTAAACTATAACCATGGGAGTCCTTAATGGACCCCTATGGCACAAAAATTAACCCCTTATGGAATCCTGTGGTAATTAATTTAAACCCTTATACAATGGGGTCCTCAAGGACCTCCATGTAACCAATCCTACCACCACAGGGGTCCTAATTCTCCCATGGGCATTGAATTAATTGAAGTAATTCCATGGCCCAAAAATGAGGAACAAGGGCTTCAATCAAGAATGAAGAGGATGGATTCTTCAATCAACATGGATGTGTCCTCTTATTCAGGGCTGAAGATGAGGAACCTTGGCATTGATGATCACCACTGGAGGGTGTCCAACGGATAGTTAATGTATATTTGCCCTCCTGTATATATAGGGAATAGCTGTATTAAACGATTAATTATGTCAGATTTTAGCAATCAAGCTTCACGTCTGATACAATTAAGATGTTTGCTCCTTCATAACATCAGGTTTGAGGCATCCAGGCTTCATGGGGTGATTTTTGCATTTTTACATGAACTTGAAAGCTTTTTTAAATTTTCAGGTACTTTGAAAGAAAAACTTCAGAGAGATTTTTAATTATGAGTCAGGTTCTTGGGGCTCTTCATTTGCTCTATCAAATATGTCTTATGTTTAAATACTATTAATCTTTTATAAAGAAGTCTAAGTGTACAATGTGTAAGGTAAGAACTTAGCAAACAACATTTAAATTGCACCTAATATTGAATTGTTACTATTCAGTTTTGTGTTTGGTCCTTTTTAGATGAGCCTGTCTGTCTGGAAATGTCTGGCGTAGAGATGTACCTTTGGTTAAAGTACTTAAACATGTATTTAAGGTGTGAGATAGATGATTAGTAATTTATATCCAAATAAGTATAATTGATTGTATATAAATACAGACTTTTCTTTGGCGATTGTTTTGTAGATTGTTTTCTTAACATTGTCTTGTTTTTGTCTTTTTAGAATTCTTATTTATTTTAATATTACTGTGCATGAAGATTCCTCAATGTTAGTTTTGAGAATAAAAATCATGAGCCACAAGCCTTGTGTTAAAACACTTTTTATTTATTTAAATTTTAAGGCTGGATGTATTTTTTTTTATCACCCATAGCAAAAACAGAGGCAATATAAGTTGGCAGTCAAACCCACTATACAAGGTGAGGATGTATGTGCTTTTTTATAAAGTGAAGAAAGTAAAATATGTGGACAGTTGTCCATAAGTTCCCTACTCATAAGGTCAGTCCCCTTTCATAAGACTATTTTTCTTTCTTTGCCCACATACTTTTCATTCTGTCTATGGCTCCTAGTGTTAAGTCTTGATTTTTCTTTTGTTGTGTTCACAGTAGAATAAAATTGCCAAATATAATTTAGCAACACTGGAGGCAAAACCATTTTCCATTCAAAAAATGAGTCTATTCAAGTTATCGTTTCAGATTTTATGATTTTCATTATAGCAATGGAAATAAAGACTGACATTTTGAAAATTCTTCATTGTTGCATGATGATAAAGAAATCACAGGAGGTAGCACAATGCAACAGTCTATATAAAGTGATCTCTGAATATGAGTTTGAAACAGATTTAACTTCTTACGCACCAGTCTAAATGCCAAAATACATTAAATCTGCATTACTAAAAGTATACATCAGGTCTGTAACAAAGGCTACATATTCCATGCAGCCCAGATGAGGTTTCCAGATCATCAGCCTTAATTTGACAATACATATTATATTGAATGCTAAATACAATGAGATATATTTAAGGTTTGAGTGGGTATGACAAGAGTGGGGGTCAGTGGGTATGTAGAGACAGATTGGTGGAGAGTAAGTATAGAATGAGATGATGATGATGATAATTTGGTATGGATAGAGGGTGGTCATGACAACATTTGGTAACATAATGTTGTGATGGATGTACAATGGTTGGGTTGACTTCATATACAATGAAGAATAAATGCAGAGGAAAGAGAATAGTATGTTTGAACAAAACCTGGATAAACAACTTTTTGATATATTTAGAAATGGTGGAAGCAGATTTGACTTTGGTTTCTATGATAATAGCAAAAATGAACCATCAGCATAGGAGTGGAAGTGTGAAAAAATGATCTGCTCTGAGGCCATTTAGAGGTGCAGTACGAGAGCCTTGCACAAAAGAAGAGATCTTAAAATATCACCTATTGAATAATTTTGAATTAAAGGTTTTATGAGATACAAACTAAAAATACCTCATAGTACCAGTCTTTCATTCCCCCAGACCATCACCTTCCAGATCTCTTTCTTTTTTATCCACTACATCTATTTTATTCTAGAAATATCCATCTTTCCTTCTCTGCATCCTCTCTGGGTTGTATTCATAAAAATATCAGAGAGCTTCAATGAGTGTGTCTGTTCTGTTGTGTGAATATTTCAGAATGCACCATAATGAAAGCAAATTTTTCTAATAACTTTATGTAAATATGTGTCTTTTTAAACAAATGTATGTTTTATAGGAATTTGATTGTCTACATTAATATAATTATTGTGTATTTTATATGAATACATCTACAATCAGCTGAAACCTGATTTAACTTCAAAATAAAATTTAATAATAATCAGTTTAATATACATCTATATATTCCTATTTTTATTTTTACATTCTATATGATTAGAATAAAACTGAAACTGAACTTGATCTTTAAAGTATACTGTCTTTGCCAACGTGTATTTTTTAAGTCCCTTGTGCCTGGCTTTGCACAGCCTCGTTTTCATACAGTTTCAGGATTTTTTATGTTTTTCGTCCGCCATTTTTTCTCTCGCTTAGCTGATTTTCGTGTAATGAAACACATCAAATAAGGCTCAAAATCACTTGCAACCTCACTCCCATGCTTCCTGGTTCTCCCCCTGTGCCGTGTGTGAGTTTTAATTTTTTTTTCGTGTTTTTCGTGTTTTTTGATTTCAGTGGTTCGGCCGTTAAATACATATTTTTGCGAGGTCAGATTTTTGTGCCCCCAAGAATTTTTTTTCTAAGTCTCGCATTCCTCAACTGCTTGCAGCCTAGGTAAGTCTTGCGTTCCTCAACTGCAGCATAATTCCCACGTGCCTCAAATGCTTGCCTCGCTTTGCGCTAATTTCAGCCTAAGTCCTGCGTGCTTCAATGCTTCAACTGCTCGCCTCACTTTGGTGCTCATTGCCTAAGTCCTGTGAGCTCAGAAGGCTTCAATGCCTCAAAGGCTCACCTCGCTTTGCGAGAGTCACAGTTGCGGACCTCTGGGCCACAAACAGCTTGCCTCACTATGCGATGCTCGTAAGCGTGATGACAAATCACAGTTTGACAATTATAATATGTATATATATATATATATATTGTGACAGAGTACCTCCTAGAGGTCTGTGTGAAGGTGAGGCGGAATTCATTCCAGCAGGGAGTGAGTTAACTCCAGCTTTACAAGGCTCCCATAGAGTCAATGGTGGAGCTCCTCCAAGAGGTCTGGCTGTAACCTTAAGATTTTTGGAGAGCAGAGCAGGAGCTTTGGGACAGAGGTTCCTGGGAGACATAGATGCAAATAGGAATTACAGTGAGTGAAGGAGCTGGATACTGTGAGTATCGGCAGAGGTTCAAAGAGGCTCAACGAGTGAGAGACTACAGTTCATGAGAGGAATTTTGAGAGTGTATTGCCTAACACGGTTGACTACCAAGGCTGGAAAGCATGAGGACCCAGAGAAGAGGGTGAATTTTTTTTTTTATTATTGGAAAACTTTATTGACAATTACAAAACTCAGCTATAATAGTTAAAAACATAGCAACTCTCTATAACATTTAATTGACATAAGTACTGGCTTCTTAAAAAACATTGTGTAAATATCATAAGTTTATTATCAAACTTTGTTTAAGTAATAGAGAAGCCTAGTATACCAGTAGGTCCAAGGAAGGACTAGATTAACAATAGAAAGTTACAACACTTTAAAAAACATATAACTAGTTTGTTATAGTGGTGAATCACTTTAAAGTCTTTAAAGGCAGAGAGAGGCCTATGATTAAAGACAAGTGAAAATCCTGAAGAGAATAATACTGGGAGAGAGAGGCCAGTATAAAAAATGTTTGGACTGTGTACTGTGTATTGAGACAAACTATCACTGGACTTTAGTGGGAGCTGCAAGGAAGCTACATTTATTTCCTGTTTATTTTGTTTGTGTCACAATAAAAATGTAGAATGGATTGAAAAGCCTCTTGTGCTTTCCTCCATAGAAAGAGTTGGTTTAAACAGGACTCTGACCGTGCGAGTGGTAGTGCTTTGTCACACTGGTGTTAGAAGTGGGATGTACATTGTCTGTGTTTAAGGAGACAGCCTGCAACACTGAAAATGGAGGAGGAATTAAAGGCCCTAATGCAAGCCACTGCAACACAGCAAGAAATAAATAAGGAGAAGGCAGTAATGAACAAACAGTAGTCAGAGATGAATATAGTACCAGCTGCTAAATTTGCTCAGAACCAGCAAGAGAACAAATAGATGATTGCAGAGGATGGAGTCCAAGCTCCAAATGAGGATAGCCTGGTAGAGGCTGCTGCAAGTCTAATAGAGGCCATAGAGAAATTAGCAAGACAAGCAGACGAGGAAGATATGAGAGAAACCATTGCAAGCCAGAAAGAAAGTGCAGAGCAATGGTTGAGACAGTCTGTCCTGAGAGAGGATGTGCTTGTGGAGTCTATGAAGGATAAAGAGAATGAAAATGATATTGATGAGGATAAACCTAAAGAAAGAGAGTTGGATACTCTGCAGAAAACACTGACATGGTTTTTGTTCTCAGGCAGCTCCAAGAGAATTGCAGAGAACAGAACAAGGGACTTTATGTGACATTTGTCGACCTTACCAAAGCGTTCGACACTGTGAGCAGGAAGGGTTTGTGGCAAATCCTGGAACGTATAGGATGTCCTCCCATGTTCCTCAACATGATCATCCTGCTACACAAAGACCAGCGTGGCCAAGTTAGGCACAACAATGACCTATCTGAGCCCTTCCCAATAAGCAATGGCGTAAAGCATGGCTGTGTTCTTGCACCCACTCTATTCACGCTATTCTTAAGCATGATGCTACAAAGGGCCACAACAGACCTTGATGTTGAGGATGGACTCTACATCTGATTCCGCACAGATGACAGTCTGTTCAACCTGAGGCGACTAAAGGCCCACACCAAGACAGTGGAACGGCTTGTTCGCGAAGTACTCTTCTCTGACGATGCTGCCCTCGTTCTCATACAGCGACATCTTTGCAGCAAATGATATCTTGCTTCACCGAGGCTGCCGATCTCTAGAAGTCAGTTTGAAGAAGACTGAAGTTCTTCACCAGCCCGCACCCCAGGAAGATTACTGTCCTCCTCACATCACTATTGACGAGTCAAAGCTAAAAACAGTCTAACCGTTTACCTACCTGGGTTGCATCATCTACTCGGATGCAAAGGTTGACAAGAAAATTGACAACAGACTGGCATTCACTGGAATGACCACAACCCCAACACTGAAGTCCTAGAACAGGCAGGAATCACTGGCTTTGAGGCCATACTGTTGAACAAGCAGTTGCTGGGCAGGACACATCTCTAGGATGGAGAATGATCAACTTCCAAAGATTGTGCTATATTGTGAGGTCACCAGTGGCAATCGTGACAGAAGAGGGCCAAAGAAGAGGTCATATTGACCATCATCGATGGTCCGCCTTGTCCTCAATACAAGCCCTGTGTGTGGTCTCGAAGAAGGAGACAGCCTGGTGAACGGTACTTCTCCATGCCTTTTGGTCTGAAGCTAAGAGGAAACATAGAAATAATTGTGTCACTACAGCACCCAACCAAGAACAATCTTTCCCTTGCAACCACTGTGGTCGAGTCTGCCAGTCCTCCATTGGCCTCCGAAGCCACCTAAGAGCCCAAAATGTGGACACTCCTCTTAAATCTTAATTTTCGAAGCCAAGTCTATATATATATATATATATATATATATATATATATATATATAAATAAATATATATATATATATATGGCAGTAAAACAAATAATAATCCTTACAATTATAAATTGGTTCCAGCATATTAAAATTCATATTAGACCAATTTTATAGAGTTATGGAATATTACTATTTGTTTGAATTCCCATCTGCTTACCTCTATAGGATTACCATTCCCACAACCTTTCTCATCCCTGTTTCAGAGATCAGAAGCAAACTGTGAAACTCCATAGACACAACTTCATACAAAGCACAGTGACTTCCTATTGGTTTTCCAATTGTCACAATCACTACTTCTGTTGGGTTTGGCCAGAACCCTTGTTCTAATCTACCCAGCGGTTCTTGTTATTATCCCTATTAGCAGGAACACAATTGTAACTTCTTTAGGCAGATGTAGAATTATTCACGTAATTATGTATGGTCACACTGATAACTATTTATAAGTCATAAATCCAGCATATTTATGCACATTCATCACTATCAATTCACACCCCTTAGTAAACTTTACCTTTAGCCAATCCTCAAGTCCCCTTCTTCCAGCCACCTGTCAATCAAGGCCTGACAGCCTCCCTAATGACCCCCCATTTCCATGGAGCCTGGGACAGTAATTAACAAATGACTCTTTTGTTCCGTTTGTCAGGGAGGCTATATGGCTAATTAAGGAAGAAGACATAGCTGTGGGTACAGATAGCAAGCCTATTTGACAAGTGGTAACAACTATAGGTCACTAGGGAACATTAATGTTTAATTAGATGTCCCTTTGTCCACACTTAACTGAATTCCCTGAGCTCCTAGAAGTCTTGCAGCTGTTCCTTAGACCCCATAACTTTTCTGAGCCCTGTGCCCTGGTACCCCAGAACTCGGACCTCATTTCCCGAGGATATGGACCATAGGCTTTATTGTATCCTCAGGGAGAACCAAACCGCTGGATGTCAAACACACTATAGTCACTGACCATACATTCTAAATTCTCCTGGTAACAACCATATCACACACTTATAATTAAACATGCCATCAATGCAATAATAATTATTATAAATTCACACATGCTATCTGGGCAACCCTAACCAATACATCCAGGGTTAACACAAAAACTATCACCCTGCTCAAAGGGAAATAATAGTACTGATAACAGTTCATATATCCACTGGAGGTGCAATGTTTGCCTTGAAAGGGACTCCTTGTGCCATGTACCCCATGCCCTACCTGGACACCGGTTGGTTGAATTAACCACAAGAGACGACAGTGTCCCCTGGGTGTCACAACAATCATACATGGAGCTACACTAGATATTGCAATATGGCCTTTTCATAGCTTGCCTGTAGTGACAAACTCTGAGGCATGGGAAAAGGGAGGGAAGCCAACATGGCAGACCCCTAGACCCAAGGAAGAAAACAAAACAGTAAAGAAAAAATGCATATAAAAACTGCAAAATGTAAAAGTTGTATTCTATTTTTTATTTTTTTTATGCTTACTAAAAATGTTAAGTTATGTTAAAAAATATACAAAAGAATAACCACAGTTGTCCTTTAAAGAGAGAAAATGGGAAATTAATACACAAGGGTTCTATTTATTTGCTTCAATAAAGTCAGGGTAAAGATACAAACGCTATTTTATAAGACGTTGGTCTATTTTGACCAAGTCTCATTAGTTTGGCTGCACCTATTAGTGTCATTATTTACAGGGTAATTACCATTTGCATAGGAATCAATGAAGTCTATTTATTGCATGCACTGCTGCCTGTTTTTAGTTAGCAATTGCAGTAATTAGACTCTAATGAGTGTGCTGAGTAACAACATACAAAGACTGGTTTTATATCATTCATGCAAATGATTTAAATGTACATTACATTAAAGAGTTTTACAAACAAATCTGTGCTTAATTAAGATTACATTTCTGGCTGTCTGCTTTAGAATCTGTATTTTCTTCTTAAATTGCATTTATTATACAGATAGGTGTAGTTAAAGTATATTGCTTTAAGTAGCATCTATTTTATTGTACTATGTTTTTTAAACTGTCATTTAGGAATATTACGAATGCCTATAAAACACTAGAATTTATTTACAGTAAGTCAGAAAAGTCGCCAGTTGTTGTTTATTGTAATTTGGAGTTAATTAAAATAGTTGAAGAGAAGGAAAATATAATAACTATTTTAGGTTTCAATAATAACATTTTAGGTTTTTAAAATCTAAGCATATTATCTGTACCGTAGGAGTTAAATATGTTATAGTTATATACACTGTAATATATGTATGGATGGCTTTTGGAATATACATTAATATATGTTTAAATGTAATTTATGTGTGGATATTTATCTGAATATATACAGCAGTTTGATATAAATGGTTAGCAGAATATATATTGTAAGAAAATTACAACCAACACATGAAAAAGGAGCTTATATTTAAAGTAACTAATTCACAATTACAAATACAGATGCAATGGTGATCCATATTAGGATGGCTGCCAATTAGTAGTATGTGCTAGCTTGAAATAGGTATAACAATTAGCATTTTGATATGTGAGTTTTCAAAGCAATATGAGGCAAGTTATAGAGTTCCAAAGAGGCTATACAGTCGGTGCCTCTGTTTTAAATACCCGAAAATTATTTCATGTGTCAAAAAGTAATAGTCTCAAAAGTACTCACACTATATATAAGAAGAACAGTGATTTTAAGACAATACTTATTGAATGGTATAGATGGATACTACACAGAATAGTTGGTAAATGCCAAATACAGACTCAAAAATCCCCACATAATTAACCTAGCACTTCTGTGAACTAGTCTCAATAATACAATGTTGGAAACATCTTCTATACCAGGCCTATGCAACCTTTTGTAAGGAGCACAAAGCCTAGACCTCTGAGCAACTGGAAAAAAGTAATATGGACTGATAAGTCATCTAAACCCTATGTCCTACTTCTGGGTGGGGTTGACATTTGGAGGACTTACAATGTATTTGTCTATTTTTAAACATGGTGGGGAATCCATAATGGTATAGGCAGCAATCTCTTCATAGCTATTTGGTTCAATGACTGCTCTGCATTGTTGTATAATGGCCAAAGAATATGAGTACATTTTAAAGAAAATGATGCCCCCTGTTGTTATGTTCCCATATTACAGAATGATAAAGCCACCAAGCACATTGATAAACAAATTCAAAAGTGGTTTCATCAACACTAAGTTGATGCCAACCAAACTTTAATTTCCTCCCCAGTCACCAAATTTAAACATAATTGTACTCTGCTCTCCAGAACATTCCATAATTGCCAAAAGTAGGTTTCTTTTTCATCCCTAAAAGCAACTGATTTGTCAAACATCTCTGCCATTGCCTGCCCATCTTGGGTGACCCTACATGTATAGCTCACAGCCCCACAATACAGCAACAAGGTAGCAATCCAGAAGGGGAAAGTTATATAGATGATTTGTTATATGACTGTCCATTGGACTAAGTTCTCTGTGTCAGCCGACAGTCTTCTTAAGCTTTCATAAGTACAGGAAAGATATCCGGCACTCATAAACTTTTATATCTAATGGTCATTACTCACATAGAGACACCATTTTGCCTCTATGTGTAGCCTTTAACACAAGTGTAGATAGACTGATGTATGTGTGTTTGTCTAGTCTAACACAAAATGTTGATGCTCCCATGCAGAATTGTTTTTAGGGGCCTCTAACACTATATTTCAAACACTTGCCCAAAATGTTGTTGAGATTGTTGCTTACACAACTTGTAGAAGTTACTACAAAATGGAGGGAAACTAGTTACGTCAAAGAGAGATAAATATAACAATGGTTGAAAATCTGTCACTAAGCTGCTCAAACCCTAGAATGTATTACAAATCTTACTTGCTATATTAATAACTTTTATTTGTAACTAGTATAACAAAAAAAATCCATAGTGCTATACAAGGGTTGAGTACAAAGAAAACCACAATATTAACACATAACAAAATAAGGGCCCTGTCTTTGAGCTAAAAATGGCACTTTTTCACAAAGCACTGTACAAGATCGACAATTGCAAACTTACAGTCTAAAAGTGGTGGGAGAGACTTGGACAAGAATAGCAGTTAGGGATTATGAATTGAAAAAAAAAATAATGACAGATAGAATAGAGAGGTTAGAAAAGAAGACAAGTGTAAAGTTTGTCTAGGAAAACGTGTATAGTTTGGAGGATGTTTCCATTTAGTAGGAGAGTAGGAATGTGTCAGGATATTTCTGTTATTAAAATCATATTTTATTGTATTATTATAATCTGATATTATGTTTTATATATCTTTTATATACATGTGTAGATATTTTAGAATATCTCTTAGTTGAATATGTATTTCAGACTCTAATGGTGTTTTGTTCTGTGAAAGACGTCATGTTATCTTTCTGGTATTCTTTTATAGGTTGTATAGCCTTATTCACACATTTTCTTATCTTTTAAAACTATTTTAATAGATTAGGTGTTCTTTTATCATATGTCTTATTTGACAAACCAAACATAGGAAAGACAAGATGTCTGGAATGGTTTGCTTTCTATACCATAATTTTTTCTTAGTATATATGAGGTGACAAATTAGAACCATTAAACTGTTAAATGTTTCTTAGCAGCAATCTTGTTTATCACTTAAGGTCTTAATGTCATGAGAGTGTTATTTTATATTTTGGGGATCAAATTTGATGGAACAGGAGCACCATCTAGTGTTATAAGGTATGATTTTGATATTTTTATGTTAATTACCTGTAAATTATTTCCCATGATTCATTGCGGCAGTTATGACATCACATTTTTTCTCATTGGCTATTAGAATCGTGTGTTTAGATTGACATTTTCATAGGAAAATCAGAGTTTTCTATAAGAAGGGAAGTGTATCACGTTTCTAGCCTATGGACACACATTAGACATAGGACACACATAAAGGAATTGGAAAACTTTCCACCAATTAAAGAAGTAAAAAGGACAGACAATCCCAGCTTTTTTACACTTTGAGGGTCTTATACTCTGGAAGAATACCTTTCATTCTGAGACACTCACAAAGGAGGACACTCCCAGATAAACACACTCCCAGATGAAGATACACACCCAAAATTTACATATTCCAAGAAGACAGAATTCTTTTAGACAAAAAATTAGTTTTCCACCATTTTGGTTAGGCACATTGCTTTGAAACATTACACATGTTCATTGCTTGAATGACTTCGTCTGTCCATGTCTGCCTCTGATGTCCCCTTCTTCGTGCCCCTTCAATCATTCCCAGCATCAGGGAATCCAGCATTCTCATGATATGGCCAAAATATGTGAGCTTTAGCCTCATGATCACATCTTTCAGTGAACAGTGTAACTTGATTTCCTATAGTATCGATTGATTGGATCTTCTTGCAGTCCAAGGGACTTTAAGCAGTTTTCTCCAAAAACAAAATTGCATCTGGGAAGGAAAAATAACCATGCAATTTATAAACTTAATGAAACAAATCTATGGGTATCAGGTAATAAAAGGGATTTGGGAGTGCCAAATTAAATGTATTTTCTCTAGGAAAAAGGCGTCTAAAAGGGGATATAATTACTCTATATAAATACATCCAGAATCAGTATAAAGATTTGTCAAGGGAGCTTTTTGTGCCAAGAGGTTTTCAATTGACAAGAAGACATCCTTTGAGGTTAGAATAAAAAAGATTCCACCTGAAAGAAAGAAAAGGGTTCTTCACAGTAAGTGTGGTTAATCTGTGGCATTCTCTACCAAGAGAGGTGGTGACAGCGGATTCAATAGATAACTTTATAAAGGGATTGGATATATTCTTTTAATAAAAAGGGTATTCAGGGATATCCTGGATAATTAGAGAGGGAGTATTGATCCCTTTTGAGCCTCTGGCGCTCATTGCATGCCTCTCCTGTCATGTACTTTTGGTCCTCTGAGCACCTTCATGAGTCATGATAAAGAGAGATATATATTTGTATGTATATGTAGTTAAATATTAATGAATTATTAATTGAATAAATTAATATACTTTAAGTATTTATAATTAATATATGCAGCTAGCAATAGCCTGAAGAGCTAACAATCTGTTTGTATTTTCTGACAGCATAGAATATCCTGTTTGAGTGTTGGTGCTCTGCTGATAAAGTGTAATGAATGTTCCAAGTGTGCATTATAAATAGGCTGCGTTCGCGAGGTAAAGCTGTGGGTTTATTTTGTAAAGCGGCATTGTATATTCGTAATGTTATTAATGTGTTCCGTGGCTCGTGAGCATTTTGCGGCTTTTGTTATAGTGTATTTTCTAGTTTGTAGTTTAATGTGTAAAGTGTAGCCTCGTTTTCATTTGTTTTTCTAAGTTCCGTGTTTCGTAATTTTTTTTTTCTCTAAGTCCTGTGTTTGGCAACCACTTGCAGGCCAAGGTGATCCCGCATTTAGGAAGGGTTTGTGGGTAAGTCCTGCGTGTTTCATTGCCTCATCGTGTTTGTGGTGATAGTTGTAGTGCATTGTAGTGCCTTAACGGCTCGCCTCGCTTTGCGAGGCTCGCAAGCAATGAGCGCCTGTGGCGCTCATCACCTAACTTTTTTGAACCACGCCAAGTGTGACGACGTCTCGCAGTTTGACAATTATTATATGTGATACATGTTTACTCTGGTCACAAGTTTACTCAGGTCACAAGTTTTAGTACGCATTTAGTTTATGCTGCTATTTAAGCAATTAGTTAAAGAGGAATGTGGGTTGGTCCTTGTGTGATATCTTTATTGGTTTTTTTTATATTTTATGACAATAGTTATGATTATAACTATGACTCTGAGCCTTGTATGGTGTGAAATACATCAATGTACCTTTATTTCCTTTTAATTTGTCCTCTTACTTTTTTTTCTTTTTTTTTACCTTTATTGGATATACCAGTCCTGGTTGCATCTATCAAACATATTCCAAACATTTTAATTTATTTTTTAGTAAATAAAAAACTGGGCATTGAAGCAGAAAGTTGTAGCTATCCTAGAGCTTACCATAGTTGCCCTAAAACCTCTCTAATATGATAGCCTGAGTATCGGAGATACAATAAAAAAAGCAATTTTGTTTAGTGTCTGAAAAATATATCAACTCAATTTTTTTTCATTACGGACTAAATGAAAACAAATCAGACACCACAAGAAATTACCTGGACTACAGATATGACCTGAAAACTGTATTGCTGTCCTCACAATATAAGTGATTTTTTTAAAGTGAGATGATGTCTAAATACTCCTTTATCTTTTTCCTCTTACAGGAACAATAAACTGAATACTATTGCTGCATGGACTCTTTTCATTGATTACCAAATGCAGATTATTTTTAGCAGCTAATTCCTGGCTTGTTCTCATTGTTTTCTATTGTGCAATTTATTTTGGGGAAAAGGGAATTTTTGATACTGATTAAACAAAATAAACATTTTCCTTTGCAGTTTCAAAAGTCTACAAAAGTACAAAAATCTATTAAATAAATAATGTAAAACAGATAAACAAAAAACAAAAAACAAAATATATATATATATACTAGCGACTTGCCCGTCAAAAAATGACGGTCAATAAAAATTAAATGTTGTGAAATTTGTTTGCAACACAAAATGAGTCACCTACATTTGTCCCTTTTTTTTTCTAAAAATAAAAACACATTAATTTTTTTAACTTTTTATTTTTTTAACTTTCAACTAATATTTCACAAACATTAAACTTTGTAACATGCAACTTGTATATGAAACATTTGTTCACCATTTTGTTAACAATACTAACACTTTTCAATACATATTTATCACTGAGTAACTGCAGACTATATTAACTTAGAGTAAGTAAATAGTTTTAACAATAACATGCTTTTTATCATTTGTAACATATTTTTGAAACTCTTGTTAAACTAAATTAGCATTGAATCCAGAGGAAGGCAAACAATAAAAACCCTCTATTGAAACTTGTCCAATTGTATCAAAGAGGGAAAAAAAATAATTCCTTCCTGACCCCATTAACTGGCGATCGGACTTCTCCCTGAATCAATACTTTGTCTTTAAATAATACATTTCCAATTATTCTTAAAATAGTTAAACTTTACTAACAATAAATATTTGACTATACCACATATATATTTACCAAACTTTTTTCAAATTTCCAAAAACACATATTTAACATCTGAAATTTTAACATCAAACAATAACATTTAACTCTTGTATACCTGAAAAAGTCAGTTAATTGTTTTGTGGGGACAATCATGTAAATATAAACCTTTGAACCCATTCCAATCTGTTTAAGGATAATTTACTGTTGTTTTTTTTTTTGTTTGTTTTTTTCAGTTTGTCCATTCTGCAAATATCACATAAATTTTCATAAGTGAAATAGTGTTCCCGTATTTAAAGAGTCCCAGAGTACTTAAATTTTGTACTGGAAGTCAAATCACTGTTCTCTATGTTTTTTTGTCCATTCTTTGGATGTTTTACGTGAAATGTTGTTTTTGTGCAATCATATTGAGTCCCATAAAATGTTGGCATTAAAATGAAACTATTGTCCTCTATCTTTCCAACACCTCATAGTAGACAATGTTTTTGGTGTAAACACATCCATTTTCCAATAAATGACCTTGAGTTTCGTTTTCTTCAACATGCACTTTAATTTCTTTTGGATTAGTGCACCTTGAAAAAGCCACATAGAGTTGTCCATTTGCAAAAACTGGTTCCTTTAAAAAAATCCCAACTGACTTAAAAGTTTGTCCTTGGGATTTATTGATGGTCATAGCAAATGCCATGATAACTGGAAATTGTCTCCGTTGAAGGACAAAGGGCAAACCACTCTCACTTGGAGCTAAATCAATTCTTGGTATAAAAACTCGTTCACCTTTATGGTTACCAGTTATAATTTCTGCATGTATAAAATGATCTTTTAACTCATGCACAATTAATCGGGTCCCATTACAAAGTCCTTTTTTTGGATTCATATTTCGCAATAACATAACAATTGCGCCTTTTTTCAATTGTAAAATATGTGGGGGCATTCCAGATGGTGTTAACGAATTAATAAATTCGATACTAAAATTTGATTCACTGTCTTTATCATCTGACAGAATAGAATCTGCACTGTAATAATTCTTTTGTGGTGCATTGATGTATTTTAAAATTTCGTTATTTACATTCAAGGCATCAATATTTTTTGATGTTAATATTACTTTGTTTTCAATGTCTGTGTAATCCTCATTATTAAGATTGTTTAGAAATATGGCTGATATGAGTGATTCATTGCAAACCATTTCTGATGGAATTTCAATGGTATCATTTGGTAAATGCTGTATTTCTGGATGTTTTCCATCTCCGATTTTAATGAGCCAGTCATTGAATTAATTTTGTCCTTCAGATCTCATATTTAATTCTAATTTGAGATGTGTAAATATTTGCCACAGTTTACTGGTCTTGATACATGTTTCAATGATCTCTGTTCTATTTCCGTGTGGCACAACAGGTAATGTTTGCCTAAAATCGCCTCCTAACAGCATCACCTTTCCACCAAATGGCAACTTATTATCCATCACTTCTTTTAGGAATCTGTCAATACATTGCAGTGCATGACATGACATCATTGTTGCCTCGTCTATGATAATTAGTTTAGTTAGTTTGAATTTTTTTGCTTGTATGGAATTGAGTCGAATATCTGACTCTGATGTTTCCAAAATGGGAACTGGCAGCTTAAATCCACTATGCACAGTTCTACCACCATCTAACAAAAGTGCAGCAATTCCAGTTGTTGCAAATGGCATAGCGATCTGACCCTGTGATCGAATATAACTCATCAAACAATTGTACAGATAAGTTTTTCCTGATCCACCTGGACTCGTCTAGATAGAAATACCGGTCTTTGACCATTTCATCATCTGTAGCATTTGTGATGGCATGAAATGCTTCTAACTGTAAATTATTTAAAGTTGTCAGTTTGTCTTGGGTTTTTTGTTTTTGAAGCTCAGTGTCATAATCATAAAAATTGATGTCATCTATAAGTCCTGGATCTGGTAAATTAAAACTTGCACAATTTAATCCATGAGCCAACAATATTTCTTGGATTTCCATCAATGTTTTTAACAGAGCTATTGGTTCTCTGTAACGTTTTAAGAAATCTTCTGACATGTTTAATTTAAATTTTTCCCACAAAGTGAAATCATCAGGTACATTGCAAAATATACAAATGAATGCAAATTCTTGTTTCATTTGCTTAGGCATTTGACATAGTGCTGCTTCTTCCAGACGCCTCGCCCATTCTGTATCATCAGCTATGAAATTTTGATGTCTTGCAGCTAATAGGAATGTCTCATAAACTATGTCATTCACTGTACGTAAATGCTCAAAACTCTGTGCACCGGGAACATGTAGCAGAAGTAATCTTAAGCTGAAACGTTCAATGTCCCTTGGACTGACGGTATAAATGCGTGGTATGATTTTATGTGTATCTCTTCTTCGTTGTCGCCATAGACCATTTACAAATACATAGTGATATGGTATCTCTATGTATAAAAATTGTCTGTCCTGCGTATCCTGACAGTTTAATTTAAACCACGCAGTAAGCGTAGTATCTCTGTCTTCACTTTGATATAATGCAGTTCGTTCATTTCCTGCAGCAAAGCAAACCAACTGACTTTGAGGCAAATGTACAGCTAAACGATAGATAGCATGTGACCGATCATGCATCTCAAATTTCAAAAGGCGCCACATTGCTTCAGGAGCACTCACATAAAGAGCATCTAAATAATTTGATAATTTATCATGTAAAATTGGATTTTCATTTTCATTTCCAGCACCTTGTACAACAACAGTAGCTGCATCATATCCTTTGTATATATATATTTATACACATACTTAATTGATTTAATCGAAGTGCAAGCTTCCACATTGATGTGTGCATTGTACTTAATGAGCAAATGTGGATTGTATGGAACGACAAATCTATTATTAACCTTTTGGCCCCGGATAATAGCTGTTTGTCCTTGTGTTCTTTTATACAAAGGATATCCATCACAATTTGCATAAGTTTGCATTTGAAATTGTTTTGGAAATTCTTTAGTACATTTTTTATTTTCCATACATGGTGAATTAGGATTCATCTCTCCACATGGGCCATGAATCATTCTATGTGTAACAATCTCCCAAAGTTTTGTATATTTTTCTTGGTCTGGCAATTGTGCAGAAATTACTGAATCCACTCTCTCTGCAGTGTTCAACTTGTCTTTTTCCTGCAGTATTAAAAGTATGTGAGCATGTGGCAATCCTCTTTTTTGAAATTCAATGGTGTAAATAAAAGCCACACATTGTCCAAATAAGTGTGCTTTAGTGATATCATGTATTAATGAATTGAGTTTGATTTTAAATACTCTTGCCACTAAATCTGGTCGGTCAGAAGTAGTTTGTCCCAGATTCAAATTTTCCTTGATCTCTGGCCATTGTGGATTACACGTGAATGTAATAAATAAATCTGGTTTTCCAAATTTTGTAACAATAGCCATGGCATCATTATACCTTTCTCGCATATTGCGAGGAGATCCTTGGAAAGAGGATGGCAAAATAATTGCTCTTCCAGCTGGAATGTCTCTGTTGGAAGCTAAATCTGCCACATAATCCATTCATCCACAATACTGTTCTACTCATAATTTATTTTGTTGATATTTAATAAAATTTAGATTATTGGCTTCAACTTGTAAATATGAATCAATAATCCATTGTTGAGTGAGTTTTCCTCCATGTAAAATTGGATTAAAACAATCACGGATAGCAGTTTGTGCCACTTTATATTCCAGCATGGAAATATTAGATCTAATACGAAGTTTAGTATTGGGATAACTTTCCAATTGTAATTTTGGTTCCCATTCTGGTTCCCCATTTGGAAAGAAAATGGGATATGTTATTGGATCTAAATTACAGCTTAATATATTGATGTTGATAAATGGTTGTTCTTCATTGCGTGGATATATTCTAATATCCCACTGAAAAGGTGGTTCACCATCTTCATTTTTAAACACCATGGCAACCTCATTTACAGTAGGTAAATGATATCTTCTTTGATCAGTGTTGCGATCTCTTTTTAACACCATATTGACTCTTGGTGTAGGCAATTGATGTCTTTCAGCATATTCCTGTTGTTCTTTTTCAAGCTGTGCTAATTGTTTGTATGCTTGACTATATGGGTTTTTTTGCATAATTTTTTCCAGCTGTTCAAAGACTATGCGCAAACACTGTCTATTTTCTGGAAGTGTCATTCTTTGTTCCACAGCTTCCATCGTATCTAAGACATATAACTGTGCAAATTTCCTTTGCTGTCCTTCTTGTGGGTGTAAATGTGAAGTTCTGTGGTATATTTGACTTTGAACTCTGAAACAATAAGGACCATGTCCTTGTACATTTTCTGCTAATGTTGCACCCATTGAAGCAAATGTTTACTGTTATAAGACCTTATGTTTTGTTTGAAATTATTATAATTTGGAAATGTTGGATCACTCATAATGCATTCTAAATAATATGGAAATGGGTGTCTTAGTGGAAGTTTCACCTTTCCTTTCGGACAGCAACTAATGAAATTTCCGTCAGTAGGTCTTTCCTTTATAAAATGATAGGCCCCACAAAACTGACAAACCACATTAAGTAACCCACAATAATGAGTATCTACTTGTACTGCAGTAGTAAACACATTATCATGCATTTCTTCAACATAAATATCAGACCCACATTCTATATGTACATTGTTTTCTTGTGTGTCTACATTTAAATCATTCTGCAAATTAGAATCATTGGACAATGGTTCACAGAGATGTTTTTGTTTACTTTTACGTTTCTTGGAAGCCCCAACACACTCACTTGCGGCTTTCTTACTCATCTTTCTTTTATTTAAAAGTCTCTGTCGATCTTCTTCTCGCAAGCGTTGTGAAGTTTCCGGTTTCTGAGCATCTCTCCACCTTTGCTTCCTTTCCCTTGCCAATCTTCTTTTGCGTTCAATTTTGTCTTCTCCATTGTCCGCCATTTTAATCTGTAATTTTAAATAGAGATGTAATTATTGTTTGTTCTTTGTTTTATATACATATTTTTTCCTTTTTGTACTTTTAGATTAAAGTAGATGAATAAACTAATAAAACATTTTCAATTGTTGCACTTTAGTGTGAAAGAAATGAAACCATTTTTCAAAGTATTTTATTGACATATATGAAATCAGAAATAGCTGCACATATCTATCTTTATATTATTATTCCTTCAATGACATTCCTTCTTGATTGAATTCACAGCATACCATCCTTTTTTTTTTTGCAAGTGTTGTAAGCTTCTTATTTTCTTTAAATATTATTATTAATTAGTATTGTCTTTTCAACTTTTTTAAAGTTTTGACTAAATATCATAAATTAATGACTCAATAAGTACTATCCATTTTCCATAAATTTCAATTTTCACCAAATATATTATACATAGCCTTTTTCTATGCGTCACTACAAAATAAAATGTTATACCTGTAAGGATGATGTTGATGTTGTTCAAAGGCTGCAAACGTCACGCTGTCTGTTTATTCCCTTTCAGATCCGAATAAACTGTAAAATCAAATAGATAATCTTTTTAAACTTTTGCTTCATCAATATCATTAAATAAACATCAACAGACATATATTTAGCTAGATTAAAAACCTCATATTTTTTTAATATTTTGCCATAGTAATATAATTAAAATTCTGTACCTGTCCAAATTATCCTTATGATGTTCAATGTGTGCAAACGTCACTATCTCTGGTCATTCACGTAGAGTTCACTGCAATTATACAAAATATTAAAATTAATGTATAATATGTTACTTCATCTGTATTAATCAATGAGGCTTAACATACCTATTTTTGCATAGATTAAAAACATGAAATAAATATATCAATCAATCAGCATGAACACACATATGAAAGCATAGACTATAAACATACACTCAATATTACTGTTAGTCTTTAAATAAGAATCAATGAATCTGTATTAATCTTAAATTAATGTCTGACTAAATATAACATCAACACATAAGCATGTTCCCTTTATTTTTTTTTGAGTGGTATTTTAAAATGAGTATATTACAACTGAATTCTTAAAATAATGTACATTACTAATGAACTAAGAATCAATTAATGTTCATTAATATTAAAGTAATGTGTGACTAAATCTAACATCAACATGTAAGCATGAGTATATCGCCTTTATTTTTTATTTTTTGTTTATTTTATACAAAATATATAAGAACTGAATTATTTAAATAATGTACATACATTAATAATTAATTAATCAACGTGTTCCTTTTTTTATGCACATTCTTAAACGTTAACCTTTTTTATTATTAATGATTAGTAATGATACATTATGAATGTTATTTACAATTCTTACCCACAGGTAATCACGATATATCCCAAAATAGTTTTTTATTATTAATGATTAGTAATGATACATTATGAATGTTATTTACAATTCTTACCCACAGGTAATCACGATATATCCCAAAATAGTTCTTAAATTAATGTACATTAATAATTAATGAATCAATGTGTTCCTAATTAATTAATGTACATTATGAATGTTATTAACAATTGTTTCACACAAGTAATCACAACATATAACAAAATAATTGTTAAATGAATGTACATTAATAATTAATTAATAAATATGTTTTTTTTATTGACATTCTTAATTTTGATATTAATAATTAATTAATTAATGTACATTATGAATGTTATTAACAATTGTTTCACACAGGTAAGCACAATATTATTTTTATATTAATTACATTTATTATTTATTATTTATTAATTAATAATTATAAAAAATATATATACCTTTTTTAATGTAATAATGCTGAAGCAGTATACTGAAGAGCTAACAATCTCTTGCGATTTCCCGGCATCAGAAAACATCCAGTCACCTGAGGAGAAAGTGTCAGTCATGTGTGAAATGTGCCCTATATATAGGCTTTGTGCGCGAGACAAATGCATTGTTTTAGGCGGGAAATCCGCAGTTGCGCGAGCCAAATGCGTTGTTTTCGGCGGGAAATCCTATGTGGCGCGAAACAAAGGCGGGAAATCTGTGTTAATGCGTAAATCGGTAATATCGTATCGTAAAATATACTCTCTACTGTCTTTTTACTCATTGCGCGGTTAATCCGCATCCTTTATCTCGTTGTTTTTCAAACACATACGTCTGTGGCTGTGTTTTACGCAGTTCGTAGTAGTATAGCCTCGTTTTCATTTTTTTCGGCGCCCATTTTTTTCTTGCTTAGCCGATTTTCGATCTTTGTAGCTCGGCTAAATCGATCTAAATTGCAGTTCCAAATCACTTCCACACGTCCTGCCTGGTTCCCCATGCTGTAAGTGACCTTTGTTTTATTTTTTAGTGTGTATTTAGTGTTTTTTTACTGTTTTTGTTCCGCCGCTTATCTCGTAATTTTTTTCACCTCGTATTTTTTTTCTAAGTGCTACGGTTTAACGGCTCGCCTGCAATGAGCGCCTGCGGCGCTCATTGCCAAAGTGCTACGAGGCTCGCCTGCAATGAGCGCCTGCAGCGCTCATTGCCAAAGTGCTACGATTTAACGACACGCCTCGCTACGCGAGGCTCGCCAGGCGATGGCAAAGTCGTACGATCGGCAAAGTGGTAAATTTTAACGGCTCGCCGCGCTACGCGAGTCTCGCCTGAAATGAGCGCCTGTGGCGCTCATTGCCAAAGTGCTACGGTTTATCGGTTCGCCTAGCTGCGCGAGGCTCGCCGAGCGATGAGCGCCTGCGGCGCTCATCGCTAAGTCGTACGCACTACGCAACACAGCGTGAGGACGAATCGTAGTTAGACAATTATAATATGTGATATATATATATATATATATATATATATATATATAAACACAGCTATACCTCGTTTAATGCTGTAGATAGGTTCCAGGCAATAGGAGTGTTAAGCGAAACAGCTCTTTAGTGTATTTAGTGTTTTTTTACTGTTTTTGTTCCGCCGCTTATCTCATAATTTTTTTCACCTCGTATTTTTTTTCTAAGTGCTACGGTTTAACGGCTCACCTCGGTACGAGATTCTTGCCTGCAATGAGCGCCTGCGGCGCTCATTGCCAAAGTGCTACGATTTAACGGCTCGCCTCGCTACGTGAGACTCGCCAGGCGATGGCAAAGTCGTACGATCGGCAAAGTGGTATGGTTTAAAGGCTCGCCTCGCTACGCGAGGCGAGCAGGGCGAAGAGCCCCTGCTGCGCTCTTCGCTAAGTCGTATGCACTACGCAACGGGCCAACTAAATCTATGAGATTCCGAGAATACTACCCACCCCAACACAGATTCAATTTATAGAGCCATGGAAAACACCTGACTTCCTACTTGCAGATATATCATCTCAACAGTAGGGGTCAGCCAGCATACTAGTCTTTCACCTCAGATCCCTCCGCTCTCCCTCTAAAATAAAACTCTTTCTTTCACTTTCTTCCTGACCCTTGCAATTCCCTATCTGTTACTCTTCCCCAGTTCTCTGCCCTTTAAACCCCTTTAGATTGTAAGTAGCGAGTTTCCAGTCTTGTAGGGTGCTTTGGGATAGAGCACTTTCTGCTAAGATTCTAAGCTCAAAACAGGGCCCTTCAACTTTTGAATTTGTTAAACTTGTATTTCCACTGTCCTTATCCCCTGTACAGCGCTACGTAATATGTTGGTGCTATACAAATAAAAGATAATAATAATAATAATAATAATAATAATAATAATCTGGCAGGCAAAAACAGCGCTATAGCAGGGTCTAGCATTAAAAGGGGTCTGGCAGGAAAAACAGCTCTATAGTGAATCAGCTCTAAACGGGGTAGCTTTAAATAGGGTATACCTTTATGGATTGGATACTCAGCCTGTGTTTATTCCAACCTTGGCTTTGCATTAAAGCTGTGTAATACAGCATGCATAAGCTTAAAAGAAGCCATGTTTGATAATGGCTACGGAATGAAGAGCGAGGCATTTATGGCCACATTTGTGTGTCCCAGCTCAACTTCCCAGATTGCAGTGTAATAACTGTTTTTCTTGGAACCCTGGGCTGGAAGCAGGTTTTTTAACTTGCTTTAAACATTCAGATGTGAACACAGATGTACTTTTTATATATATATATACATGGGTAAGTGACATGGTTTGTGAATAATCCATCCATTGCTATGTCTTAATCTGTGAAATACATTAAGCATAAGCTTAAAAGGAGTGAGTGTGCATTGTGGTCTCATTTGCATGTCCACACCCAGTTTTCCCAGAGTGCAGTGCATCAACTGTATTTCTGTGATATTTGAATAGGAAATAAGTTTATTAACTAGACATTCAAATATAATCACTAATGTATTATTCAAAAATATATATATATATATACTGTATATGTGGTGATGGGGGGGGGGGGGTGAGGAGGAAATTGTACTGGTGCCCCTTCAGAGGCAACAGCCGGTGCTTTGCACCACGTGCACCTGCAGTTCCTCTGCTACTGTCTATGGAGCCCTCCCACAAGGATCTCTATAGATAATACATTTGGAGTCTGTAATTGTTACACACTCTATATATATATTATTTGTATAGCAGCTGATAAGACATTGTGTGCTAGTGTAGTGGTAAGTTTTTTTTTCTCATTAGTAGATTATGGGTTTGAATCTAATGCCTTCCACGTCACTCTAATGCTATATATATAGTACCCACAGCTAGAACCTCCTGGTTTAATGGCAGGGACCCTATGAAGCAACATAAGCCATTGGAGAAGTGAACTACAAGGAAGAAGACAAGCAGGAACAAATCTATCACATACATTTGTTAAAAGCCTGGCGTGAGAAAGAGGTGGAGGTAGCAGTAGTATGCAATGTTTATGTGTTGGAAATGGAGCTCCCTGAGATACAAATATTGTCACCACTATCACCACCTCAGAAGGAAGAAGTTCTGCAAAAGATAAAGCATAACAGATATATAACAGAGATACAGATATTCTCTGTAAACCCAGTCAGATAAATGTGGTCTACCATGACATCATCACTAAACCCAGAGTAATAATACCCAGAGAAACAAAACCCATCCCACATACCTGAGGGAGGAAGAAAAGACAGAAGTTAAAAATGCTTGACTTAGGAGTTATTGGTGTAACCCAGTTGTATCTAGTCATCAAACTGATGGGACAGCTCTCTTCCGCAGTGGTTTCTAAAAGTTGAAGGAAGTGTCCCAATTGGATGAATAGCCCATATCATGAGTGAATGAATTGATAGGCAAGCTGGTAACAGCCAAACTTCTGTCTACATTAGATCTGATCAAAGAACAGCAATAAAAAAACAGCTTTCTGTACTCTGATGGCCTGTTCAAATATGAAGTGTTACCATTTGGTCTATATGGAGCCCAGGTAACATTTCACAGACTTATGGGCAGGCTCCTATGATCCCACTCTGAATATGTAGCTGCTTATTTGGATGGCATTCTGATTTACACTACAGATCTCACTTAAATACATTTGAAAAGGTTTTGGAATCCTGAGAAAAGCTAGTCTGTCACTTAACACAGCCACGAAGATTGTAAGAGCACGATTCAATTGAGCAATCGTAAGTTACTGGAGCCTGTAAGTGAGGCCGTAAGTTAATTTGCTATTCAATTGGTGTCTTTTTGCAGGCTCCAAACAATTTAGGGGTTTAAAAACTCTGCAATGGCTAAACCTGGAACTTACAGCCTGAAGCCTTTCATCTTTCAATTTCGCAAGAGCGACGATCACTAAAATCTCAAATATCTATTCATTTGCTCCAATTCCCCAAGACTGCAAATGTTTTCACACCTGTAAACGGCAAATGTAGGAGAAAATCCTACGAGTGCTAGAGAGGACTCGCAAGGGGGGTTAACCCCTGTTTGTAGCACTGTAAATGCAAATAAAAAAATCAATACTGCACTGTAAATGACTGGGAAAGCGATGAAAGTACATTAGAAATAATTGCACAACAGACTCAAGCTCGCAAATCAGCAATAAATAAAATGTATTTTCATGTTTCATTTTGGGGTTATATCGATCTCGGGAATCAATGAGTTAATACATATCAGGCCACCCATATGTACTAGATCAGTATTGGCATTCATTTTCATAATTTGGGATTTTGAGGGTTTGCGAGTACCATCGCATATCAGACCCCCAAACCTAATTGATTGACATCTAACCTCCATGTTTTTCTGTCATAATAATGACGGTGTCATTTTCTATTGGCTGTTTTGAAACGGGAGGTTACGGTCTTGATTTATTGATCATATTCCCGCCCTGAACTGCTACCAACGAGTGCATGGTTTACGGAGTCACCTTTGGTCCCATAACTTGGGAGCTCTTTTAATTGAATAGCTCTGGAATCAGAGACGAACGGCAGTCCGCAGCATACCCGCAGACATACGGCCAGGATCCTGCGAGATGCGGGCTTGCAATTGAATCGGTTCTAAGTTTGCAAGATTTTAACCGTATAGGATGCTTGAAAAAGTACTCTATATGCAAGATTATAAGCTTAAAAATATGGCTCTATTTTTTTAAAATCTGTATTAATATTGTTTTTATGATCTGCTTCATCCTATATATGGAGTTGCGGAACATGTTGGCGCATTATAAATACTATCACATATATAATTGTGAGCGTACGGGCCGTTGCTCACGCGTAGCGAGGGCTGCGGGCAAGGGCCTCAGTTGCTGGGATGGAGCGCCGAAGGCAACTGAGGCCCTTGCCCGCAGTGTACGGCCTGTTGCTCACGCTTGCGGGCTCGCTCCATCCCAGCAACTGAGGCCCTTGCCTGCAGCCCTTGCCCGCAGCCCTCGCGTAGCGAGGGATGCGTGGAAGGGCCTCAGTTGTTGGGATGGAGCAGCCACCTCCTCGCAAAGAATGCCCCAGTTCGGGTTCCGGAGCGTTTATAACCCAGTGCGCATGCCTCCCTCGCAGTAGCGTTACGTATCGCCATGGTTACAAACCGCTGCGTGCGTACGGCTGTGACTCATTTCCGCCCTTACTGCAGTGTGCGACTTGAGTCTGTGTGAGTGCGCATCTGTTCCCGCCACTGACGTCGCTCTATTTTGAAGCTCCAGGACCATGGCAGACCCACGCGTCAGGCAGATCAAGATTAAAACTGGGGTGGTGAAGCGGTGAGTGGAGCTGGGGGAGGGTTGTGAGATAGAAGGGAGTCCTGGGCTGGTTTGTGGGGACCTGACAGTGGAAAAGGCAATCACTGAGAGCTGCCATATAAACTAATTATACACTGATCATTACCACCATGTGTATGTATATAATGTGTGTGTGTATTGTGTGTGTGTGTGTATAGATATTGTGTGTGTGTGTATTGTGTGTATATATTGTGTGTGTGTGTGTGTATGTATAATGTGTGTGTGTGTGTATATATATATATATAATGTGTGTGTATATTGTTTGTGTATATATAATGTGTGTGTATATTGTGTGTGTATCAACTGCGGCCCTCGCGAAGCAACTGCAACCCTCGCAAACTTTACGTCGCAACGCAAACAACATACGAGACACGTTAACACACATTACGGACTCACAAAAATCTGCCGCAAACCGCGGACATGAAAAAATGAAAAACACAATAAATACACACAACACATACATAAAAAGCTTACCTACAGCAAGAGGGAGCATCCAGGACCTCAAAAAATGAAGTTACACCTTCATTTAACTCATAATAAAAGAGTTTAGACACTAAAACATTCTCTAAGCGAGAGAAAAAATGGCCGACGAACAAAACGAAAACGAGGCTACAGCACTCTAAACACGCAAAACACCACAAGAAACACGCAAAACACCACAAAACACCTACGGATATTCCACTACAGACGCATACCACACATTAGCCGGCATTTTAGAACAATGCGGAACTACACAACTACGCTAACGGTTTTGTCTCGCGCACGCACACTATTACACTGCACAAATTCACCACGCTTACACAGCAGCTCCCCACCACTAATGCTGCAGCAACATCAAAACAGATTGCAGCTCTTCAACAATGCTTCAAAATAGGTAAAGTATATTCATTTATTAATTTGTATTATATATTTCAGTAGTACACACAAAACAACATTAGCTAGCTTACAATTCCATTGCCGTCATTTTTTGACGGGCAATTCGCTAGTATAATAATAAAATATAAATAATACTTGGAATAGCGGAAACAAATATTTGAGATACACAGTACGAATAGGCTTCTTCAAAAAACTCTTTAGAAAAAAAAAGAGAACAGACATCAAGGAAACTATTGGGAACACCCCAAAAAGACTTCTTGAAAACTCTGTTGAATAAAGTGGATGCTATGCGGACTTGGCCAAGGCCTTTGAGAAAGAGACAGGTGCAAGCCTTTCTTGGGAAGGTTGAGTATTATCAAAAGGTTATGCCACAATCGCAGCTCCCTTAATAGATTTAACAAAGACAAGGGCCCCAGAAACGTCAGGCTTAAAATATTAATGGCTTCAGATTTTCAGAAACTCTTTATACTGCAGATTAATGCTTATGTGGTTATTTTGGGACCTGCCCTGTCACCAGCAGTGGATGGAAAGGAACACCCTGTGTTGTACAGCATCAGGAAACTGCTGCTAAGAGAAGAGAGGTATTCAGTATCTGTAAATGAAATGGACCACAGATGTTGAAAAGGATTACCTACTGAGGAGGTTATTCAAGCCCATCATGGATAATTCCCTTTTAATTTGGATGAATCAAAATATGTAAAAAATGGCAGAGAGACTAGGTGGTTTATTGTATTGAATCAGTACATATGTATTATCAAACATTGAGCTGGAAAGGACCTCACTAATGCTGAGGCACTGTCAAGGTGTCGACTGCCTAAACAGCTGAGACAAGAATAGTGGAAACAAGTTGAATTGGAAGAAAACATCTTTCTTGTAATATCAGATTGGGAGTCTGATACTCCAAGAAATAATGTACTGTTTAAAAACACTGCGCCATTTAATCACAAATCGTGTGATAAAGGTCCTTGGGATGGAGCATTTGGAGAGAAGGGTGAGCCAGTGCACTATCTATTTGCGTATGAGAAAGCACAAATTCAGAGCTGTCGCTACAAGTACTTCAAGTTGAAGGGAAAATTGAATAGTGCTACAAAGGATTGTACAAGTACTGAGAAATTGGACTGTGTACTTAGAGCTGATTTATTTTACCTAAGAGCAGATGAGCTGTCCTAGGGGTAGTGAAGGCATACAAATAGTTGAAATTGTTGTTTATTTCTTTATGTTTTGCTGAAGGAAGTAATTTTTTCCTACCATTATATGTGTGTATGTTTATAAATTCATTAGTCAATTAAAAAATACAAATGAACGGCATGGGATAAGAACCAAAGATTTAGGAATCAAAGAAAGTCTTTAAGCCAAGACATATACATTTACACCAATATACTATGACTTCAAAGCATGTATAGATGTGGGTACCAGTCATAATTTCTGAATGTATGAAATTATCTTTTAAATCCTGCACAATTAATCTGGTCCCATTAGAAAGTCCATTTTTGGGATTCATATTTCTCAATAGCATGACGATTGCCCCATTTTTTTCAATAGCAAAATATGTGGTAGCATTCCAGATGTTGTTAAAGAATTTATAAATTCTATACTAAAGTTATCATCAGCCAGAACTGAATCTGCACTTTAATAATTTTTTTGGGGTGCGTTGATGATTTTTAAAATGTTGTTATTTAGATTTAAGGCATCTTTATCTTTTGATGTTAATATCACTTTGTTTGCAATGTCTGAGTAATTGTCATTATTGATAGTGTTTAGAAAGATTGCCTATATGAGTGATTCCTTGCAAACCATTAGTTATGGAATTTCTACGGTATGATCCGGTAATTTATTTATTTGTGGATGTTTTCCTTCTCCAATTTGAATTAGCCAATCATTGAATTCATTTTGGCCTTCAGTCTTCTCCTGCAATGCAACTGCCCCTCTCACACACACAATGTCCACCAAATTATTATGTGCCTTAAGGTTCCAGCAAAGTTTATCTTTTTTTTTAAATGTAAAAACTAGTTTTACAATTATTTTCTTTTAATTATACTCTTTTTTTTCATTGTAACAGTAAATCTACACTTTTAGCTTAAATGTTCGCTCTTCTGGACAGCACATACCTTGATGTTATCACAAGAATATTAGATAGGAAGAATGCAGTTCTGCTGTTAGAAAAGAGATCATATTGAAACTGTTACTGAATGCATCCATGCTGAAAAAAGAAACACTACACTGAATAACAATACCACTCAGCTGCTTTAAAGTATAACGGGGATAGCACAATTGTTCTTCGTGGATATATTACTACTAGCGTCTTGCCCGTCAAAAACGACGGCAATAAAAACTGAAGCCTGGCAATGCTGTTTGCCACACAATGTAAGCCTCTCCCCCTCTACTTTACTGGCCTTGTGATGAGCGCCTTTGGCGCTCATCACAGGCCTTGCAATGAGCCCCTTTGGAGCTCATTGCGAGTCTCTCCCTCTGTCTACTTCCTACCTCGTGTCTTATTTCCCCCTCCTCTCCCTCCCTTGTGTCTCCTTCCACCTCGTCTACCTCCTTTGCATCTCCTGCCCCCCTGTGTTTTTACCTCCCTCTCCCTCCCGTGTCTCTAAACCCCTCCCCTGTGTCTCTTCCCCCCCCCCTGTGTCTCCCCCAACCCTCCCCTGTGTCTGTTCCCCCCTGGCCTGTGTCTCTTTCCCCCTCCCCCTGTGTCTGTTACAGCCTTCCTCGTGTCTCCATTTTCCTCCCTTGTGTATCTTCCCGCCTGCACTCTCTCCCCTGTGTCTCTTCCCCCTCCTCTCACTCCCCTGTGTCTCTTCCCCCTCCTCTTTCTGTGCCTCTTCCTCCCTGTCTCTTCCCCCTCACCCTCTGTGTCTCTCCCCACTCTGTGTCTTCCACCCTCTCCCTCTGTGCCTCTTCCCCCGCCTCTCTCTGTGTGTCTCGCCACTGTGTCTCTTCACCCCTTCCTCTGTTCCCCCCCCCCCCTCTGGGCCTCTTTCCCCCTCTCTCTGTACCTCTTCCCCCCCTTCCCTCTGTGTCTCTTCCTCCCTCACCCGCTGTATCTCTCCCCCCTGTGCCTCTTCCCCCCTCTCCCTCTGTGCCTCTTCCCCCCTGGCCTGTGTCTCTTTCCCCCTTCCCCCTGTGTCTGTTCCCCTCTCCCCCCCCCATTTCCCTCCCATGTGTATCTTCCCCCTGTTCTCCCTCCCGTGTGTCTTTTCCCCCTCCTCTACCTCCCCTGTGTCTCTTTCCCACCTATCCCTCTGTGTCTCTCCCCCCTCCCTCTGTGTCTCTCCCCCCCTCCCTCTGTGCCGTGCCTCTCCCCCCCCTCTTCCCCACTCTCCCTCTGTGCCTCTCCCCCCCCCCCTCCCTCTGTGCCTCTACCCCCCCCCTCCCTCTGTGCCTCTACCCCCCCTCTTCCTCACTGGGCCGCGCTGCGCGCAAGCGCGGCTTGCGCCGCGCTCTGCGCAATGCGCAGCAGTTTACTCTCCCTCTGTGCCTCTACCCCCCCTCTTCCCCACTGGGCCGCGCTGCGCGCAAGCGCGGCTCGCGCCGCGCTCTGCGCAAGCAAGGCTCGGGCCGCGCTCTGTGTAATGCGCAGAGCGCATGCGCGGCTCGCGCCGCGCTCTGCGCAATGCGCAGCAGTTTGTAATTGTCTAACTGCGATTCGTCTGAAGCGTGACGACGAATCGCAGTTAGACAATTATAATATGTGATACTACCACAAGGCAGACCTGCAGAACACATTTTCACACTTGCTCTTCTAGGAATTACAGGAAATGATTAGTAAAACCCAGGCAGAGTCCAGGGACAGGTTAATCAGGAATTAATCATGTCTAACAGACACAATGCAACCAAAACATTAAAACAACAAGTCCAAAAAAACAGAGGCAAACAGTTTTACTTTAATGTGAAACAGCAAATGTCTCATTTATTGAAGAAATAAATGCCCACATGTAAATAAATAAATATAAACAAAACTATGGTTGTTGTTAGAGCTATTGAGTGACATTTTAGACAATGTTATGCTTAAACTCTTCCCAAATACCTGGTCCCTTATTTGGAGAGGCGTTATGTGGGTAAGTAGCGCTAAAGGCCCCTTCTGGATCACTAACTTGTCATGGTGAACGGGCTTGTGTACTTCAATGAAGCTGTAAGCTATTCCATATAGGGTCACCCAAGGTAGGAAGGTCATAGCAGAGAGTTCAGACAAATGAAGGCCCACTAGAGAAGGACCTGGCAACCCACTTCCGTATCTATGTCAAGAAAAAAACATGGATAAGCACTACCAGAGCAATAATGATTGATGTGCCTGTTGTGCTGCGGTCAATAGGGCCACGGAGAGTTGGACATAACTGAATGACTGAACAACAACAAAAGTGCTAAAGAACAATATCCAAACATAACTGTATATCTCTAGTCCCCTGATGAATCTGTGCAGATAGACCACGGTGAAATGCATATCGGGTGTTTTTATGAGGCTGCAAGGTCACGACTAAGGTCAGTTAGCTTTTGTGCATTATGCATAGCACGGGAGTGGGCATAATATTTTTTCCATATTGTGCATCCTGACAGAGACTCACACTGACTTGTGTGATGAGTCAGTGGTCAGTGGTGCTAGGTTTGGACTCTCTATTTCCCCACATACACTAAGCCAGGGGAAATAATGCCCAACAAGGCTTTTGAGATAGTGGTAGAAGGGTGTATAGAGGTCCGTCTCTATTAAACAAAGCAACACTTGGGGGTCACAAGTTTTTTTTAACTGGACTTGTGCCACTGATAGACATATGTCCCACATTTCATGACCTTTTTCATAGCCAATTCTTTCACTTGTTATTAAAGGTTGGTAATTATTGTGCATCAGAGGGTAATTAATAACAGTCTACCTTGCATATAAACAACCTCTTTGTATTATATTGTGTATATTTTTTCTTTAAGAATTTTTTGTTAATTGGGCGATTTAGTTGAATTATTTTAATAATAAAGTTTGTGTATATATTTAGATTTTTCTTTAGTTGCTTGCTACATAAAATTCATAGTAGAGTCTTTAGCTTCTCTGTATCTGTGGGGCCACTTCCTTGGTTCTTCTAGAACAGTTTTGCTTTCGGGAAGTATATCTCTTTACCATCAAAAATTATCTAAGAAGCTGGTTCTTTCATCTGGTTTAAAGAGGAAATCATCAGTCTCCTGAAACAAGATTTCAGGAGAAGTCATTTTAACTTTCCCAGGCATAACGGTTATTTTGTGTGCATATATTTTTGTGAAAGTAAATACAATTTACTCTCTAATAATTAACTAACAATAAAGGACCTCCCTCGCTCTGTCTTTATTTATTTATAGCCATTAATGAACTCTCATAGTGAGAAGTAATAGAAAAGAAGAGCAAGTACAGTTTAAAAAATAATAATAGTCACAGACATTTTTATTATAAAAGTCTTAACATTATGTTACTATATACAGACTGGGCATACTCTTCTTCTTTATTGCCCTCTACGAGAATTAATTAATGAGGTACAGTTAAAGAGAGAGAGGGGAAATTCTTAATCTACAGTTTGATTCTAGATCAATCGTACCCAGTTGAATTGTGCAGTTCATTCTATCCCTGCTAGAAGTAATATGGGCCAGTACCAGGACAATCACCATCAGAAGCACCAGCTTCGGAATCTGTAACCCATGAATTAGGTCATAGCATGATTCAAGAAGAATACACTTTTTGATTGGTGTACAGACAGAGCTTAACTTTATTTTTCTTTTCAGACATATTTAAAACTGAGCCATAACCCACCCACAAGTCCCCATCCCACCTTAACACTTTTTATAGCCAAACCCCTCTGGCTCGTCATGGCAGCTCTTTTTTGATCTCCCCATCTGGTATTTCTCTGCACTCATCAAGTTTTTTGGATCAGAACTTGGAGGGGGTTATCTGTTTAGGTCACTTAAACTTTATGACCCTATACAATGATCACACATGGAAGGTTTGCAAGGGGGGTAAATTGCGTTCCTATGCTTTGATTCCATGTAGTAGACTAGGGAGGGGGTGGGTTGATGGGGATTCATGATGAACCGCAATACATCAGAATAATGACCATATTGTATAATCCATCAGCACAGACAGTGAATATCATACAATATGATAACAGGATTAATAAACACACAGATTCAATATTAAGACATTTCTAAACTTTCTCTTTAGCACACTAGAAGTTTTTTTATCTCAAAATATAACCCATAGACCTTAAAACCGTCCTCATGTCCATTTCGATAGCCTTTTGATGTTAGCAATCACATGTTCTAGGGTCCTCCTAAGTATGGGCATAGAAGCCCTTAAAAAATCTGGGGGGGGGGGGGACAAAGTTTAAAAAGACAAAAAACTGTATCACTGAGTAATGGGAAGCTAGATGGAACTTTTTAGTTGTCTGTCCTCAAATCAATGTTTCTATGTTTAAGGGAGACATGGGAGAGAGGGGGGGAGGGGGGGCTAGAGGGAGGGAGACAGTAGGTAGGGATAAGAGGGAGAGAACGCTCCACGCCCCGGAAGGGGTTAGTCTGTATGTGGGACTAGCCGGGCAAACATCGCCGAAGCTCTGCTAGAGTGTCGTTAAGGCTGTCCAAGCTTTGTATCTCAAACATGCTATACAACGGCCTAATAGGCCTGAACCCCGACGCAACAACTCTTTGAGGCTGACCGCCTGAGGCCGGGTCCAAAACAAAGTTGATGGATATCTGAGCCACACTACTGGGGCATAGCGGCCTAAAGTGCTGGTGGAAACTGACTGAGCCTGTGAGGAGAATATCCGGGGTGGTTCGTGAGAGGAGCCAGTTAAAGGAGACCTCAAACCACAAGGTGAACGTGAGTTTGTGTTATGCCCCAGGTGAGGGAAGCCGGTGTGCCGTGCTGATATATTCTACTGGGCACCGGGGGCTGGTGAGCATTTGCCGCTGAGAGGGGGTTTCCTCCTTTATTACCATTGTGGGGACTGGCTTCAGGTTAATCTATCCCGCAGCAGGTAACGCTGCCAACGCCCTGTTGCTATTAAAGTCTGACATTGCGGAGGGTGAGTGCATGTTTGTATTGCTTCTGCTGCAATTACTCCCAGAATATAACAACTGCACGTGAGGGCCAATTTGAATGATAGAAGTTGAGGAAAATAAGAAAGTTGCTGTGAAGTGTCCCCCATATGATGGGTTTTGAAGAATAAGCTGGGATGTTTTTAGCCCATATAAATAGGCCCATTGGGTCTTATTAACCAACATTGTCCAATTTACACCTATTGTGACATTTCCTATCGGTCTCATAAGGCTGGGGGGAACTTGATGGGAGAAAAGCGACTCTGCAAGCAAGATATATTATATATGCCTTTTGGTATTTAAAACTGTTCAGCAAAGAAGAGCAAGTTACAAAGTGGACTATCTGTATACATTTTTTTGTACACTCCTCTGCTCCCATTTCTCTTCTCTTTTTCCTTTGGTTATTGAGATAGCCCTGTGGTATCTATGCAAAGGTCTAAAGAACAACAAGCCCCTAGGGGCAAAGGGTCTAAAAAGACAATACAAAATAATAGCTCAAAATCTATAGCTAATTTTCTCTCTCCTGTAGATAAAGAGAATAGACAGGACAAGAGAGAATCATATTCACTCTCTCAGTCCACGTTAGACTTTTCTGAAACTCCTATAGAAGCTGAGGTTATTATAGGGGATGAATCTGTGAGAGAGACCACTCCTGAAGAACCTCTAACAGCTTCAGCGTTAAAGAAAACTATGACAGTTCTTCTAATGGAGTTTCAGACATCCATCAGGGAAGAACTGATAGGCGAAATTAAAAAATAATGCTAAGAATATAAAAACATTAACAGATAGAACAGAAATTGTAGAACAGACTCAAGAGGTTATTTTGAAGAATAATGATGAATTAAAGAGAGAGATAATGGGACTTAAAGAGGAGATCCAGATGCTAAAGAGCCAAAATCTCAGATTAGCGGAAGCTAAAAAATGATATAATATTAGAATCCGTGGTATATCAGAGTCTGTTACCTTTAAAGACCTCCATCAATTTGTGGAAGCCTTTCTGTTAAGCTTAGTGGAGCGTCAAAAGTGAGAAGCCTATAGAGAGATTATACCGAATTCCTCCTCCACCTAACATGGGCAAAGAAATTGCTAGGGATGTAATTGTAAAACTGCATCAAATGTCCTATAGAGTAGCAATACTAAAAGCTTCATTTAATAAAAAATGCTTTGAGAGTTCATATGAAAATCTTAAAATATTCCCAGATTTGACAGGAGAAATTTTATTTCAACGTAAGAAACTTCAATTTGTGACTAAAGTTTTGAGAGACAAACAGATTTCCTATAGATGGGGAAAATCCCCAAAATTTATTTTTTGGTATGAGAATCACAGATACATTAAATAATGACACCTTGGAAGGGGAGAATTTCCTGACAAAATTAAATAAAAGTCAGTAAATATATGTTTGTTCACAGCGGTTATTTAAATATGTATTGGAATATAAATATTAGATTGTCTTCAATCAAAATATTTTTGTAAAGAGTAGTGTATATGTATTATTTTGATAGAAAAAGGGGGGGGAAAAAAGGGGGAAAAAATTGAATGGTATTTTTTTGCTGCTAATTTAGAAGTAACATATAGATGGTACACTTTAATGAATTTAGATTACTGTTTTACTACGGGAAATTTAAAGAGTAAAATATAAACTCACTAGTTGTTGGGTAATTTTTTAGATGTGAATATATATTTTCACTTTTTTTAATATTAACACGAGGGAAACAATAAAGAAAACACTAACCTAGATAATGGGTAAAAATATATTAGTATTTAATAATGACACTAAGAAAATTTACTTTTATAAATTAGTGAGCAAAATACAATTCAGTAGTTGATTGCTATAAGGGAAGGGGTTCACAACTGGAGTAGGGAATTTAAAGGGAGAGTTCTGTTTGAAATTCTCTCAAATTAAAGGGAATAATATAAACATCTAGAGTAGGATATAAAGCTTGGACACCCAAGATAATAGTAAAAAACAGATAGAGGGTACAATAGAGCTTCGGCTAAGGCTTTCAGATGTATTCATCTGACATTGTTGCATCACGGGAGGGACTCTTCCTCTTCAAGGAGGTCTGCCTCCCGATATGCCTCAATGAGTTGAGGAGGGATAAATGTTTTATGTTTGGTTTATGTATTGGTGTATATTTGTATTTGTGGACTGGAATTAAAGTTATTCCAGGGGAACGGGGACTGACCATAATTTCTACTGTGATGCTAACAGCATGTCATTAAAGATAGTAACGCAAAAACGTTCAGGGACTGAATCATCCAGCTAAACGTAGTTTTTTTCTAAAGAGCTTTCTGCAGTAAAAAGCAGATATAATCTGCTTGCAGGAGACTCATTGGCAGGGAGCTCCAATTAATTTTTTTAATACACATTATAAAGTCGCATACAATTCAATGTATAAGAAAAAGGCAAGGGGTACCTCAATTTTTTTTAGTAACAAACTTATGGTCACAGAGGAATTTGTGGAAATAGATCAGGAGGGTCGTTATATATTATGGATAGGCACAATTAATCACCAAAAATACTCAATATTGAATGTATACATGCCGAATAGATCCCAAATTACATTTTTTAGTAAAATCTTAAAAAAGTTTAATAAACTGATACAGGGATCTCTTATCATTTGTGGAGATTTGTGGAGATTTCAATATGCTCTCAGACCCAATTAAAGATAGAAAATCTGAAAATCGTTCACCTCCAGACTCATCAGTGATAAGATTGTCGAAACAGTTTATTTCTCTGATGACAAATCATTTAATTGATGTTTGGAGAGCATTGCACACCAATGAAAAGGATTTTACTTGTTTTTCTCCAAGACATCATACATATTCTAGGTTAGATTATTTTTTTGTTGATATCAATACACTTAAAAGAACTTTGATATTGGGCCAAGAGTGTGGTCGGATCACGCTCTAGTTAACTTGGAATTGTTTTCGAAAAATTCTTCCATTAACTCAAAATCCTGGAGATTTGATTCCTCACTCATTGACTCAGAGACAAGTCGGGATTATCTTAAAAAATAAATTGATTTCTTTTATCAAGTAAACTCGGCTTCAGTAGAGTCTAACATTACACTTTGGAACACACATAAGGCTTTTATAAGAGGGATGATGATTAAACTGCAAAGTCAAAGGAAAAAAGAAAGAGGAACTCCTTTGAGAGAATTATATATCCAATTATATAATCTGGAACTAAGAAAAAAATTAAACCTAATGCTTCTGACTCGATGTTGATTAAAAAAATCCAATTGCAGATTAAATCCATTAATCAGATGAGAACTGATAAGTCTATATGGCTTTTACAACAAAAAAATTACCATTATGGGAGTAAACCAAGTAAAATCTTAGCAAATAAACTTAGATCTCATGCTACTAAAAAAAGGGTTGATTATATTTATCACAATGGTACCTATCTTAATAACCCAGTCCAGATAGCAGAAGCATTTGAACAGTATTATTCTAGGTTATATCATTTGGAATTGGATCCTTCTTTTCAGAAGCCATCTCTGGAGGTCATTCAACATTTTTTGAATGAAATAGATTTGCCGCAAGTTTCACCAGAGGAAGTTTTAACACTAAATAATGATTTTTTCGAAAAAGAGATTTGTGACGTTATTTCTAAATTGAAGTTGGGTACGGCCCCAGGCCCAGACGGTTTTGGAAATCATTATTATAGGTCTTTGGTAACAACCTTAGTCACCCATTTAAAAAATCTTTTCAATGAGATTAAAAGAAAGGGAGATATTCCTTCAGAAATGACAGAGGCTCTGATTATCACTATACCAAAAAAAGACACAGGTATATTGGAATGTAAAGACTTCCGCCCCATTTCTCTTTTGAACGTTGATGTAAAAATGTATGCTAAAATGCTGGCCGATAGATTGAGTGATGTTATTCACAAACTTGTATCAATAGATCAAACTGGATTTGTACGGGGACGTTTGGGCTCCGACAATACCAGACGCATGTTGGATTTGATTTCATATTCTAAACACAAACTTTTCCCAACTGTGTTTCTATCAATGGACGCAGAGAAGGCCTTGGACCGGGTCGGATGGGATTTTATCAGGTGTGTACTCCAGAAATATGGCCTTGGCTCTTTTGGGTCTAAGTCCATTGGAGCATTATACTCTTCCCCATCCGCTTCGGTCATTGGAAATGGGTTTAAAACGCAGAGATTTGCAGTTACTAATGGAACGAGACAGGGGTGTCCCCTTTCTCCGATAATCTTTGCATTGATAATGGAGCCCCTGGTGGTTTCTATAAGAGATAACCCCTCTATTCATGGAATTACAGTTGGTGGGATACAGCATAAAATAATGCTGTTTGCTGATGATGCGGTTGTGTTTGTGTCTAACCCCATTGACTCTTTGAAAACTTTGCATGTAATATTAGATAAATATTCTAAAGCCTCTAACTATAAAATTAATATCTCCAAGTCACAGGTTTTGGCTCTTAATTTTGCCAGTCTGGAAAAAGATTACTTGAAATCCATCTACCAGTATAATTGGCATTCTAATACCATAACTCATATGGGAATCATATTTTATAATTCTATCCAGTTAATAATTAAAAACAACTATAAGGAGCTATTAAATAAACTTACGAAAATTGTTTCCTCTTGGAGACCTTTGAACTTAACTTTAACAGCTAGAATAACAGCAGCCAAAATGTCGCTTCTTCCAAGATTAAGCTATATATTTAGATCTATTCCTATACCTTTATCCAAAACTTTTATAGTACATTTTCAACAAATAATAGGCAAATTTATCTTTCAGGGGAAAAACAACAGAATAAAGAAAGTTATAATTTCCAGAACATTTAGGAAAGGGGGACTAGCATACCCAATGATTCAGACCTATCATGATGCTACAATGTTTTCACATGCAGTCAAATGTATAGATTGTTTGAAAGTGGCAAGTTGGCTGCAGGTTGAAAGATGTTCAGTAGATAAGGATTCTTTAGGCTGGTTGATGTTTAGGAAGGAGTTAAAAAAAAGAACTCTTTTTAGAAGGTTCTGATATTGTTCGTGAAATACTTGAATTTTGGGATAAACATAAATTGAGATCTCAATGCCTTTTCCTAGCCCTATCCTTCCGATTTTATTATTAGAGAGAGAATTGAACTTATCATTTTTGGGTGGATGGAGAGCGTTTGGCATTTGTTGTTTGAGAGACTTATATATTGGCAACTCTTGGGCTTCTTTTGAAGACTTGAAGGAAAAATTTGGGCTTCCTCATAAAAGTTGGCTTGAATATAATAGACTTCTGGCTGCGTTCAGAGATTCAATCTATTCTAGTTTTAAAGTTAGATCTTTAACTTCTTTTGAAAAACAAATGTTTCTAGAAGATAGAAAGCACTTAATATCTAATTGTTATAACATCTTGCGGGAAGAAATGGATAAATGCCCTTTTAACAAATCTAAAATTTGGCAACATTCTTTTAATCTCTCTTGGTCAGAAGAAGAATGGTCCGATTCATTTATTCTCACAGATCAAATAATTAAAAATACATCATACAGAGAGCTACACTTTAAATTAAGTGCTCAATGGTATTATGTTCCAACAAAAATGGCTCAGATTACTAAAAAAGATAATCTGAAGTTTTGTTGGAGGAACTGTGGTTTGGTGGGTTCACATGCCCATATATGGTGGAGTTGCCCAATAATTCAACAATTTTGGGAAACTTGTTTTGGGCATATTAGGAATATTTTGGGCATTACCATTTCCTTTTCTATAGAAAATGTTTTATTTCACATTTTTTCGAATCAGCTTGCTCTGGACGTAATTGCGTTTTTACTTCAGATATTCATGGCATCTAAACTGTTGATAGCAAGGAGATGGGGTCAGTCTTCCGTTCCCTCTTGGGGTGAAATTACATATATGGTAGATAGAAACAGAAATCTTGAAAAATCTCTTCAAGAGTAAGGTCTTATAAAAATAAAACTTTATAAATGGAAAATTTGGGATCAAAATAAAGATCTTTCTCGGTTATGATCTAAGTTTTAATATCTCTGGGACTTAGCTCCCAGAAATTATAATTTCTGGTACAAGTTCACAATATGTATTGTAAATGTATGTCTTGTCTTTTTCTTTTGTCGTTCTTTTTGCTGTGTATTCTGTTTTATATATTTATATTGTAATTGTCTACTTTTGATACCAATAAAAAAAAGAAGAAAAAAAAAAAAAGAAGGAGAGAACGGAGCAAGAGATGTTACATAAGGGTTTATGCTGCTAGACATGCCCCAATGTTCTCCTTGTTATTATATACATATAATAATAAATAAACAACATGTATGCAAATCAGTCAAAAACGCAATTAATTTATGCTGTAATCATGGATGGCTTGGAATTTACTGGCATGTTTTGCTAATGTATTATTTCACTATCATATCACTGCATAACACAGGCTTCTTCCCTCCTCATTATCACGTACATGCATTTAAAAGGCTTCCTTTCACCCTTACTATCATATCACAGCATAACACAGGCTTCACCCACCTCACTATCATATCATGCATAGCACAGGCTTCTCCCCACCTCACTATCATATCACTGCACCACACATGCTTCCTTCCACCTTTCTGCATAACTTTCATAACACTGCATAACACAGGCTTCCTCCCACATCACTATCATATCACTGCATAAAACAGGCTTCACCCCACCTCAATATCATATCACTGCTTAACTATCATATCACAGCATAACACAGGCTTCCTCCATCCTCACAATCATATCACTGTATAACACAGGCCTCCTCCCACATCACTATCATATCACTGCATAACACAGGCTTTTCTTCCACCTCACTATCATATCACAGCATAACACTGGTTTCACCCACCTCACTATCATATCACTGTATAACAAAGGCTTTTCCTCACCTCACTGTCAAATCATTGCACCACACAGGCTTCCTTCCACCTCACTCTCATATCACTGCATAACTTTCATAACACTGCATAGCACAGGCTTCCTCCCACATCACTATCATATCCCTGCATAACACAGGCTTTTCTCCACCTCACTATTATATCATTGCAACACACAGGCTTCCTTCCACCTCACTCTCATATCACTGCATAACTTTCATAACACTGCATAGCACAGGCTTTCTCCCACATCACTAGCATATCACAGCAAAACACAGACTTCCTTTCACCTCACTCTCATATCACTGCATAACTTTCATAACACTGCATAGCACAGGCTTCCTCCCACATCACTATTATATCACTGCATAACACAGGCTTTCACTGCATAACACAGGCTTCCTTCCACATCACTCTTATATCACTGCATAACTTTCTTAACAATGCATAACACAGGCTTCCCCCACCTCACTATCATATCACTGCATATCTATCATATCACAACATAACACCGGCTTCTCATACCTCATTATCATACAGCTGCATAACTATTATATCATTGAAATACAATTGGTATTGGAGCTTTAGTCCAATATAGATGCTGAGCGCTAAGTCCATAAAATGCCCGCACTTCCTTGTACGGTCAATATGATTCTTTATATGCAGGATATGTGGCGCCCCTTTTGTACCGTTCTGGTAAACAAAAGGAGACTGCTGCTTCTCTGGGGGCACCATTCATAGAGATGCCCAATATTAGAGCGTATAAATCGCAGAGTTGTGGTTGGAGAAGCGCAAATGCTCCTGACCAGATGTTCTTTGAATCTGTGCGGCTGGATGGAGTGTAGTTATACCATTGGTATATGATCTTACCAATCTTGTGTGTGAGAATATGTATTGATATAGTTCTCGTTATACAAAGAACATACACGATCGTATATAAAAATTCCAGTTTATTTTTGATTTACAGAATTCTCCGCCCTCTGGGTTGGAATTTAGGTCATGTAAAAACAATGATAAAGCAATAAAATCCAAAGCAATGAAAAATGCTAATATATAATATACTGTATACCTAAATGCACTAATAAATGGATGATCAAATGCGTTTCGCTGTGGTGTACACAGCTTCCTCAGTGATAATATAGTTCTGTCGGTATGTATGAAAGAGTCAAATGTCCATGCTTATATGACTCTTCTCTGCTACGCTACCCGGATATCAGCAGGTGGTCCTCAGACTATTCTGGTCTCTGATTAAAAATTAAAACATTTTCTTGATATACATAAAAGTAGTAATAGTGATAATAATAATAAATAATAAATAAACATTATGTATAGGAATTCTATAAATCCAGCTACTAAGCATAAATAGTTTAACAGATTGTTATATATACACTGCATCACACAGGCTTCCTCCCTTCTCACTTCCCTCCAAGTTTAATCAATCCATGGTACTTTCCCAGGGGAATAGTGAGTGTGAGGGAAGATGGAATATGGGTGATGAGGGAAAAGAAAGGGAAGGGAAGAGAAATAGGCGAATAGCAAAAAGCAGAAGGCTGGGGGGTAAAAAGTTAGATGGGGAAGAGTGAATACTATAAAAAACTGGATAAAGAACAAAGAGTAGAAGTGAGTTGGAAAGATATGAATCAACTGCAAGAGTAGCCATTTGTAATTACAATATTGTGTGTACCTTTGTGCAAATACTCTTTCTGTTGCTACTTGGCTGCCTATTTCCTGGATCAAAGCTTTCCTGGGAGAGACATACTGCTCCCTAGCACTGCCGCTGATTAACCACATTTCCTTATTGTAAGTTACAATTCCTAGTATATCCTGTTCTAAATAACTGTATATTTTTCAGTTAGTTTGCTTTCCTACTTCAACCACTTTGCTGATGGGAATATATATATATATATATATATATATATATATATATATAAATTTATACAAAAGCTCATTCACATTGCCTTACTGAAGCAGGGACCCACATGACAATTTCCAGGAGGACCTGGTAAAAGCACAAAACATTTTTAAAACTGGAAGCTAAAGTTTCCTGCCTCACAACAGAGGGCTTGATAAGCCAAGGGTAAAAAAAATAACTTATGCCTGATTCACATACATGAGAACAGCAAGAGGATTAGTGAAATATAAGGTAGCATTAATAACTATTTTTTTCCGCTAATTCACATTCCAATACAAACCAAGTATCCTCATGTTTTTTCCTAAATGCTTGCGGCATCATTTACTTTAAATAATCACATATTATAATTGTCAAACTCAGAGGAGTCCTCACGCTTTGCGTTGTGCGTGCGACTTAGGCGATGAGCGCCAAAGGTGCTCATAGCCTGCGAGCCATTAACTCGCAGCACTTAGGCGATGAGCGCTAAAGGCGCTCATTGCCTGAGAGCCTTACGTAGCGAGGCGAGCCATTGAGACACAAAAAATCACAGCACCTTTTTGCCCTGTGTCTCTCTTCCCTTCTCCTTTCCCTCCCGTGTCTCTCTTCCCCTCCTCCTCTCCTTACCCTGTGTCTCTCTTCCCCTCCTCCTCTCCCTCCTCTGTCTCTCTCTTCCTCTCCTCCTCTCCCTCCCCTGTGTCTCTCTTCCCCTCCTCCTCTCATTCATTGCCTGGGAGCCAAAATTAAGAGCCGCAGGACTTCGAAGAAAATACCCAAGGTCGCAAAACAACGCAGTAACCGCCCAAACCGCACAAAACACAAAAAAGAATCACACACAGCAAGGGGGGGGACTTTGGCGACCAGGACGTATTTCCACAGTTTCGGCACTCGAAAATCGACTAAGCGAGAAAAAAATGGCTGCCAAAAAATGAAAACGAGGCTCCATGACCCCAAACCACGCAACACACTGCGAGCCGCATACACAGGCTCATTAAATTTCCAGATCAGGACCCCCACATTAACCCCTTGCTGCAGTGGTCCGATCGGACCCCCAAAGTGTGCCCACATTAAACACATGCAGGGGGTCCCCATGGGGGACCCCCGCAATTTCCCATCATTAACCCTTGCAGTGGAGGATTGTGACCCCCACTGCATTTAAAAAGTGTAAATTCCCTTAATGGGCCCGCGGCACACAAAGAGTTAAGGTCGGCAGCGGGGGTACTGTAGTACTTACAGTACCCCCGCTGCCGACCTTAACTCTTTGTGTGCCGGCACCTAAAATTAACCCCCCAATGCTGGGTGTCCCCATTGACACCCCTGGAGGGTCTCCACATTAACCCCACTGTAGTATTTGGACTTAGTGTCATAAGGATCCTGTAGGACCATCATGGCACTTATGGGGTTAATGTTAGGGTTCTACCTGTCCCATGAGGGTCTTTATATACCCTTATGGGACTGATGGGGTCAAATAGAGGCTTATGAGGGTCTGTATAGACCCCCATAAGAGATTGGGTTAAATAGGCTTAGATGAGTTAAAGAGGCCAGTTAGGGTTCAAAAGGCCCAGTTACAGTTACATGGGTACTGTTAGGGTTAAATGTGTACTGTTTGGATTAAATAGGCCCAGGGTGGAGTTAATGGGGTATAGTTAGGGTTAATAGTGTAGTGCTTACACTTTGTGTCATGAGTGTCCTGGATGACCCTCATGGCACTTATAGTGTTATTACATGGGTTAATTAGTGTCCTATAGGGGTCTATATAGTTGAGGCACCCAGTACACTCCCATTGTGTGACAAACAGCATTTCAACAGTTTTTTTTTGCCCCATCATTTTTGACTGACAAGTCGCTAGTCTGATATAATCATTATTCTATTTAACTGTTTCTTTCATTGTGCACAATTGTTGGTGAAAAAATATGCTTCCCGTACATAGTCTTCAAACAATGATTAACATTCAGTCTTCTAGGATGCTTTGGGAAAAAGCACTTTCTGCAAAGATTCTAAGCTCAAAACAGGGTCCTCCATTTTTTTAATTTTGTTAATGCTGTATCTTCCCTTGTTTTTATCCCCTGTATTGCGCTACGGAATATGTCGGCGCGTTACAAATAAAAGTTAATAATAATAATAAGTTCCCTGAGCAATAGCTGCTATAATGTATGCTAGGGTGGTGGAGCCAGGAAAAGCTTTGAAGGAAATTTAAACATAAAAAAAAGTTTGACTGCATTGCTTAGCCCCAGATATGCTGAATAATAGTGTAGAGTATCTGAGTACAAAAATACTTCACAATGATGTTATCACCGTTATTTGCTTAGCTTGCTCTCTTTAACCCCATTTTTTTTATTACTTCGTGGAACAAGTGTTGCATATTTGTTTCTATAACAACAATATAGTGATATTTTACCAGTACGTTGATGATTATGATCTAGCAGTGATATATAAAAATTGGTAATTTTTACGACTATGAGTTGAATCTAAAATGTATAGCTATATTTGACCTTAAGGGAATTAATTGTCTTCATATGAGTTCTAAGATAATTATTATGGTAAATGTCAAAACTTATTTTATAGAAAGGGATAAATGGAAACAGCCTTCTGCATGCTATGTCATGGCAGGCACCTTCTGTGAGTGTGACAGTCTCTCCACATCAGGAGGAATTTCTCATCTTGGGATTCCGTTTGAATGAGTATAATGATTAATACATTAGGTTTGTAGGAAGGAATTATTATTTTATTTCAACTGTATATATTTAATCATCTCACAAGGAGACCAGGACAGTTTGACCTAGATTAATGGATAAGGATATACTACTATAGATATAAGAAACACCTGAGAGGTGCTACTACACATGAATATCCTTTGTCGGTTAGTACTGTTAGAAACAGAAATAGAAATAGAAGCAAGGGTAATAACCAGAATAAAAGAACCCGTGCCAAGAGTGTATTCGATAGCAAAGAGAAAAATTATATTACTGATCTATTGTTAATCATCGCACTTACTGCACAGACAAATTAATTTAGATGCATTTTACATTGTTGACTGAATATTTGCTTAAGGCATCCTATATGTGTTAAAGAGCAAAGTATATAAATGGGAGATATTTTTAATATTTAATTTCCAAAAAAAACAGTTTTTGAATTAAATACAGTGTGAGAGGGTTTAAAGATTAGTGCAATATTAGTTATAACAGATATCAACAGATATCAAACAGATAAACATCTTAAGGCATCTTAAATTGTTTATTTCAATATATTTTAATTTACTTTTGTGAATATCATAATGAAAATACAAATAGTTTCTATCACTATGATAATTATAATAAAAAATATTGTTACTAGTATTGATTGATGTGTATGCTCTTTGTAAGTGATCTGAACACAGCTTCCTATATATTTACAGTATGTGTAATGTAGTCTCCAAATACATAGTTTGTCAATAATACTTCTTATTTATGGAGTTTTTATTTCAAATATATACTAAAGTGGTTTGTGGCTCTTAAATATATAAATGCAGTCTTATCGTTATAACAGAAGTGATTGATAATGGCAGAAAGTGATTTTTATTTTTTTAATTTATATTTTGGTGATGGTGGGCTATTTTATGTAAGATCAATACTATATTCATAGCACTTATTCTACTTATACACTTAGGGCCCTATTAAATTATCCCTCGTAGTTCTCTCGGTGCTCGCAAAAGGCAGTTTTCCTGCTGTTTGCGAGTACCGAATCTCTCGCAGCCTGCTTTGCAATATGAATGCGATAAAATGGCTAAGAATAGGCTCCGAGAGAGCTACGTAGCCTTAAATCTACGCATGATTCTCGCATATCGTAAAAATCCCTACGTGGACAAAAAGTGCACGCAAGGGATCCTAAAGCCTCTACGTGCTGCCTCGGAACAGCCCGAGACAGCAGTGTGAGGCTCCCCCCTGCACCCTATACACATCCCCATGCTGCAGGGGTCTCTATCGGGACCCCTGCAGCACCCCGACATTAACCCCTTGCAACGGGGGTCCCCGATCTGCATAGATCAGGCCCCCCGCTGCATTTAAAACTTTTAAATTCCCCGCCGCGGCTCCTTAAAGGGGCCGCGGCACACTATTACCCAATCCCGGCCGCCGCACCTAGAATTAACCCCCCTCTATGCTGGGGGTCCCCATCGGGACCCCCGAAGTGTCCCCACATAAACCCATTACAGGGGGGGTCCCCGATCTGCATAGATCAGGCCCCCCGCTGCATTTCAAACGTTTAAATTCCCCGCCGCGGCTCCTTAAAGGGCACAGATCGTGACCCTGCTGCAATTCAATTTTAAATTTCCCGCCTCGCGGGTCCATAAAGGACCGTAAAGGTCCTGAAAGGACTCGCACTAAAAATATTAACCCCAGGCAACTATAATTACCCCATTAACTCATGGTGGTCAATACAGACCACCATAAGGCCTAAATTAACCCATTAACTCATGGTGGTCAATACAGACCACCATAAGGCTCTATTTAACCCCATCAGTCCCATAAGGGTATATTATTACCATTATGGGCCTGTTACAACCCAACATTAACCACATAAGTGCCATGACGGTCCTCAAGGACCATCATGACACTAACTACAAACACTACACTATAACCCCCAATAAACCATTTAATCTAAACTAACCCCCCTCTACACTAATCTATTAACACTTACACTACCTACCTACACTACCTACCCCCTAATAAACCTCCCCAACACTCTAATTACAAAAAATAAAAAAACCTACCTTACAGAACACAAAAAAAACTACCTTACAGAAAACAAAAAAACCTACAGTACAGAAAACAAAAAAACCTACAGTACAGAAAACAAAAAAACCTACAGTACAGAAAACAAAAAAATACATTACAACCCCACTCCCACTACAGAAAATAATAAAATTACACACCTGAAAAGGAAAGACAGATAAACACAATACAATACATACATATAATACATTACATACATTACATACATTACATACAATACATGACATTACATACACTACATATAATATATTACATATAATATATTACATATAATATATTACATACAATACATGACATAAAATACATGACATTACATACATTACATATAATATATTACATATAATATATTAGATATAATATATTACACATAATACATTATATACAATACATGACATTACATACATTACATATAATATATTACATATAATCCAAATCAAATACCCCCTATCTATCTAACATACAATCTATTTAATTTAAAATAAATCCTAACTATATCAAATACATCCCCCTATCTATCTAATATACAATAAATCCTAACTACATACACAGACCCTTATTCTAAACTAAAATAAAATAATTACAGTCCTAACTACACAGACCCTAATTCTAATCTAAAATAAAATAATTAAGACCACTTACCTTTAAGATGTTGCTTCAGATCCCTAACCTATGGGTCAAACAAAACAAAAAAATTAGTACAAGACATTAACATGAAATAAATAAACATTATATACATTCTAAATATTCAACTCACCTTTCCATCATGTCCCGTCATTGTTTAGCTCTTCCGGCGCGGCCCTGTTAAAATAAAACACAATACATTAATACATTAATACAATATATAAACACTAAATAAAATAAACATATAAACATCTAAATATACATTTAACTTACCTCCCCGAGATGTCCCCGGCCTTCTCTCCTTCAGCCCCGGCTGGGCCGCGGAACCATCCGCGCTCTAAAAAAAATAAATAAAAAAAAAACTAACGGAGGTCTGCACTGGCAGACCTTCCCGACGCTAATGAGCCTCCCGGAGTCCTTTCCTGGAGGAAATTGGCATTGGCGGCTTGTGATTGGCTGAAAAAGCTGTCTATCAATTTCAGCCAATCAAAAGTCGTCAATGTGTGAGCCAATCAGGATGGGATACACCCCAATATCCCACCCTGATTGGCTAAAACACTTGTCTATCTTTATGGGAACCAATCACAAGGCTCAGATGCCTTCAGCCAATCACTATGGGATACACCCCCACGGAGTGATTGGTAGAAGACATCTGCGCATCCTGATTGGCTCAAACATTGACGACTTTTGATTGGCTGACCCCCGCATTGAGGGGGGGTTAATTTTAGGTGCCGGGGGGGTATTTGGAGTACCCCCCATGGCAGGGCTTATGTGGGGGACTGCCGCGGAGGTCCCTTTTAGGACACCCACAGCAATTGATGAGGAGTGGGAGCCTGCGATATCATCTCGCAGGCTGTCACTCCTCATGTACATTTACGCAGTGTAGATACGTACGGCCCTGCTGCGTAGCTCATACGTTGCTCGCAGCAGGGATAATTTAATAGCATTGTAAGTTAGAGAAACTTTGCAGTACGTAGGGCTTAAGTAGAAGCCTCTTATTTACGAGGCTGGAATTTAATAGGGCCCTTAGTATATGAATAACATTTTCTATGAAAACCTAATATATATATATGATGCTCAACCTACAATATCAACATTAACTTTATAGTTTGTTATGATTAAAAAAGTTGATCTTTTGTGCAAAAATGTTTACAGAAAACTGGTGATTTTCCCGACATCCTTGGACTGGAGTTTGTCACATCTCTTTCAAAGAGGTTGTGGGAGGAGATTCTAATAGCCACTCTGCTACAGTTTGAAACGTTTAGGAGGAGGTTTAGAATGAAGATCTGGGCAAGCCCAGCAAGTTTTAATGTGCTTTATCACAAAATATCAACTCTTTTTATTCATGATAAATGTAAGTGATATTTAAACAGATGTCACAATCTACTGCTTCAATGGGCTTGATAAGAACCCTGTTCAAACCTACCCAGTAGAAATGTGGGGTTCTCTGGATATCCCTGTTAGTAGGAATAGACCCAGACCAGCATACGACCACCAGAAGCACCCAGTTGACCACAGGAACCAGTAGAGGCAAGATAGCAGAGTTACTGACTATCCAATCAGGTTCAGCAATAATAATCCCAATGGTAATAATTATTCTTTGCACCGAATGAAGCATACATATAAATTATGTTCAAAATGATAATTGATTTATTGATCATGGTGCAGCACATGTATACATAACATTACTCAATAACATTTAGTCTCCATTCCTTAGTCATTCCTTTCACCAATCCCATTCAGCCCACATCCTGGCCATGTGGGAGGCCTGTCCATCAACTGATGTAATCCTCCATAATTACCCCCCTCTAGTCCTGGAACCTGCCTGAATAATTAGGTTAATCTACCCTTTGATCCACACTAATCCTGGTTACTAATTGCAAGCTAGTCAGAACAATAGTGTAGACACTTTGTTTACGTAACCTTCTTAATGCCCCATTACTTTAGGTATATGTACTGTTAAGAATTACTAGGATTCTTCAATCTCTGTACCCAGGTTTCCAATTCCAGGACCTATCACCCCTTTCATGCAGGAACCCTAGCAAGTGCTAACAGCAACAGTTAGTGCCATTAGGTTCCCCTTCAGTTGCTTAAACCTACCTGTATGGCCAGTGATCTCTCCATGCTGGGATAAGCTACAATCTGACAAAGTACCTAACATACAGCCCTATTAAATTCCCCCAACATGTAAAGCCATAGCCCGTAACGGAGCCCGCAAGACTTACGGCTATTAAATTGGCCTCTTAAATCTACCCGCAAACGACCTGCGGTTTACAGGCGGAAAAACCCTACGGGATGTCGAAATCTGAACCCCATTGCTGCAAAGCCTTTGATCTATCAAGCCCGTAACTGTTATGTTTGAAAATCGCTATTAAATAGCTACGAATCCCCAAAGACGCACAGGCGTTCAAACCCGTAACCCGCAAATGGAGGCAAAAATATTACGGCCTCCAAATAGGATCCGCAAAAGGTTTACCGACAAGTTTCCAACACTGTAAAAGACAATATAAACACACCAGTGGACTTTAAAATATGGGAAAGCATGGGAAGGGATTACAATTACTTGCACAATAATCCCCAAATAAAAAATAGGCATTTCAAAAATATTTTATTTCATCATATGTTGGAATGGTCATGCATATGACAATATGAAAAGCCATGCTGCAACATGTGGACCACGGAATATATATATATGATTACATATGCATCTCACTCATCTCATCTACATTGGGAAAACAAATAGTGGCCAAATTACACCGCCACATCACATAAATATAGTACCAGGGGAACATTTTATTATTTGTTGTTCAGTCCTTCAGTGGTCTCCGACTCTCTGTTACCCTATGGACTGCAGCACATGTAGCTAGGTCTCTGCCTGTGTTGTTCCACAAGGTTTGCATGCCAAAGATACTGGAGTGGGTTGCCAGTTCCTTGTCTAGTGGACTGTAATTTGTCGGACCTCTCTGCTATCACCTGCCCACCTACAGTGGCTCTACATGGTATAGCTCACAGCTTCAGTCAGGTACACAGGCCCCTTCACCACTTAGCAGTCCACAAAGGGACCAGGGGAACATAAACCACACGAAGATGAAGGTGAGTTGGCTGTTGATCCAAGTGCCTCTGCACAACCTCCATGTGTTTTTGCGACCCCTCCTGATGAGTGAATTAGTGTGGTGTATGTCCCACTGGTCCCCTTCAGCATTGCTAAGTGGTGGTGGTGAAGTGGCTTGTGTACTGCAATGAAGCTGTTATACCATGTAGGGTCACTATAGGTGGGCAGGTCATAGCAGAGAGGTCAGACAAATCACAGTCCACTAGAGAAGGAACTGGCAACCCACTCCAGTATCACCTGTCATATTCCCATCAGGCCCTCAGGGGAATGCTGATACTCCACAGTATCACAAATTGAACTTTGCATGAGTATTAACCCTTTATTTTGATTATATATTATATATATATATATATCATTATATGATATCTAATGCTATTATGACTATTGTTATGGTTATATGTATTTATTCTATTGCATAGTAACTAGGTCTCATTAGTTTACATGTATAGGAAGGTGACACAAATGGAATGTATGTGGATGCCCCATAACTCCAACCATTGAACACACAATGACACAGTTAGAACAGTATAACAAAGCTTTATTTCATACACAGAGCACAATCAGAAATGGTCAAACCTGTGCATTAATATCATGGGTGTTGTGTGGGCGATCCTGGGAGAGCAATAGGCTTGTGGGAAAAAGGGGATACCAAAAGGGGGTAATGTCATAGTCTAGAATAAGCATGATGCATAGCACCGACCAGAGTCACATGTGGTTACTAAACCACTGCAACCGGAATCTGATGACAAAGAGGATCATCAGAAATCACTTCATTTAATTGAAGAAACCATGCATAGCACTTACAACTTGTCTAGATCTGCTTAATGAAACAGATGATTCAACATCTGGTCTTTGTAATCCAATCCAGTTTCACATATACAGTGTGATAATATAACAATATACCCATCTGCAAGCATTACTAACAATTAGCTAGGTTTTTGGATAATCAGCAATATGGGAAAATACCCATTAATATGCAGAAGACACAAAGGTAAGCAGCCAGATTCACTGTTACTTACATCAGACCCAAGGATGTGTTATCAGACCGATATTGAAGTCAGGATCACATGCTTCACTAGTGCATGTGTCAATGCTGGCTGTCTTTAACAGGCCATTGTGAGACTTTGCAAGTCCACCGCCATAGCGATATTAGTCTACATTTAAGCTAACAACAATCATGTCTAAGATATCTGGCTATATGATAGCTTTAAGATTGTGGGATCTACATATTAAGGTGGGAGGGGTATCATTAAAGGAATGTCTACCTGAGAGGCACTGGAAAACTTTACCCCTGATACATTTCCTTCACAAAGCTTGCAGATGCAGAAGATGCCTTCATTGACCTGAATTGTATCTAAAACAAACCCCACGGGAGGCAGCGGCACCTGCAGTGGTGGAGGCATGGTGGGAAGAGAAAATGGGCCAGGCTGCAAATTGCAGGGAGGCCTCCGCGATGGCTTTGGTGGTGATTTCCTATATGCGCTCTGGTCCACCCCAACCCTGAGCAGCAAACCCCGGTAGGATTCAGTCAACAGATGATGCATCCTCTCCTCCCTATTGCGCCTGGCCGGGCTGCGCATTAACCCTGCATGATTGGTGGAGATGCTGGCCTGGATCCCATGAAGACACTGCAACTGCTGCTGCATGATGGCCAGCATTTCCGCCTGCTCAGCTTGGCCTAATGTTGTGGATGGAGGCCCCTAGGGCGTGGCCTGGTGAGGATTTGGGGGGGTGTGAGTGGTGAGGGTCTGGGACCCGGGTGGAGTCTGTAGCAATGTTGGGATTAATACGACATATTATTTTCTAAATAATATAGAATAATGAATTTTGAGTTCAAAATCAATTTATAGACACATATTCCTTTTTATAAAATAACATTTATGGAAAATAACAAAATCAACTAGTCTAATGATAAAAATGTAATGTATCAAATCAAATACAAATAAAACAAAATATAACAAGCCAGATATTAAAAGAAAATTAATCCATCATATTTTAATACTTATTATTTTATGATATCTTCTATACAGTCCTAAAATCTCAATATAAAAGTTTATCTCAATCACATGTACAATAAAACCTGGAATAGTAACCCATAGAACAAAATCAGATAAATCAATTAATAAAATTCACCCAAAATAAGGTTTTAACATGTACTAATAATGTCTAATGATATTATAATATAGCTATACAGGAATGTATTAAATATAACACAATTATGGTAAAGTATTTTATAATATAATTGATAAGTTAGCTAAGTAAAATTAATTTATCTGTATTGGTCAAAAAGAAAAATGAGATATCTAATTTTATATTAAAATTTATATCCGGATTTATAAATTTCAATGACAAAAGGAAATCTAAATAACTTTTTGATAATAAATAAACCAAACAGAGAAATTATGGTAATGGTTTTCAATTATATCATAAAATAAAATATTTCAATTTATACATTACCAATTATGACAAGAATTCACTTGTTAATTCCAAAATTGTCTGGCCTTTTCCACAGGATCCAAGTTTTTCTCTCTTACTTCCTTTTTCTCTCTTCTTCTCTCTCTCTTTTTTTGTCTCCTCTCTATCCATAATTATACCTCTTGCTTATTTGCCTATCAGAATCCCAAATCAGTTAAAATATCTAATAAACAATAGAATCTCTCCTGATGTCATCACATATTTAAATTTTATAATGAATATATTTTTCTATAGAGACATTTATTCCTTGCACCATAAGATGGCGCTCTCGGACCTTTGAATTTTCATCCCTTTAATTAACTAATGACCCCTTTGACCCACAACCTATTAAACAAAATGGGGTCATAAAAATGGTTATCAGTTAGATACCCCTAAACAGATTTATTATTCTGTGAAGGAGACTTGGTGTCTATGTTCATATTCTTCACATGTGAAATCTTAGGGAGGATACAATTATTTCTAAGGAACATAACCTTTATAGACCTTTATCCATTAGTTTAGGAATTCACTCAGATATTTATCTCTATAGAACAAAGAACCATTCAACCATGGATAACTCACTGGTGAGAAACCGTGAAAACATATCTTTTACATAGATATATTCAAATAATGGAATCGCATGCATAGATATATATATATATAAAGCATATAAAATATTAATACATTGGATATAAAATAGTGGTTAATAATTGGAACATCATATTATGCTATAATATCTATATAAGATAGAACTTTATTCATACAAAAGTTCTGACATAACCCCCCTCTCTGGAATAATATCGCTCTTTATAAAGTAGGTGATAATATTACAGTTGTAAATATAACATATTCCTCACAATATCATTGTTTACAAAATATAATGGTATACGACCATGAATAAGGCTTGTTATACAATCTTGTATTTCTTGGAGAAAAAAATAAATATATTAGTAATAAAAGTAACTGGTTTCCGAAAAAGACTCAACCCTCGATATGCTGTACTTCTTATGAAAGTCAATTGAATGGGAAAAAAGCTTGGAATGCAAATTTGTAGTAACAATAGTCTCATTCACTACAGTTATTAAGTCATTTAGCTTCTGTTTTTGGAGTTCCAATTCTCTTTTCACCATCTTCAAGGAATCCCGAAGTTCCCTAGATTCCTTAATTAATGTTTCAATAGATATAGAGTTTGTTATTGACATAGTGGTACCTATAACAGCTCCAAGTATAGTCATTATTGCAGCCCCAATAAGGAAACCGATAAATCGTTTCGGACGTCGGCTATTGGAATTGTAAGACTCATGAATAAAAGTTTTCCTTAATTGTTCCAACATTTCCTTTACAGTAGATTGTGATCGATCAATGTGTTCACGATACCATACTTTGGTTTCCTCCATCTGTATGTTAGATATGTTAAATTGCCTTTCAATCACTGAAAGTGGATCCACGCTCACGAAAATCTTTTGCGATGTCAATCTCCTTCCGGTGAGAATAAACCCTGGAGCCTCTTGGATAAGAATTCCTGAAGAAGGGCCTGGTTCCACAATAGGTTCCATTCGGACCTCTTGGCATAGGATCAGCATCACTCATATCACAGCTGTTTTTCTTTCTTTCATTTTCTTCAACTAGAAAATAAAAACAAAAAGTTTTAATAATGTATTCTATACAATGTAAAAATGGAATAATCTTATTAGACAGGGTATTCAAAGTCACATTATTCATCAGGAATATCGTTAATGATTCTTAATTGAGATCTTCGGTGACAACTTTTTATTTGATTAATATGAACCCATCTTTCAACCATTTCACCATTTTTGGGAATTTGTATTTTGTATACAACAGGTGAAATTTTGTCAACAATAGTATAAGGTCCTTTCCATGAAGGCAAAAACTTTTTCTCTTTCACTTGGTTTCGTTGAAAGTTGTACAAATATATCTGATCTGTGATCTCGTACTCCTTTTTGGATGTCTTAAGATCATAATAAGTTTTAGTACATACAGCAGATTTCTCTAAGTTTCTTTGTGCAAAAGCAAATGCCTGCTGTAAGTGTTTCCTCAGATCCTCTATATATTGATGGGTTGTAGCAGCATTCACTAAATTATGGTCTATAAATAATGTGTTGTGGGAGTACCATACGTCTCCCCGTCATTAATTCAAATGGCGACATTTTTGTTTCAGTACTAGGTGTAAATTTACAGCCATTAATACTAAAGGTAATTTTATATCCCAGTCTTTACCTGATTCTTTCACAAATTTCTTTAAAATACTAATAATGGATTGGTTGTACCGTTCCACATTACCACTAGAAGCAGCACGATAAGAAATATGTAATTTTCTCTTAACCCCAAGGATTTTCCACATACGATTCATTACTTCACTGGTAAAGTGAGATCCCCGATCGGACTCAATTCGTTGTGGTAAACCAAAACGGGAAAAGACATGGTTAATTAATAACATTGCAGCAGTTTCAGTTTTACAATTTGTGGCTGGAAGGCACTCTACCCATTTGGTAAATAGACATGTAACAGTTAGCATATATTTATTACCCCTAGATGATGTTGTTACTGGACCAATAAAATCTATTTGGATATCTGACCAGGGCATAAACATCCCTCTTTTCTGAAGAGGAGTTCTATGGGTAGGTGTATTAGGTTGATATTGGGGACATACCAAACATCCCTGTCAATATGTCTGGATATCTTACAACATGTGCGGCCAATACGCAAAATCTCGCAGTATTTCATAGGTGATTTTATCCCCTCTGTGACCTGATGTTGGGGCATCATGGGCATGTTGTAACATTAGACCTCTATATGAAGTAGGAACCACCCACTGCTGTATTCCATTCTTAGATGTACGAATAAGCAATCCATCTAATATGCTAAATTGGGCTTTTGACTTCATTAAAACTCTCAGGTCTTCTTTACCTACAACATCTATCTCACTCAGAGGATATTTAGCTGGATCTTGTATATGGTTATAAAATATACCTATGATTGGATCCACTTTCTGACTACTGATTAAATCAGTATTGGGAGTATCCTGGGACCATTGAGCTGTAGACAATTCTGTACTTTTTTGGATTTGTTGTCTTGTTATAGCCTGAATTTGAAATGGACCCAAAAGATGATCCACATCAACAAGCTCCCCCTTTATCAATGAACCTTGTTTTGCCAACTTATCAGCCAAATCATTTCCTTCTTTATCCTGTCCCATTACCTTTGAGTGGCCCTTTGTCTTCTTCCAATAGATAGTCATTCCATTAGAGATTACCATCTCATCAATAGCATGTATTAACTTACCATGTTTCACTGGTTTCTTCCGGGCACTTGTCATTTCATTATGTTTCCATACCTGTAAGTATTCTACGAAACTATTACGGACATATTCCGAATCAGTGATGATCACTAATTCCTTAAGATCATGCTCTATTGCGGTTTGGACAGCATGATATACGGCTACCAATTCTGATATTTGACTAGTCTTAGATGCTATTTTATAACTCTCAGGTGGAATCGGGATATTGTCTTTCCATACATTACCGATTCCTGCAACCAATTTGTTATCTGCCCCCTCCTTAATATGATATGCAGATCCATCCACGTAAACTGTGGGTAAAGTATTACATAATACCTCTTCATATACCTTATGGGGAGATAATTTGTATTCCTTCATAAGGTCCATTTCGGATTAATTTTCTTTAAAAGGATCCTCGGTGGTACAATCATGTAAATCAGCTAACCCTTGGGCCACTGGATTCCTCTTATTCTGTGCATATCTAATTTCCAAAGGCCATCCTTGTAAGGATAAAGTCCATGCGGTTATACAGCTATTTGACAAATTATCGGCTCGAATTTTATCACTCTGAATGTATTGTAATGGTTGATGAGCGGTTTCTACTATAATCTTCTCACCTTGAATAAAATTTTGGAAATTCTGTAGGGCTCATACTGTGGCAAACAGAGCTTTCTCATAGTCATTAAACTTTACCTCTACAGGTGATAATGTCTTACTTGCATACCCAATAACTTTACTATGCTGGTCATATTTCTGATATAGAACGGCACTCAAACAAAAATCAGTATATCCAGTTTCTAAAAAGAATGGTTTACCCATTTTAGGATAAACTAGGCAAGGAGCCTGGATGAGTTTTTGTTTTAATTCGTTTATGGCTTGATTTTGAATTTCCCCCCATTGCCATGGCTCTCCTTTCTTTAATAATCGAATGAGAGGCCTAGTTACCTCTGCATAGTTATCAATGAACTTACGAGAATAATTGGTGACACCTAAAATGATCTTAATTCTTTTACATTTGTAGGGGTCCTGGTTTTAAAAGGAGCTTCCACTTTCTTTTTCTGTGGATTTATACCTTCAGGAGTTATTTCATGGCCTAAAAAATTAACTTTAGTGCGGCACCATTGTGCCTTTTGAAGAGACAGTTTAACTCCTGCATGTTTCAATTGATCTAGAACATATCTGATTTCAAAAATATGTTTATCAAAATCATTATTTTTAATCAAGATATCATCTACATATGTTAATGTCCCCCGCTCTTGAGCGTCAGGCATTGCATTATGTAAAAATATAGCAAACTCATGCCCTGAATTTATAAAACCAAACGGGGTTCTAGTCCATGTATATTGCTGTTTCCCAAAGGTGAAAGCCAGTTTATATTGGTCCTCTTCACTTACTTTAATGGTCCAATAACCTTGGGCACAATCAAGCGTAGTAAATAATTTAGATCCCTGTATTTGTGCTAAACATTGATCGATATATGGAACCGGCCATGCAGACATGTACACCCGTTTATTTAATTGTCTCAAATCAGCGCATAAACGCCAGGTTCCATTTGGTTTCAAGACACCTAGAATAGGGTTATTAAAAGAACTGTGCACAGGTCTAATAATCCCCCTAGACTAGGTTCTTGATCATATCTGCCAATGAATCATAAGAGGCAAGAGGGAGTCGATATTGTTTCACAAATACAGCTGGCATATTTGGGTCAGTTTTAATTTTAGTGACATGTAAATTTGTCAAACCACAATTATATGAATCCTTAGAGAACATATCTTGATAATCAATTAATACTTGTCTTAGTTTTTGGCGTTTTTCCCTCAGGTTGTATGTCAAAACACTGATCTATAATCTGGTCATCACATATATAGTTGTGAGCGTACGGGTTGTTGCTCACGCTTGCGGGCCTCGCATAGCGAGCCGCGGGCCTCGCGAAGCGAGGGCCGTGGCTCGCGCAGCGAGCCGCGGGCCTCGCGTAGCGAGGTCACTGGGCAAGGGCCTCAGTTGCTGGCATGGAGCGCCGAAGGCGCTCCATGCCAGCAACTGAGGCCCCTCGCGAAGCGAGGGCCTCAGTTGCTGGCGAGGTCACTGGGCACGGGCCTCAGTTGCTGGCATGGAGCGCCGAAGGTGCTCCATGTCAGCAACTGAGGCCCCTCGCGAAGCGAGGGCCTCAGTTGCTGGCGAGGTCACTGGGCAAGGGCCTCAGTTGCTGGCATGGAGCGCCGAAGGCGCTCCATGCCAGCAACTGAGGCCCCTCGCGAAGCGAGGGACTCAGTTGCTGGCGAGGTCACTGGGCAAGGGCCTCAAACCCTCGCAAACTTCACGTCGCTACTCAAAAAACACGACACACAAATTACGACACTCGCTAAATTTTACGAGGAACGCAAACAACGTACGAAACACGTTACCACACATTACGACCTCGCAAACATCGGACGCAACACGCCGACATACAAACATTTAAAACACAATACATACACACAGCACATACATAAAAACCTTACCTACACCAAGAGGGAGCACCCAGGACCTCAAAAATGCAACTTACACCTCGATTTTACTCGAAATAAAAGACTTTTGAGACTAAAAAAAAACTAAGCGACAGAAAAAATGGCTGCCGAACAAAACGAAAACGAGGCTACAGCACTCTAAACTCGCAAAACACCACAACAAACTCGCAAAACACCACAAGAAACTCGCAAAACGCCACAAACCACCTACGGATATTCATACCACACAGTGCACACATTCAGCATGCTTACACAGCAGCTCCACACCACTAATGCTGCAGCAACATCAACACAGATTGCCAGCTCTTCATCACAATGCTTCAAAATAGGTACACTATATTCATTTAGTAATTTAGCTACCTTACAATTTCATTGCCTTCATTTTTTGACGGGCAATTCGCTAGTCATTTATATAATTCTCTGGTATCAAACCAATAACAATATTCATAAACTCAGAAGTAAAATACTCAGAATCTATAGCCATACCTATTAGGGATCCCTTCTCCAAATGTATTGGATGGGATGCTGTATTATTTACCAGAATAATGAAAGATATCTGTGTTGTAGTAATTAGAGGTGTATGAATGAGGGTGAGGCCTTTTTCGTTGCATCTGATGACTAAGATTTACAATGGCATCAATACCTTTAATCTTTTGACCCCTTTTTACCTGTAAAGGGAGAGGAAATTGTGCCACCCCCTCTGGTATTGTAACACTTTGTTCCATTTGCACGGTTACTGCATAAGGCATTTGTTGTGCAGATTTCAATGCTTCTGAGTCGTTTAGGAATTCCAAGGGCTTATCCTGTAATCTAGACCAAATAACATTATTGATCAAATCAATTTGGGATGCAAAGCGATGTAATAAATCATTTCCAATATAGATTGGATATTCGGAACCCTCAATAACTAAGAATAGGTGCATAACCCTTTTACCCCCAATGAAAAGAGGTAATAAACATTTTGCCATAATAGCATGAGTTGAAGTTTCATGATCTAACTTATATACCCATTGATCATCGGGTTGTGTATTCCGGATTAAATTAGTATTCTTTATTTGTTTTAATAAGCTCTCATTAACATAGCTATGCTCATGTTTTAGAGCTAGTTTTGCTTGTTGAGAATTTCTCATACCTGGAATATCAACAGGAATAAATAAACCTTCATCATTGGTTTCTATTTCCACTAGAAATCTAGAGTGTTTACTTATGTTTAAAGGCTTAGAATCGATCTTATTTAAAGAGATAGTTAATACATTTCCCTCTATTTGAATATTTTTAATATGTGCCTGATCAATTTGGATCACATTTTCATTATTTACTTGTTCTCCATTAATGTCTTTACATTTAAGTACTGTCATCTCAGGCATTTGATTATTTTGGAAGTGAATCTCTACTGATTCCTCTTTTTTCTCAATAACATCACAATTCCTTTGCATATGAGGTTGTTTAACCTGATCATAATTGATGGGAAATTTAACTTGTGACCATATCACCGCATCAAAAAAATCAATTACTGGACTAAATCTTCTAAGTAAATCAGTCCCAATTATAATTTTGTAACTAGGAATATCCACTATAATAAATGGATGTTTCATTTGTTTATTTCCTATTCTGATATCTAACCACACATGGCCTACATTATTAACTTTAATACCATCAACATTTCTAACAATTCCAACGAATGGTTTCAGAATAGCTTTCTTTTTGGCTCTACTCTCAATTTCCTCATATGTATCTTTGGAAATTACTGTGACTTGAGAACCTGTATCAATTAATGCTTTATGATTTAAGGTTTCAACATTCTGTATACCAAGAGAAACATAATATCGGTTCTGTATTTCCTCCATTTCACATAAGAAATGTGTATGTCTTAACATCTCTAACTTCCTCCATTGTTTATTTTTATTTAAGAAGTCAGATTGTGGAGTATGATCTATCCAATTTATAACTATTTCTGTAGGACTATCAGCAATTTCCTGATTAACATTTGTTTCATTTTCAATAAACTGAACAGGTAATAAATCATCTGTCATGACATTGCAATAATCTACTTCAGCTATTAACCCTTTACCGGTAAACTGTGGTTCAATCTGTTTTACCTCATGTGAGCTTAAAGGGTCAACAGTTATATCTTCTTAGTCATCTTCCTTGGTTTTGAAAACAACCCTCCCTTGCTGAATAGGAATTTCTGAAGAGAAAGGATACTCAGGGAGAAGAAATAAATCATTAACATTATTTTTAGAACATATTTTTATTTGAATCAAGAGATTCACAGGTATCACTTCTGTTTGTGTTATTGATCACTAATCTATTTTCACAATTAGTATTCAGTCATTGGCTTTGGCTTTGAGAATTATGACCGTCTTGGGTTGGATTATTTCTCACTGACTGAGTATTAAATCCTGCCATAAATGCAGCCATTTGTTGTGTAAAAATTTTAACCTGCTCTTCTAAATTAGATGATAGTTTAGAATTTAGATTTTGGCTATATCTTTTAACCCTTTGACTCTCTGAATAATTTGAAGTATTGGGCATTGGAGGGGTTAATCTTCCTTCTGCACTAGGAGATTTTGGCCTCCAGACATAATTTTTAATAGGATTGTTTCCCATGTAATTTGGACTAACATAAAAAGAATCATTATTTGCATTTTGAGATTTTTCACTTGCAATTTTTACTGGCCTAAATGATGACTGTGCCTGACTTGATTTGTTTGAACCTTTAACCACATCTGCGTAAGATTTCGTACCTGTCTCATATTGTAGATTAGGTTTAACAGAAATTTCTGCCACATTTTGACTATTACATTTCTCCCTTCGCTTATAATTATTCCCATCATCAAGCTGAATCTCATATATTTTAGTACATTCATTTACCAACCAACTTAAAGGCTTGGCGTCATCAAAACAATGTGCCATATTTCTCTGAATATACAAAGGTAGTGCATGGAAGTAAATTATCTTAAATTTAGGAGATTCTGGGTCTGTCTTTTTTGCAGTCTGTCATTAAGCTTGTTTTAATGTGATTAAAAATTCTTTTGGACTTTCGTCAGGCTTAAAACTAAGATTATAAACTGCTTTCATAGCAGCCTGTGGGTTTCTATACTCAGAAAAGTATTTTCTCACCTCAGATTTATATATCTCCCAATCATTTATATCGCTATCATGGAGAGAGGTGAAAAATGAGGTATAAGAGCTATCAAATGACCAAGGGAGGTATGATATTTTATCATTAGCCCCCCTTATCCCTAGTTCAACCATCACCCTTTCTAATGAATCAAGGTGGTATTCTATGGACAATTTTGATTTTTTTGGTTTAGGGTTTAATTAATTTTCTTATAGCCTGGGCTTTCTCATGGAAAGAGAGTCTTTTATTTGATCGTATATCTTCATCACTATCAGTTTCATTGTTAGAGCTATGTAAAGTTTTTATGGGTGATCGTTATTCCTTGAAGGTACTACTTCTAATTCTTCCTCAGAATCACTAAAGTCCTTTAACACAATTTTGCTTGAGGCATAATCTTGAGCCCTATTTCAATCCATTTTTAGATTTTCAAGATCCTGTTGGTATTGTTTTATCTCACTCTTAGCTACAGTCAGTAATTTTTGGATCTTTTTATTCTCTACAAATATCTCAGCCTCATGAATTTTCTTATTAGTTCATTCTTGAGTTAAGAATTCAATATTTTGTTGCAATTTCTTCTGTTCTATTTTTAAGTCCTGACAAGCCTGAACATACTTTTGAGCTAATTTATCAGCATGTTCAGCTTTCTCATTTAAGTATTCACATTTCTCAGACAATTCCTCAAATTGAACTGATTTTTGACTTTCCTCACCGGTATCTTTTGCACGCTCAGCTACCAATTTATCTATTATTGCCTGTAATTCATCACATTTCTCTGAATATTTACCATTTAAATCTTGAGCTGCGTTAAATGTCTCTGTCGTTTCTACAACTTTCTTCCTTAATTCTTTAATTTTGATAAACTGCTGATCTGCTAGCTGCATTTTTTCTCCATGTAAATCTCTCAAGGTTTGACAGGTTATAGAGACTTCCTGGATTTGATTATTTAAATTTTTTATGGTAATTTCTTTTTGGGAATTTTGATATTTCCAGCTTCTGGCTAATTCCATCCAAACAGTAGATAACCTAGCTAAATGCTTCTTTCTTTCTGATTTAATTTGAATTGCATTTATAGTACTCATCACAGTTGTCAACAAATTCTTATCGTGTAACCAATCATCAATTGTATCACCATCAATTTCGGGATGTATTTTATCCAAATATTCTGACAACTGTTCCCTGTACTCACAAACAGGAATATATATACATTTGAAATTAAAGTTTTAATTAACAACTCCATTCCCTGTTTACCATGACCAATTATGTCATCTAAAGATAATGCCCCTACTGTTTCAGAACCAAAAACACATTCAGCCATTTTTTTTTCCAACAAGTGTTATTAAATAAAAAGTTTTAAATCAATTAAATAATTTACAACGTGTCTATAAAGATATATATCTCGCTGGGGCCTCCAAATATGTCGGGATTAATACGACATATTGTTTTCTAAATAATATAGAATAATGAATTTTGAGTTCAGAATCAATTTATAGACACATATTCCTTTTTATAAAATAACATTTATTGAAAATAACAAAATCAACTAGTCTAATGATAAAAATGTAATGTATCAAATCAAATACAAATAAAAAAAAATATAACCAGCCAGATATTAAAAGAAAATTAATCCATCATATTTTAATACTTATTATTTTATGATATCTTCTATACAGTCCTAAAATTTCAATATAAAAGTTTATCTCAATCACATGTACAATAAAACCTGGAATAGTAACCCATAGAACAAAATCAGATAAATAAATTAATAAAATTCACCCAAATAACGTTTTAACATGTACTAATAATGTCTAATGATATTATAATATAGCTATACAGGAATGTATTAAATATAACACAATTATGGTAAAGTATTTTATAATATAATTGATAAGTTAGCTAAGTAAAATTAATTTATCTGTATTGGTCAAAAAGAAAAATGAGATATCTAATTTTGTATTAAAATGTATATCCGGATTTATAAATTTCAATGACAAAAGGAAATCTAAATAACTTTTTGATAATAAATAAACCAAACAGAGAAATTATGGTAATGGTTTTCAATTATATCATAAAATAAAATATTTCAATTTATACATTACCAATTATGACAAGATTCCCCTGGTTAATTCCAAAATTGTCTGGCCTTTTCCACAGGATCCAAGTTTTTCTCTCTTACTTCCTTTTTCTCTCTTCTTCTCTCTCTCTTTTTTTGTCTCCTCTCTATCCATAATTATACCTCTTGCTTATTTGCCTATCAGAATCCCAAATCAGTTAAAATATCTAATAACCAATAGAATCTCTCCTGATGTCATCACATATTTAAATTTTATAATGAATATATTTTTCTATAGAGACATTTATTCCTTGCACCATAAGATGGCGCTCTCGGACCTTTGAATTTTCATCCCTTTAATTAACTAATGACCCCTTTGACCCACAACCTATTAAACAAAATGGGGTCAGAAAAATGGTTATCAGTTAGATACCCCTAAACAGATTTATTATTCTGTGAAGGAGACTTGGTGTCTATGTTCATATTCTTCACATGTGAAATCTTAGGGAGGATACAATTATTTCTAAGGAACATAACCTTTATAGACCTTTATCCATTAGTTTAGGAATTCACTCAGATATTTATCTCTATAGAATAAAGAACCATTCAACTATGGATAACTCACTGGTGAGAAAAAGTGAAAACATATCTTTTACATAGATATATTCAAATAATGGAATCTCATGCATGGATATATAATATATGGGGGCTGGGTCCTGCTGGGTCACCAGGTCTGAAACTCAAGCAGCAACCACTCATTATAGCTCACAGTCATGTTGTTGTCCTACTTGGCACTGTTTTCGTCATATCGGTGCTTGATTGACCTCACATCCCTTGGCACTGTGCCCTCTTCTGTAACCTCACCGCTACCTCCTTCCATTCCTGAGCCCTAGGCCCTGGCCTAACTTCCTTCTCCCTGCAAGAATCAAGGGGCAGCCACGGATAGCACCCAGGAGGACCAAATTCTCCTGATGTGTGTAATTGTGGGCTCTATGCTTGCCCTTAGCCTCTTGCCCTCCCAACTGTGGACAGGGATCCTTACCTCCCTGACCTGTCCTTGAGGCCTGTCCCTCCCCCGAACTACCACCCTCCCTAGGATCCGGCCACTCCCCCTCTGTCCCCATTCTAAGTGTTTCTGGTGTTTGGGCCACCCTGCCACCACCCACCTCCTCCTCTACACTCCCCTCCTCTTCCTGCTCCTCCTCCTCCTGCTCCTCCTCCTCCTCCTCTCCACCACTCCTCTCCTCCTCCCCACCAATCCTCTCCTCCTCCTCTCCACCACTCCTCTCCTCCCCCCTACCACTCCTCCCCTCCTCTCCACCACTACTCTCCAGGGCCACCTCTCTCTCCTCTCTCTCCTCTTCTCCTCCTCCCCACCTCTCCACTCCTCTCCCCTCCTCTATCCCATTTCAATCCCAAAAATAAGAGAACAATAGATACAAATAAGTGTTACTGTAAATATATGATGGAAAAAAAATGTATATTATGTATAATCAATAACTGTCAGGGGATGAGATGTAGGGGATGGAATGGGGATTGTATGGAGTGACCTAGCTCTATGTGTCTCTATGTGTGTTCTTTAAATTGTGTATTGTAATTATGTGGAATCTCAAAAATAAATGCTCTCAAAATACTCCTGCTCCTCTCTTAAAAACCTCCAACTCTGGGACCTGCATGCTACTTATATAGATAATACAACACAGTCAACACATGGGCGGGTGGAACGCAAATTTATAATCTACCTCTGTCAATCATCTGCACCTATTGGCTGAGAGGCCTGTGTCGCACTACGTTATACCGCAATTGGATCGTAACGGCTGATTGCGTCTCGGCTAGCCCCTTTTCAGCTTGTGTGCACTGAAAGGGTTTACAGGTTTGCGCCTATGGCCCATAGGAGCATTTAAGCATTGGCCTGTTTTGCATATTAATATGCAATGTTACTATTGGCAAGATGGAGGCCTGGCTAACAAGGGAAGACAGATAATAATAAAATGGCTAAACTAATTGTAGAAAATAGAAAGCCTAGATGATGGTTAAGAATTTGTATCCCTTTATTTTAACAGTATACTAATACAAGTAAATATGTTATAAAGGGGTGAATGTAGATTACACTGATATTTTGTTTTTAGACTTTAGGGATACTTTAAAGGGCCACTTACCTCACTATAAGTGCTCTTCATGGTGTGAAAGAGTACAAGATTCTATGTTAACATGATCTATTGTTTTTTTTCTAATCACACTAATAACACCTAAAAATGATGGTCATAAGTCTGTTTACAAACACACTGCTAACTGTTCCATGATTAGCAACATCCACAGCACCAGCCAGTGAAACTCCATGTGAAGGCAAAGATTTATAGTTTTCCCTGAACTTCAGGAATACAGCAGGAAAGTTAACCCCTAACTGTCATTTTAGTATATTCCAGCAGTCATTTCGCTGCACAGATGAATTTGGGAAGGGTTAACTCTCTGTCTGCTTGTACTCAAGGCAAGGAGCAGTTGCTGTCTGTCTTTGGGCATGTCAGAGTCTCCATGTAAACAGAGAATTCATTTATAAATTTCTCTGTGAAAAAAGAGCATATTTAAAAAATTCTAAAAGTATTTCAACATGTTTTTAAGAGATCTTTTCTTCGGTGTGGTCCAAATGATGCTGGATTAAGTGGCCCTTTAAGTACGTCTTCAAGTACAAATAAAGCTGGTATATTTATTTTTGGACAATGTGGTTTAACAGCTTGTGACACAATATACTCTATTAAATGTTACAAATGCATCAGTCATGTTATACTAAATTACAGCAAAATTACTTAGTTTCTTATAATATTCACATAACCAGTAAATAGCATTTTAACCTCAAAAACAAACTTAGTCTTGTCCTAGTCTAATGAGTTTCTTGACATAATAAAATTGGTACCAGTCTGCATGATCTATAGAAAATCCACAATAAATAAACTTGATTTCACATAATGTCTCCACTTTTTGTATTGCTGGACCATCAGCTGCTGAAGCGGAAGCAAACATATATAAAGAAAATCCAGCTGTTGTACTGTGAAATACCAGGAACTATCGTTCACAGAAAAATACTTTAGTAGCAAGTTGATGGGGTTAACCGGTGGGTGGATGGACTTATTTCTTTCATCCAACAGAGAACACAAGTATGTGTAGCTAGAATAAGTGTATTTTTAGATTTCCCTTGATTACATTCCCTTTAGAGTATATTTCAGTTTTATTTGTATCACTCCAGGGTATTACAGGATGGGATATGCATTGATTGCAAGGAGGCCTTATTGTTCTTTAACATAATATATCTTTAATAAGAATCTGTATAAAATAATAAATTATAAAATAATATAATAGTTTATTTGATATGAAAACATGCAGAAAAGATATAACAATGCATTGAAGGGTCATTGGAGTCCAACATATTCTGTCATGAATTTAAAAGAGCATGTTTGATATATTATATTAAACTGAAGAAATGTAACACTAAAACAACAGACAAGCATATATATGAGCTTGGACAGTGTTCATACTTTGTCCTAACCAACTGGTAAGAAAAACAAGGATATATGGATACCCAGTTAATCTGTGTTTTCTTATTTGATTTACACAGAGCCAATAAGAACAAAAGCCCCTTATGTTGCAGTTCAGACATCCATAAGGCTCACTTGACTTTTGTTTCCTGTAACATATCAGGACAGAGGAGGTTAAAGCAATTCCACATTGTCTATATTTTATTATATATTTCTACACTGTAGATCAACTATTTGTCAATTTTGTTTTGTAATGTTAAAATGTGATCATTTAAATGCATGGTAGAGATGTTAAAACTACAGCGACCCTTCAGTTTCACATCTAATATGTGCTAGAAACACACTCTGTAATCTATTAATAAAATGCAATATGATCAAATATTTGTAAGATCAATAAAATTAAAAGCATTTAAGGCTTGAAAATATGTACATATATTATTTTAAAATTTGCATTGCTTGTGTCTAGGAGTTTTCCACCTTGTTCTCCTGCATCCTTTTATATGTGCATGGATCAAAATAAAGGGGGCAGACAGCAAGTTGTGCTGCTCGTCGTTGAACCAATAGTACCAGATGGGAGCCTGAGAGATGGCTATTGGCTGCAACATTGATTAAAGTCGCTGGTTGAGGGCTCCAGTGCATTTAAATATTCTAGCACACGCCGTACAACTTGCTGACCACTCCCTTAACCCTAAGCCACAGCTAAGGAGGATACAATCTCTGGAAGTGAGCAGTGCACATTTTAGAAAAAGGGAGAATACTTACTGAATTTTTTATTACTTGTTTTTAATTACTTTAAAAAAAACTCAAAATATTATGTTTTATTACCAAGTTGGAAGGTCGAATCAGAGAAGTGTGTAAATGTTTTGGTCAGTGGAACTAATTAGAATTAGCTGTGCAAGTGAAGGAATGTTAAGAAATATTAAGCTGTACATTAGATATATTATTTTCACAACTTCCAATACATGTAAATAAATAGCCTAGTGGTTAGGAGTCTGGTCTGTGATGACATAGGCCTGGGTTTTAGATCCACTAAGGCTGTTTTTTATATTTTTTCTTTAACAGTACATTTTACTTAGGTCACACGATAAAACTGTGAATATATATTAACTGTAAGTGTGTGTGTGTAAATATATATAGACAACATCTGGTCTTAAAAGATTATGGACATAGATTTCACAAAGGATCAAATCATATTTACCACATACAACAAAATAACCACTGCAAAAAATGTATTTTGAAAAGTTATGGCTTTATTTCAGTGATTGTAAAAATATAATGATTATATTAATTTAACAATAAGTAACGTGTACTTTATGAACTATAGAAACACACTGACCCACAACATTCTGTATTACCTATGTATGAATATGATAATACGATAATGCAGAAGATATAAATCATAAAGGCTTTTACTGCTCCAAATAAAAGTTTTTATAGATCTGCAACATTTTATGCTATCTTCCTGCAATGATATTATGCACGAAAGGTCATAAAAAACAATGTTATTGTATAAACGGTTGACTTTCCATTGTAAGGCCCCTGGAGGTATTTTTTATAGATTTAACCCAACCCAATACAAACCAATCCCCATTGTGAAGATCGTTCAACTCAGTCTTTTGTAAATAAATTTAAACAAGATATGATTGTAGATGAAAAGAATAAGATGATTATTTCCATTCAAATGAGATGCAACACGCTTGGAAAAGAAAAAGAGAGAGGGAATTATATCTCAATTGAAAGAAGAATTGTAGATTATACAAATAATATAAATATCTTTAGTCTCTTTTTAAAAGTGTCCATGGAATGGACATGCTTGATTGAGTGTGGCAGAGATTTCCAGGATCATAGTGCTGCATACATGGAACATTTATAGGAAGGTGGGAGGACCTTGATCATGCCGAGATTTATATTACTGCACCCATTTTATGGAAATGTGTGCAATAATTCATGAGAGATGGTGCATGGCAGTTGTAACTTTGTCTTCAAGTTCTATATAAAGGCAGTTCTTCTTATTATATATGCCCAAAATGGGAAAATCGGACCTTTCCTGTTAGCTATCCTCAACATCATCCACTTGGTGGAAAGGACGTTTTTTTCAGTGAATTTCTTAGGGTTTAGGGTTAGTGGTTAAGTGTTAGGGGTGAGGGTACTGGCTGATTACAAGAAATTCAATGGCATCTCGGCCGCACCACCTAGTGGCCAATATTGCGGCCAGCCAACAAGAAACATCTGGAAGATCTTCTTAGTATTACAGAAAATTCAGAGAATATTTAGTTGAAAGTGCATGCAGCATCCTTTTTGTTTTTAGTGACACATTTTAGGGCAGAGGTAGTCAGTAAGTTTTTGAAACAATAACAAAGGTCCAAATAAGGTCAGTTCATAGATACACACAAACAAAAAATGAATACATTTTAATACAATTGTATGTAAAGGCAACAGGGAAGGTGAGGAAGACCAAGGAGAGGCATATCTTTTTCCTGATAGTTTGTTTAAAACACCACTGTGATCATATTTTTCTGTATGGTCTTTTGTTTATCTAAACATTATAGCAGGTAAAATTATATTAGAAAGCAAAAAAACTAAATGGAAACTGTATTTTGCAAGTTTTATATAGAATTATTCTTTGCTGCAGGTTTTCATTTAGTTATTTTTTCCTGCAGCTGCCAGTTCATTTCTGAGCTATGTCCTTGTAAAACCAACATGCTTCCCATTAGTGCTCTCCATTAGTGCTTCCCATTAGTATATAGGCCGTATGTCTGCTACGAAACCGGTACTATTCAGTTGAACAAAGGCGAAAGTTATGGGCCAAAGCCTCAAGAACGTATACACCTCCCGCGATCGCAAGCTGTTAATGGGCTGGAATAAAAGCAGTCCGCTGATCCAATCACGGTATAACGTGTGACACAGGCCTCTCAGCCAATAGAAAGCAGTCTAGCCGCAGATGATTAACAGAGGGAGATTATAAAGTTGCGTTCCACCCGCCCATGTGTTGACTGCGTTGTAGATTCTGACAAAGTAGCATGCAGGTCGAAGAGTTGGTGGTTTCAGCAGAGTGAAAGAGAGTAGGATGGTTTTCAGAGCAGTATATTGCAATTGTGTTATTTTATATTCATTTATTTTCGAATTTACACATATTTACAGATTAGTAATACACATAAATTTAATTACACACATAGATACACATAGAGCTAGGTCACTCCATTGTTGTTAACTTAAATGTAGACTAATACCGCTATGGAGGAGGACTTGCAGAGTCTCGCAATGGCATGTAAATGACAGCCAGCATTGATATGTGCCCTAGTGAAGCACGTGATCCTGACCACAATATCAGTGTGAGAACAGATCCTTGGGTCTGATGTAAGTACACCTTGACCACTGATGCATTTATTGTGAGATGACACATCATTATTAATGGTCATGGCCAGTGAGATATCCTGAGAACTAGCTAATGGTTAGTAATGCTTGCAGATGGGAATCAGGTGAGTTGGTATATTGTTACAGTTACAGTATTTTGCACTGTACTGTACATGCATGTTTTGTTTTGTTTTTTTTATCAAACTTCGTCTTTATATTTTTTTTAACCCTTTTTTTTCAGATTTTCATTTTAGGAACACATTGTATGTGTGAAACTGGATTGGATTACACAGTCCAGAGGTTTGAGCATCTGTTTCATGGACTAGATATAGACAATGTGTAAGTGCTATGCATATGACTGGTTTGTTCAATTAAATGGAGAGATTTCTGATGATCCTTTTTTTCATCATATTCCGTTTGCAGTGGTGTAGTGACCACATGTGACCCTGGTAGGTGCTATGCATCATGCTTATTCTAGACTATGACATTACCCTCTTTAGGTATCCCCTTTTTTCCCAACAATAGCCTCTTGCTCTCCGGGGATCCGACTACACCACACCCATGATATTAATGCACAGTCTTGTCCATTTCTGATTGTGCTCTGTGTAGGAAATAAAGCTTTGTTATACCGTTCTGGCCGTATCAGTGCATTTTCAATGGTTGGGGTTTTGGGACATCCACATACATCCCATATGGGTCAAATTCCTACATCTGTAAACTAATGAGCCCCAGTTACTATGCAATAGATTAATACATATAATAATAATATCATAAGATATCATATAATATTTATATATATATATATATATATATATATATATATATATATATATATATATATAATATTTAATAATATAGGGTTAATACACATGACAGGTCCAATTGTGATACTATGGAGTAGCAACATTCCCCTGAAGGCCTGATAGGAATATGACAGGTGATAATGTGAATTGATCGATAGCAAAACACTTAATGGGATGTCACCAAATGGTAATGGGTATACGTCTTGGCACATGGCCACCATCAGTGGCGTGGAGCTTTCCAAGATGGGTGTAGCGGAGATTATCCATGATAGAGGTGAGTTGGCTGTTGCTCCACATGCCTCTGCCCAGCTTCCATGTGTTTCTGCGGCCTTCTTTGCTGTATGTTCCATTGGTCCCCTTCTGGATTGCTAAGTTGTAAACATTTTTATACAAGATTTTTTTTTGGGGGGGTGGGTTTTTAGAGTTACGCGCTTGAACAAATGCTCGTCTCGTTTCACTCGGCTCGCAGTTGTGTGCCCAGCTCGCTCATTGCAGCCTAAGTGCTGGGTAGCTGACTGTAAAGAGTGCTTCGGCGCTCATTGCAGCCTAAGTACTGCGCCGCTGGCGAGCCTCAATTCTCGAGGCTTGCAGTTCGACTGCGTCGCTGCGTGACCAACATCAAAAACATTACGAACATCGCAAAGATCCACAACTATATATGTGATATTTCAACTCATGTGTGATTCATTTTTAAAAATATTTGTTGATTACTCAGTATGAGTTTTAAAAAATCTAAATAAAGTTATTGAAATCTATATTTAGTGCCCTTGTTCAATAGTGCACTGAAAAAATTACCTTTTTCTTTTCTTTCGCTTTTTCAATAATATACTTTAAAGGATGTGAAACTTGGCAGCATACAGAGAGAAAGGTGGACTTTCCAGATACTGACACCTTAGATAAAATATAAAATAAAAAGGTGCATTACTTGATATAATGTAATACCATTTGAGAAATAAGAAGCATATTATTATTATTATTATTATTATTATTAACTAGCGGATTGCCGTCAAAAATGACGGGCAATAAAATGGTAAGGCAGGCAAGTGTTTTGGTCGTCTGATATCCTTCGGCGCTCATTGCGAGGTGTAAGTGTCAGCAATGTGTGCAGTGTGTAGTGTAAATAGGCTGCGTGCGTGAGGGGAAACCGTTTGTGTAGCTGTGTACTTCCGCATTCTTTAAGTTAGTGTTGTAAAATGGCGCCAATTGTGTATGTGGTATGCGGGTGTGGATGATTTAGCATCCTTGCTAATAGTGTATGTTGTACCTCGTACAGGTTTTTGTAAAAGCCGTATGTGCTTGGCGGTGTTTTGTGACTTTAGGAGTCGTGCAGCCTCGTTTTCGGGTTTTTTCGGTGGACATTTTTTCTACCTCTTAGGAGATTTTCGAATGTCTAAACTCTGTAAATTGGACTTAAATTGAGGTGTAACCTCACTTTCAGACATCCTGGGTGTCCCCCCTTGCTGTGGGTAAGGCTTTTATTTTATTTTTGTGTGTATTTAGTGTTTTTGTAATGTTTACCGCTGTGCACGGTTCGGCCTTTAAAGTTGTATTTTTGCGAGTTCGGAATTTTTTTTTCTAAGTCCCGCGGCTCGTATTTTTTTTTTGTAAGTCCGTATTTAGTCATTGCATGTAAGAGTTTTCTTTTCAAAGTCCCGCTTCTGTGGGTGTTTGTAACCGCTTGTGAGGTGCCGTAGAGCTTCGCAAGGGTCCGCATTGGCTGCCTGCAATGAGCCTTTGGCTCATTGCAGCCGATGTGAGAGCCTCCACCTCCGCAAATGCGACCCCTCACTTTGCGAGGGGCCGCATTTGCGGCCTGCAATGAGCCTTTGGTTCGCGAGGGACGCAGTTCTTGAGAGCTCTCAAAGCGTGACAACGTTTAGTAGTTTGACAACTATTATATGTGATAGTGGCCCATTTATATATTGATGCCATAAAAAGTGGCTGCTCAAGTATAACATTGAGAAGACACAATAAACTGATTCTTCATGTAAACAACTTATCTCTCCTGTTGTCTCTCATGAGAGCTGACATTGTGCAAAGCAGGATTCTAAAGCCACTCCCACAGGGGAGGTGCTTCACAATCCATGTCTTATGCTCAGACACACATATTACTGTGTGCTTGTCAGGAGCATGAGCAACTTGTAGTGGGCCCATACCATATGTGAATGACTTTAGATCACATCTGTACAAGATATCAGCTCTCATGAGGGAGAACAGGAAGAAAGGGGGAGCCTCTAGTAGGTAAAATGTTATTGTTTTGGAGGCTTATTAAGTATACATTTTCTATCATAATTACGTTGAGACGAATAAAATGAATCTACTGACCAAGTTAAAGCATTTATATAAAAAAAAACAGGTCCACCAGGTCCCACCTTAAAATACTATTTGAAGCAAAAGTGAAGGACTGGGAAAGTAATGTGATTGAGTTAAGGTGATGATGGGGATGACGTGAACAGAAGACTCTAGTGATGTCTATCAGCCCTATTCAATTCCAATCCAGTAACCCCAATGTGAAGGCCTTAACAGCTGCGTGCATGAAACTCGGCTGAGTTACATTGCTATCACATATATAGTTGTCAGTGTGTGTAACTTTTGTGATGTTGGCTGCAACTGCGAGCCTTGCACGACTTAGGCTGCAATGAGCGCCGAAGGAGCTCATTACACTGTGAGCCTTGCAAGGCGGGCAGTTAAGGCATGTGGGACTTAGGCTGCAATGTGCGCTGAAGGCGCTCATTGCACTGCAAGCCTCTTAAAGCGAGCAGTTGAGGCACGTGGGAATTAGCCTGCAATGAGCGACAAAGACGCTCATTGCACTACAGGCCTCCCGAAGCGAGGCGAGCAGTTGATGCACGCAGGACTTAGGCTGCAACAAACGCCGAAGATAAGAGGTAAAGCCTTATTCATTCATTTATTTATTGATTTATAAAAAATTGCTAAATATGACATTTTATACTGACGCTACTAAACACATTGGCCCTCATTCTATTATCGGCCGTAGGAGATGCCGGGCCGCAAGGACCGGCCGCAAGCTATTTGCCTATTCTATTCCCTTCCTGCTGGGGATTCCGGCAGGATTGCGGCCGGCGCCTTGTTATCCCTTGCGGCCGCACGCGCCGGAGGAAAGCCTTTGATCTTAAACGGCCGCAAGAGTTTCTGCCGCAAGAAAATCCCGGTTGCTATTCTATTACTCCGGGAACCCTCTCTGCAAGGCTAAAAGCGAGCCGCAGCTTACTTGCAGCAAAAAGGTCCCGCTAGCACCAATTAAGAACATTATAAAGCCAAAATAAAGCCATCCTGCACTCTGAGGAGACTATAAAGTGATTGTAGGTGTTAGCAAAAATAGCACAACATTCCCCTACACTCAAATCCGTAAAAAAAATATTTTTTAATTTTTGTCAAAAATCCATGTAAAAAGTCCCGAGGGCTTGGAGCACCTCCCACGCTGCGGCCGGAAAATAAACAGTTAATGTAAACTCGGATTTGTGCTGATGTGCAAGCTTGAGAGGGGGTTGATATTAATCCTCATGTCCCCCAATATGATCCCTAGCATTTACAGAGCTGTACAGTGCTGTCTTGAATTTATTTTTGCGTTTTAAGTTTTCTGAGCTTACGGCCGGTTGCAAGATATACGGCCGGCCGTAAGGGGAGATCCTTGCGGGCCGTATAATTGAATTCCAAGATAACGGAACCCCCGCAAGGAATCGCAGCCTTGCGGCCGCTTTACGGCCAATAATAGAATGAGACCCCATGTCATTAGAAGTTGTAGTCAATGTATTTCAAGTTCCTTTATACAGTTGTTATGGGTTTTAGTAATTATGATTATCACTTGATTTTTACTTGGTTATGACTTTCATTGTATGTATTTACAAGTATAATTACAGAGAGAGTATTGATCCAGGGCGTAATCCAATCACCAGTATCTGGGGTCAGGAAGGAATTTATTTTTGTACCCATCTGACGCAATTGGTGATGTTTCAATTAGGTTTTTTCTGTTTGCCTTCCACTGGATTCAATATAAACATTTACACATGTGTTAAGTAGCATGTAATCCACAGTACTTTCATTCTTTGTATTTCAAATGTATTTTCCCAGTTGTTCTGACTTTCATTAACTCAAATTATCACTTGAATTGTATTTTGTTATTCTTTTCATTGTATATATTTACTCCTTCTGGCATTTTACTGTATAATTACTGCAAGGGTATTGGTCCAGGGAGTAATCCGATTGCTAGTAAGGAAGGAATTAATTTTTTACCTATTTGAGACATTTGGCTAAGTTTTTTTCCTGTTTGCATTCCTCTAGATTCAATATAAACATTTACACATGTGTTAAAGAAAATGTACTGTTCCGAAAGTTCAAACATCAGTAGAATATTGCTGTAGAGGTTACAATAAAAACTGTTAACATTTTATGAAAGTATGGTTTCTGATTGTTAACAGATATTAATATATATCTAAGTTGCATGTTATAACAATAAACAAATTAACTAATTATTTCATTTATTTCTCTACTTTTACATACAGTGGGGGGAAAATGTATTTGATCCCCTGCTGATTTTGAACGTTTGTCCACTGACAAAGAAATGATCAGTCTATTATTTTAATGATTGGTGTATTTGAACAGTGAGAGACAGAATAACAAAAAAAAACAAGAAGAAAAATGCATGTCAAAAAAGTTATAAATTGATTTGCAGGTCAGTGAGGGAAATAAGTATTTGATCCCCTATCAATCAGCAAGATTTCTGGCTCCCAGGTGTATAAAGGGAGTGCTCCTAATCTCAGCTAGTTACCTGTATAAAAGACATCTGTCCACAAAATCAATCAATCAATCAGATTCCAAACTCTCCACCATGGCCAAGACCAAAGAGCTGTCCAATGATGTCAGGGACAAGATTGTAGACATACACAAGGCTGGAATGGGCTACAAGACCAACGCCAAGCAGCTTGGTGGGAAGGTGACAACAGTTGGTGCGATTATTCACAAATGGAAGAGACACAAAATAACTGCCAGTCTCCCTCGGTCTGATGCTCCATGCAAGGTCTCACCTTGTGGAGATGCAATGATCATGAGAACGGTGAGGAATCAACCCAGGACTACACAGGAGGATCTTGTTAATGATCTCAAGGCAGCTGGGAAATAGTCACCAAGAAAACAATTGGTAACACCCTATGACGTGAAGGACTGAAATCCTGCAGTGCCCGTAAGCTCCCCCTGCTCAAGAAAGCACTTGTACATGCCCATCTGAATCTTACCAATGAACTTCTGAATGATTCATAGGAGAACTGGGTGAAAGTGTTGTGGTCAACTGCACCGCATCAAGGTGACGAAGGACGGGGCCATGTACCATCAAATCTTGGGTGAGATCCTCCTTCCCTCAGCCAGGGCATTGAAAATGGGTTGCTAATGGGTAATCCAGCATGACAATGACCCAAAACACACAGCCAAGGCAACAAAGGAGTTGCTTAAGGAGAAGCACATTAAGGCCCCGGAGTGACCTAGCCAGTCTCCAGACTTTAATCCCATAGAAAATCTGTGGAGGGAGCTGAAGGTTCAGTTGCCAAACATCAGCCTCAAAACCTTAATGACTTGGAGAGGATCTGCAAAGAGGAGTGGGACAAAATCTCTCCTCCTGAGATGTATGCAAACCTGGTGGCCAACTACAAGAAACATCTGACCTCTGTAATTACCAACAAGGATTTTGCCACCAAGTACTAAGCCGAAGGGGTCAAATACTTATTTCCCTCATTGACCTGCAAATCAGTTTATAACTTTTTTTGCTTTTCTTGGGGGGGGGGGTGTTATTCTGTCTCTCACAGTCAAAATACACTTATCATTAAAATTATAGACTGATCATTTCTTTGTCAGTGGACAAACGTTCAAAATCAGCAAGGGATCAAATATTCCCCCCACACACACACTGTACATATGGAGTATGATATTGAAAAATAAAACATATTACAAAAAAAAAAAATAAGGTCAAGGGGGAACAGACTCGCATTGGTTGTGAAACAGCATTTCTACACTTAAAATTAAAAAAACTCATTTTGACGGGCAAGTAGCTAGTTAAATTAAAAGGTTCTGCGAGCTACAGGCTTGAGATGCAAATCAAAGCTCATTCGTAGAACGTTGGAATTGCGGCCTTGCGGACGATCAATTAGTGCAGACTGTAGTTATGGGTTTTAGACGGAGCCAATGGAAAAATAAATAGTTAGCGTTACCTCACTGAAAAAGGGGAGGTTAGATTTCAAAGCCCTACGGGCTTCAATTACGAGTTACATATTACATGGAATTCAAACATGAAATAAAGTATTTATTGGGGCCAATTTGCATGCTTGAGAATGTTGTGCTATTAATTCTAAGATCTAGCATCACTTTCCCTTTTATATGAAGTACAGTAGTGTGTTTTTATTTGCATTTACGTGCCTACGTATTGGTCTTTACCACCCTTGCAAGTCCTGTCCAGCACAAGTTGGGCTTTGGGCTCCATTTGCGTGTTACGGGCTTAGTTGTGTGTGTCTTTGTTGCAATTTAATAGCATGATTGGAATTGTAGTGGCTACAGGCTTGAGAGAACAAAGGATTTTTCGGCCTTGCTGTGCTCTAACCCGCAAGTCGTCGACGACCTGCAGTTCAAGGCTAATTTAATAGTCCTACTTTCAATGTTACGGCTACGTTTTAACACGTAGCCCGAATCTAATAAGACTGTAAATCTGCCAGATGATTGTTTGTGAGATTCTGTGTCAACAACAATTGTGTAGATTTATACTCTATAGTGATCAAATGTCATCATATTTTTTGGTCCCCTATAGAGATTTTGCATGTAGAATTGTGAATTTGTGCTATGATTCTACATACATTAGATCAAATAAGTTTTATTCTTTCAATCCTATATTACTTACAATAGTAGTTATTTTCATGTGCCTACTCTATTATTTTTATGAGCTTTTCCTAGAAATGTAAGGGATTTTCCAAGCTCTCAGGTGTATGAGCACAGGATATCAATACTCAGAAACAGCAGTGGATGTAATCAATGAAATAACTTAATCAGCAGTAGTCAGCTCTACTGCTGTGTGTGATGCTGAGCTCTACATGAATTCTCTAAATCAGGATCCAACTCTTGTTTGCCGAGTGTGCATAGACAACGCAGAAGCTTCATCATCCTATTAATCTACCGATCAATATCTTCAAAATGTAATTTATGTCAAAAATATCTGTACACTTTATACCATGAGGCATTCAATGTGATCAGGTTTCCTTGTCTTTAATTCTTTTGACTTATACCTTATCTTCAATCTGATCAGTTCTTCCTTGTCCTCAAAGCTAAATTACATATACAAACGGCCTTAGGGAAAATAGCTTTCTAATTTCAGATATATGCTGTATTAATAAATAAATAAATAAATATATATATATATATATATATATATATATATATATATATATATATATATATATACAGTATACACTATAACTTATACCAGTAATTCAGTAATTAGATGGCTGGACTTTGTCCCCAAGGTAGTTTCTCAGGACATAACCCAGTAAGCATTCTGCAATGTTAATACTGGTATAAATAAAAATTCAACCCAATTCATTTTAATTTTCCTAATCTTGGCTAATATTATTATTGACTGTTTAGCTTTGATTTGTTGTTGTTCAGTAGTTCAGTCATGTCCGACTCTCTGTGACCCCGTGGATCCCAGCATGCCAGGCACAATTGCTGTGTCTCTGATTTTGCTTATCCTTAATATTATCTTGGAAAAGTTTCTACAGTGGGTTGCCAGTTCCTTCTCCAGTGGACTGTGATTTGTCTGACCTCTCCACTATGGCATCCCCATCTTGGGCAATAATGTACAAAACACAAAAGACAATATGTTCCATAATGCTGTGTGTGTTTTTTAATTGTTAAATATATTATGCTAAATACTTGTATAAATTATAAAAGCAGTCACATCAATGTATTATACATAATATAATATAACTAGCAACTTGCCTTTCAAAAATGACGGAAAAAAAATGTGAATCCTGGCAATGCTGTTTGCCACATAATGGGAGCCTCTCGCCCTCAAATTTACTGGCCTTGCGAAAAGCGCCTTTGGCGCTCATTGCGAGTCTCTCCCTCTGTCTACTTCCTCCCTTGTATCTTATTTCCCCCCTCCTCTCCCTCCCTTGTGTCTCCCCCCCCCCTGTGTTTTTACCCCCTCTCCCCCCTGTGTCTTTCACCCCTGTCTCCCCGTGTCTCACCCGTGTCTCATTCCCCACCCCATCCCTCCCCTGTGTTGCTTGTCCCCCCTCTCGTTCCCCTGTGTCTCTTGCCCCCTCTCCCTCCCCTGTGTCTCTTTCCCCCCCCTGTGTCTCTTTCCCCCATGTCTCTTCCCCCCACCCTTGTGTCTGTTCCCCACCATGTCCCTCCCCTGTGTCTCTTCCCCCTCCTCTCTCTCCCCTGTGTCTCTCCCCCTCCTCTCCCTCCCCTGTGTCTACCCCCTCCTCTCCCACCCCTGTGTGTCTCCCCCCTCCCCTTTGTCTCTTCCCCCCTCCTCTCCCTCCCCTGTGTGTCTCCCCTCTCCTCCTCTGTATCTCTTCCCCCTCCTGTCACTCCTTTTGTCTCCCCCCCTCACTCCCCTGTGTCTCTCCCCCCTCCTCTCACTCCAGTGTATCAACCCCTCCTCTGTGTCTCTCCCCCTTTCATTCCCCTGTGTCTCTCCCCCCTCCTCGGTGTCTCTCCCCCCTTCCCTGTGTGTCTACACCCCCTCCTCTCCCACCCCTGTATGTCTCCCCCCTCCCCTGTGTCTATTTCCCCCTCCTCTCCCTGCCCTGTGTCTCTCCCCCTCTCACTCCTTTGTGTCTCTCCCCCTCCCTCTCACTCCCCTGTGTCTCTTCCCACTCCTCTCACTCCCCTGTGTCTCTTCCCCCTCCTCTCACTCCTGTGTGTCTCTCCCCCTCCTCTCCCTCCTCTGTGTCTCTCCCCCTCTCATTCCCCTGTGTCTCCCCCCCTCCTCTGTGTCTCTCCACCTCCCCCCGTGTGTCTACACCCCCTCCTCTCCCACCCCTGTATGTCTCCCCCTCCCATTTGTCTCTTCCCCCGTCCTCTCCATGCCCTGTGTCTCTCCCCACTCCTCTCCCTGTCCTGTGTCTCTCCCCCCCTCTCCTCTTTGTCTTCCCAGTCCTTCCCTGTGTGTTTCCCCTCATCCTCCTTTCTGTCTCCAGCGCGCAATGACCTGCACTGTCTGCCACCACAAAATGTGCCGCGAGGTGCTGCTGTACAGTGCGCCTGCACGGGCCGTTGCACAATGCGCGGCTTACCTGTGGCGCACTGTATAGGTGTCAAACTCCGATTTGTCGCATGTGTGACGACGAATCGCAGTTTGACAACTATTACCGTATTGGTCCGAATATAAGCCGCACCTTTTTTTTCCGATTTTTGAGTTTGCGAGTTACGGGTGCGGCTCATATTCGCAACCGTAAAAAAATGACTGCCGATTTGCGAGCTTGCGAGTTACGTGTGCGGCTTAGAATTGCAAACGTAAAATTACTGCAGATTTGAGTGCTTGAGACTGCATTGTAGCAATTGAACAGCGATTTGCAAACGTAAAATTACTGCCGATTTGCGCGATTGCGCGTTAAGGGTGACGATTTGCAAAATTACAGATCACTGCTTAAATTTGCATAGTATTATTTGTTCTATGACTAAACTTAATGCAGTTTTCATGTATCTATTTGTTACCATGTCACATTTATATATTTCTGCAGATATCATTATTATATATTTTGCTCCCATTGGAATAGAAATATGTAAATCTTGCCCATGATTCCTGTGAATTACATAAAAGCCTGCAATGATGATTTGCATTTACAGCCTTTTGTAAATAAAAATACTACAGACAATTTACATTTACTCTAAAAGAGATGATGACTTATGATACCAGATGGCAAAGATTGCCCTGTTTTATAGTTGTTTGATAATTGTTATCCAAATCTCTGGATACCTCTCAGATACATTTGGATAATAGCATTTATGGATACCTGGGATGGGCAACATCGGTCATGGAGTTTGGACATGGTCCTGGATTTCTCTGATTTTCACCGGTGAGTTAGAGACTGTATCAGACATCCCAATTGCCTTACGTGTGTGCTGGGAGATCCTGAAATCCAGGACCTTGCTTGGCACACCAGGACTGGCGTTGTCAATCGCTGATGTAAACAGTTATTGGTTTATGAGTCAGTTCTATATGGGTTGTTCTTTTTTTTTTTTTTTTTTACCTTTTCTTTTTTTTTTCATTGAAAGGGCCACAGTTGTCAAATTTATTCTATGCTAGTGTTGGCTATTTTCTCTAGAAGATGTGTCCTTGTAAACTAATTAAGTTACCTTTAACCCTGCTTTCACCACAGGCAGCTGTAACTGCCACATTCCGACTGTACACTACATGTAGATTGAAATACACCTTCCCAGGGTGCCTGTAAGCATTTTGTGGCATGACAACCTGGCTCCTGGAATTTGTTGAGGCCTGTAAATAAAACTTTTTATTTAAAGTACAGTATTCAATTTTTTTTCTGGTTGCTTGAGTTCTGGATAACTGTGAGTCTACTGTATAAGAACTGCTATTTGCCACTATCGGATTAAAATTCCCACATTTTTCCTCTATCAGTGCTACTATATTCTGCCTGATTTTAGATTCCAGATCAAAAGAGTCCTATACCTCGACAAATGGAGAAGGAGAAAACTTTAAGGCAGCACAGTCTTTCCCAAACTGGAAGGCAGTAGTAACTCATTTACTTCTATTGCTGCATACAAGTGTTTGTTGTTTTGTGCAACTAAATATATATTTCCATGTAAGTGATAACATGGTTGAGTGGACAGTGGACTAAATTGCTTGTTCATTTTGTTTTAAATTGGAGTTCAATTATTGATACATAATTTTTAACACTAGGAACTTGCCCATCAAATATGACGGGAATTTAAATTGTAAGGCTGGCAATGCTGCTTTGTAAGGCTTTTGCTCCTCTGAACACCTTTGGCACTCATTGTGAGCCTCTCCCCTTTGTACTTCAACTTTCCTGCTTTGCACTGATCATCTTCGGCGCTCATCTCGAGCCCCACGCTGACCGCCTTTGGTGCTTAATGCAAGTCTCTCCTGTTCGCGGAGCTCAGCGTGAGCCCCCTTATGAGCACCTTCGGTGCTCATCTCGTGGCTCACAATGAGCGCCTTTTGCGCTTGTTGCAAGCCTTTCCTCCCGCCTACTGTACGGGCCTCTCATTGCAGGTTTCATTAACCTGCACGTTTTGTGCTTGGGAATGCCTTCGGCATTCAATTCAAGCCTCTCCCGCTCGCGGTGCTAATCGTGAGCCCGCGATGAGCCCCTTTGGGGCTCGTCTCGTGGCTCACAATGAGCGCTTCGGTGGTCGTTGCAAGCCTTTCCTCCCGCCTACTGTACGGGCCTCTCATTGCAGGTTTCGTTAACCTGCAAGTTTTGTGATTGGGAATGCCATGTGTCTCTTTTCCCCATCTCCCCCCTGCCCCTTCCCTGTGTGTTTCTCCTCTGTGTGTCAAAGTCCCGCATGCCTGGCGTTGTTGGTGTGTTACTGTTTTTGCCGTTGTGTATTTTCTAAGTCCCGCGTGCCTGGCGTTGTTGGTGTGTTACTGTTTTTGCCGTTGTGTATTTTCTAAGTCCTGCGTGCCTGGCTTTGCTCAGCCTTGTTTACATGCAGTTTCAGAAATGTTTACGTTTTTCATCCGCCATTTTTTTCCTTGCTTAGCCGACTTTGGATTGACAAAAAAACCCAAATATGGTTTAAAATCGCTTGTAACCTCACTCCCAGGCTTCATGGCTCTCCCCCTGTCCTGTGTGTAAGTGTGTTATTATATTTGTTAATATTTTTTTTTTGTTGTTTTTATGGTTTTTACAGTTACGCGCTTGGCTCGCAGTTGCGCCCCTCACATTGCAGCCTTGCTGCGTGGTTGCTTCGCCTTACCTTGCAAGGCGCCGCTGGTTGCAATGAGCGCTCATTGCAGCCCAAATCATCCAGCCTAAGTCCTGCGCAGTACACGGCTCGCCTCCCTTCGCGAGGCTTTGCAGATGAGCGCCTTCGGCCCTCATGCAGCCGACTTAGGCTGCATGAGGGCCGAAGGCGCTTATCTGCAAAGCCTCGCGAAGGGAGGCGAGCCGTGTACTGCGCAGGACTTAGGCTGGATGATTTGGGCTGTAACCAACATCGCAAACGTTGCGAACAGTGTTCTTGGTCCACAACTATATATGTGATAACTGGAGAAATATCTCAGAAATCTTGATGTATTTTCTGTACTTTATAGAAGAGGGTTGTATTGCAAGAAAGCTACTGTCTGAAAAAGCTTACTATTGATAAAAACATATGCTTGTGAATAAAATAACAGGGCTATGTTTTCAACCTTGTTCTTCTATCCGGTAGCCAAAGCTCCAAAACTTTCTCCAAAGCTCCTTTCAAGATTGAAAACTTGCAAACTTACAATCTAAAAATATATATACATCATTTACAAAACTCTCTTTCCCCAGGAGTTGTGATTAGCTACATTTCATCAGACCTGACAAAAGACTGAAGCTGAGAATTTGGTTGGGTTGTTTGTGCAATGTGGGGCCTGTTGACAGTGAAGTAGGCTGTGTTTGGGTCAATAGCCTGTGAGAGACTCTGAACGAACTGTGTTCACAGTTTGCATGAAACAGAATGTTTACTGATGCTGAGCAAAGACACGGAAGTGTACAGGTGGTCTGAGTTGGGAAATGGGGCAATCAGAGAGGAGTGTCCATGCTGGTGTCTGAAGTTAAAGAAAGACACAGAGATACAGCGGATCTGCAGCAGAGAGTGAAAACATTGACTTCTAAAGGATACAGGTCAGTGATTGTTGATTAACTATTGTACTGCTTTTGTTTTTGCTCCACCAGGTTTAGCTAGATGAGATAAGATAGTTAGGGAACTTTGTGAAGGTAGTGCTTAGTGGTATTTAGAGATATTTTCTCTGATTTGTTTTGGTGTATTATTTTGTAACACTGGCACATATAATTGGGTCAAATTTGAAAAAGCATAAAAGCATCTTGTAGTTGTGTTCCTCCATCAAAAGTTTCTGAAACAAAGGCACAAAACCACATCCCGGATATTTCTCTCTCTCTCTCCCTCTCTCTCTCTCTCTCTCTCTCTCTCTCTCTCTCTCTCTCTCTCTCTCTCTCTGATTAATTTTCAATCTCTGTGAGGTTGTTAATATATAGATACATGTTATGCACATTAACACTCAGGGGGCTAGATGTACTAAAAGGTCAAAATAAGTATGAGGTTTACAGCTCTATCCTAAACAGTGTGATTTGCAATAAGATATTTTTATTATAAAGAGAACAGCAATGGGTAGCAAATCTCACAATCAATTTACTATAGCATGGCTATAGTGAAGCCTTTACTCAGAATTTTATGAAATACATGTTCTCATCATGTATTATAACACACATTAAGGTAAAAGCCATACATTCTATTTTTAATTGTCATCCATCACAAGAATATTAGTACAAATTATGCCACAACTTTGCTTAGAATAAGTCACAGATAACAAATTTTAATAACTAAAATGGATGGGAAAAAAAGAAAAAATGAATATATTTAAATCTTAGCTGCAAGACCCAAATGTTATTCCAACTTATATTTATAAATCAAATAAAAAGATATTCTTTTTACACTTGTGCTCTACCGGAAATCTACCAAGTGATAAATTGTTTATAATGAATGTTAAAACAACTAAATCAGCCTTCTCTCTAAATTATACCTATATAACTATAAAGATGATCTTTTTTTTTACTTTTAATGAGATGGAGGAACAAAGAAGAAGAAGTTATCAACACAAAAACTTTTCTCTCTAGATATTAATAGTTTTATTTATTTCAGTAGCTTTATGTCAGACAGTGGCCACTCTCATTAGTGTCTTAGGAATGTCCCCTGTGGACAATTTAGAAGACTACACAGGAATTTCACAGACATACAGTAGATGTTTACAAATGTCAGGTGAAGGAATTAAAAAAGGTTATTTTCTGTAAAAGGGTTATAAGAAAAAGGAATTACAGCAGTCAATAAAGAAATAATAGAGCCAAACAGGGATGGATTGTTTAGTTATTCAATTTTAAAGAAATAATAGAAGATATAAGGGAGGTAAATCACCTTATAAATATTGTCTTGAAAATATTTGAATTCTGTGCAGCATCCGTATAATAAAAACTTCATTACATCATCCATCTTCTTTAGCAACTCTAAAATTAGTATTATTAGAACTGTGTTGAAATCCATAAACAATATGTTTTCTAAATACTCAACAAATACTCTTAAGTTGTGAAAATTCAACTTTGGTATATTGCACGGTGTTATATTTATATAATTATATTTAATGGAAATGATAGAATGAATAAGGGGTTTACAATTCAAATGTTGAAATAATTGAGTGAATTATGATAATGTATAGGTGATTTCTACTGATTTTAGTGTCATTAAGAAGGTGGGTGATCTCATTAAAGGGATAGTTACCTTGCAGTAGTTGCTGTGGAGTATGTTACATCGGATGTTTGTTAGAATAGCACTCAGTCTGTGCAGTGAGTTACACAGTGGGCAGACTGATACAGAAAAATAAATATAAAATCATACATTTTGCAAAATGTGATATCTTCTTCAAAAATGTATGTATTTTAAAAATTCAAACAGTATTTCAACTTGCCTTCATGATATCTTTCCACTGGTGTCCACCATATTATGCTAAAGTAACTGTCCCTTTAAGTTATTTTTACACAAATTCTGCACAAATATAGAATCTATAAGGTGAGATGGTGACTTTAATAGAAGGCTGACTTTCTTATATACATGCTCCTTATTAAGGATTTAGCGCACAGTGGTTGTATGGTGGATCACAGGTGTCTATGTGGGGTAAATCTTTCTAATACTTCAGTTCCATTAGGGCAAAATTATAAAAGAAGCATCTTTTTTTTCTTTAACTGGTTTTATTTTATCACTGTTTCTAATAAAGATATGTTTAATGTTTAATCATTTTCTATTTACTAAATCTATTTAAAAGGCATATCTTATGTTCCCTATTTTCTAATCTGCTTATATCAGAAATACATTTTACATTGAGACATTCTATACACACAGATTTATTTTATTTAAACATAAAACTTATTTTCCACACCCCCAGAGCTGCTTACATAGGCGCAGTGTACCTACGAATAGAAACACTGAATTTGGGTATGGATTTTTACCCTTTACTAACCTTCAAGCCAATTGCACCACAATGCAGAGATCTTGCAGAGCATTGGCTGACTCCTCCTGCTTCCTTGTGCAGGGGGTTACACATCCTGTGATCCCATCCTGCACAAACTGCTGTCACAGTTTTATACAATGTATTCCAATGTATTAGGTGCCTTTGATTAGCCAAAATGAATTATGAATTTTGCGCTCATTTTAGGAGGGATTTCTAGGTCTGTTAACTGTGAAAATCAACTCAAGAGATTTAGCAAACTTTAGGGTAAGTTTAATAATATTTATTTTGATATTTTTCATGCAAAAATATGTTCATACACTACTGATTCTCTTCTATCAGATGCATTCATAATCCATGAAACTTAAATATGCCTTTAAATTAATTATTATCTGAAAGTTTACATATATATTAGGTATTATTTCATAATTTTTAATTTTGCCTGACAAATATTAATTGTATTGAGAGCTGGATTTTATATAAATATTTTTATCTGCTTTAGTCTTATTTTAAAAGATTTTGAAAACATTTATTTTTATTTCATAGTTTGACTCCTCTTTTTAGAGGATTTGATTATCTCATAAAGAGAAAAAATACATTACTTTGTAGAGTAGAGATGAATTTCTAGAGAATAACATACAACGTAGGAAATGTAAAAATATTGTTCCTGGTGATATCAATGTGTCTTTTTACTCTAAGTAATTTCCTAAACAGACATAGCCTGTACAAAGTGGGTTAAACATTTAAATTACACAATAGTACCTGGTGAGCCATTTCTCTCAGCTAGAATTAAATGCTAACAACTGAATAAATACAATGGAAAGTTAAATAGAAATGAGTCAGACAAAGCATAAGTTTTTCCTTTTATGTGCTACTTAAGCCCCAAGCATTTATTACAATGCATACTTCCATATTTATTGGTCATTTGCAAACTGACAGCATAAAGCTGTAATGTCATATCGCCTTAGTATTCTAATTAAGGATAAACTATTCATCCAGACAAAGATTGCTCAGCAGATGGGAATAGGACCAACACAGAATATACCATGTTGTGAATTAAATAAAGTCTTAAACATACTTATAGTATTAAGTAGTAGAAGTAAATCAGGGATAAGCATATAATAGGGAATTTATAGAAGCAGCGGTTAACATACATCCATTAAAAGCAGCAGATGAAGTAGAACTTCAAATGTTTGCTGTGGTACAGTTTGCATATTAATGTGCAGATTGAGGTGCCCAATCTGTCCGTCACTAAACTGGCTAGCATGCCATGGAACTACTTTGGGCAACATATCACTTGTAATATTCAGGAAGATAACTGATTGAGCCCAAACAAACATGCTTATCCAAAATCTGGTACCATCTTGGCTTCTTTATTTGCTTAGCTTCGTTTTCAAAGCGATTTTCCTGTAGCTGTCAACAAATGCACAGACAGTGGGTCTGATGAAAAGCGAGATGTATTCTCGCTGTCATTATTTGAAATAGAAAAAAACAACAATATGTGATCTTTTTTCTGTTTCCACATGATATATGAATAAGAAAGGATGTCTTTTTTCTTGTCTATATAACACAAACAAACTATATGAAAAACACATTATTTTAGCCGTATTTCACACTGGGAAACTACATAGTATGTGGTGTTCTATGCTGAAGTTTTATTTTTAAGTTAGTGAGTTTAAAGCTTTTTGTGATATATTGAAAGACAGATCTAAAGAATGATACAGTTTCTTTCAGTTGGAGGTTAGCCTTTTATTATTCTGTATTATTTCAGTTCTAAAATTCAGTATATCTTTATTGTTTCATTTTTGTATCTTTTCATAAATTTAAAGGGTTGATTTTTTATATTGCACACATTTTTCATAACTTCCATTATTACCCTTTTTTTTTACATATATGGTAATGAATTCACATTTTTTTAAATTTGTCCACACTTCTGGACTCAATCAAACATAGAAATATAGATTCTTTTTGTAGGCTTTGAAGGTACCATAGAGGCCATTATAGGGTAAAAGGACCACTATATCCTGCATTCCTATGTAGTAATGGGCTCTACAAGATCTGAATTGTACTGTCACTTTGCACTCAAAGGAACAATCAAAAATACTTAGGCATGCATGCCCCCATAGAAATATAAATAAGAAAGTACATTACCAAAATAGACTATGAAGAGGAAGCATAGGTAGTTATTCTGTATTAAACATCGCACTGATGAATGTCCACTAACTAGACCAAAATGTTGGCATCATCTTGTCTATTTTTTAATATATATCTCCTCAGGAGGACTGATGGAGTTAACTTACCTCCTCAATTGATTAGCTGCACCACGGCAGACCTGATTTAAGACGGCTCCTGAAGTATGCGTGGGGCTGCTTATGGACTGATTGTTTGCAGTTTGTCTGAGCTGCAGAAAGACACAACAATGTTAGACAGCAGCCTGGAGCTAACGATCGCTTGGAGACCCGGAAATCTGAAGAAATAGACAGTGCCACTGCTTTGATAATTTTGCATGAAAAAGCAGAAAATCACTGGCGTAAGTATTGTCACACTTCTGTTGCAGTTTTATTTGTAGAAGTGAATAAATATAAACACAAAATCTCAGTTCTGATCACAGAATAATTAATAAATTAGGAGTTTATTTATTATTTTACTTTTTAAAAACATTAAGCCATTACCATGTTTAGTTTTCAAAAAGAGCACATTGACTACAATGGTGTCATTTAACAAGTGCAATTAATTGGTACTCATATTGAGAAAAACTAATTAAATCTGGATAAAAAAGAAGACTATTGTGGTATTCTTAATTTTTGCAACCTTAATGGAAATCTGAATTCATGGATACTGCCATACACCATCATGTGGATCAGTAAAAATCAAGTGGAAAAGTTGTAAAAACTATCCTCACTGCTGTAATGTATTTAAGGTTTTTGCTTTATTGGGTTTAGTTTGTCTCGAGAAACTAAAGAAAAAGCTGATGTTTGTTATAGCAAATAGTGCTCTTGCAGGGTGCTTGTTATTTTTAGTCCTTTCAGAGACAACAAACTGCTTGTAACACTGAGAGGGGGCTTGTACAAAACATCTTTTAAAATAGCGACAACATTAAAAATGAAAAAACAAACTTCAGTTAGTGTCATGTGCTTTGATTGATGTAGAGCCTTATTGTAGGTTTAGACACTTTATTACAACCGAAAGAGAATCCTGGGCCCCCCAGAACCAGTTGGTTATCCTGTGTACTTCATAGGCCTCACGCTTGAGTACCTCATCACGAGCCCTGCGAGCCTGTCCTCCCATGTAGTTTAGGGGCCTCGCGATGAGTGTAGCTGCTTTGGGCTAAGTGTTACTGCCTTGGGTTAAATGCTACTGCTTAGGGCTCGTATTTGTTGAGTTTACGTTTTTTCGGCAGCCATTTTTTTTCTTTGGTTCCAAAGTCATACAGGCCGTCATTTTGCGTCCAAGTACTGCGTGCCTCAATTGCTCGCTTTGCAAGGCTCTCGGTCAACGGCTCGCCTTGATTCGCGAGGCTTGCAAAGCGTGATGACAAATCGCAGTACAACTATATATATGAATCAGTACACAAATATATAAATGTATTGCCTTTCATTTCCACTTGCATTGGTTTTATTCTGCTCTAAATAAGTTATATGTGTGTGTGTTTTGCTTTAAAAATTAAATGTTCACTCACAAACAATATATTCATTTAGCCATTTGAAATATCTACTTATAGAGTGGTTACTACTAATCAATAAATACTAAGGCAAATTACATTGCAAACTATTGTTTTTTTCCCAGCAACATTTAAATCAGCTAATGTAATTACACATTCCTTGAAATGTACAATTTAAAGATTACTTTTACGCAATACTGAATCAGTCCAAAATATTTCCCAAATGATCAGGCTAATTGTATTTTCTTGCTTTAGACTCTGTTTATAACTTGCTTCAGTTTTGGGAATTTCTTAAAAAAGCTGACATGACACATTTGTAGCCAAACAAGAATGCATTACTTAACATGGGGCAAAAATAAATGTAAAATATCACTATAGATTGTGGGATTTAGAATAAGGTTTGGTTTAAAAAGGTAGAACAAAACAACTTGTATCGGTAGAAAAAAATCGTACAGTTGTGCTTAAAAGTTTGAATTTATTTATTGTGTAGCTCCTTTTTGAAGCATAATGATAACAGAAAAATCACCCTAATGGCCCTGATCAAAAGTTTACATACCTTTGAATGTTTGGCCTTGTTACAGACACACAAGGTGACACACTCAGGTTAAAATGGCAATTAAATTAAATTGCAATTAGTGTCTGTGTATAAATAGTCAATGAGTTTGTTAGCTCTCACGTGGACCCCCCGAAGCAGGCTAGATACTGAGCCATGGGGAGCAGAACAGAACTGTCAAAAGATCTGCGTAACAAGGTAATTGAACTTCATAAAGATGGAAAAGGATATAAAAAGATATCGAATGTCTTGAAAATGCCCGTCAGTACTGTTCAATCAATTATTAAGTAGTGGAAAATTCAGGGATCTCTTGATACCAAGCCAAGGTCAGGTAGATCAAGAAAGATTTCAGCCACAACTGCCATAAGAATTGTTCGGAATACAAAGAAAAACCCACATGTAACCTCAGGAGAAATACAGGCTGGAAAAAGACGGTGTGGTTGTTTCAAGGAGCACAATACGTGGACCTCTATTTGTCCGACCTCCCTGCCATGGCCTGCCCATCTTGGGTGACACCCATGGTAAAGCTCACAGCTTCATCAAGGGACATAAGCCATTTCACCACAACAAGGTAGCAATCCATAAGGGAATACATATATATATATATATATATATATATATATATATATATATATATATATATATACTGTATATATAAACTAAAACAACATTTTAACAGAGCGACTTTCAGTTCCATTACATAACTGGATGTGGCTTTTTAGGTGGCAAATAAAATGTATTTGTATGTAGAATAAATATGTAAAATACATTATAACATACATATCAATATGGGTGAAAATTTACATTATCTCTGAAACAAGATTTTTTCTAAAGTGAAATAAATAAATATGATTACATTTTCATGCAAATAATTCAGTGTTCCTATTCTCCAGTCTTGTGGGAAACTCAGGAAATATTAAGGTACATATAAAAGACAAGCATTGGTTGTGGCAAGGATATAATGATATGAAGCGAATTGCATGTAGTATCATTGTTCCACTTTGAAATGCATAATCATTATAATGAATATGTGTGATATAAATATCCAACAGACAAAGCAAGCAGAGGCAGAAGTCAATATTCTGCAATGCATCACCTTCCTCTAAAAGCCACATAGTTCTGCTACTGAGAATGCTTCAAGGTAATATGTTATTGAATTTCCATTAGCAACAGTGACCTGATACCACTGATATATGACTGATGGACGTACTGTAATGTAATGGGAAAAGCAAACCGAACAACTGGAACATCCATTTTTGCTACAAGACATGCACCATGACACATAATGCAAGGTACAAAAATGATAAATAACATGTTCATTAAAGGGATACTGTCGAGTAAAACACGTGTATATTTTTGAGAAATTGACTAACAGTGTAATAAGGCAAGGGAAAAGTCTTAAAGCTAGATTTAATTTTATATATATATATATATATATATATATATATATATATATATATGTATATATAATGTCTCTACTGGTCCCTGGGACATGATACTTTGGTGGAAGTTGTGTTTTGGGGGACTGTAGAGCATTGATTGTATGTTCATTGATGCTAGCAACCTGCTTCTGGACTTGTTGAGTGGGAAGGGGTTAGAGTCAATCTCGACCAGATCCATTTACTCCTGACCTCTCCTTCTTCATTCTTCTCCTACCCTCCCTCATGACCCAAAAAGTGATGCAATAAAGACAAGATGAAATCCACTATTCATAAGCAGAATCCTCAAAATTCTGTTTTTCTTCTAAAATTAAAACAAAATGATGGCTTGCACAGCTAATAATTGTGTTAATTTGTACCTTTTGTTAAAATAGTTAAAATTAGTTAAGCAAATAGTTAAGCCCTTCTCTAATTTTGTATTTTATCATTAATCATATCTAGATCTTTTCACAGCCAATAAATGGTAGGATGTTTCTCATTGTGCATAAAGCAAAGGGTTGTTTTCAAAAGTATGGAAAAATTAGTCTTCTGGCTCAACATGAGACTCCAGTTTAGAATGACAAAGGCTTAACCAAAATTTTGCAACAACTCAGTGGATTTAGGGGTTTGGAGAGCAGCACAGCCCCCCCCCCCCCCCCCCACAGTCTCATAATGTGGTTGCTGTTTGACACAAAGAACTGCATTTTAACACAAATTATAGATATTGTGCTCTAAGCAGTGACAGAGCTACCGCCGGTGCAGGCAGTTCAATGCACCGGGGCCCAGACCTGCAAGGGGCCCAGTGCTAGCACCCTGCCACTGCTTTCCTCAGCGCCCCTCGGCCCTCCCATGGCCCTCCTTGGCCCTCCCGTGGCGCTTGCAGCTATCCTCACCCCAATTGCAGTATCCCCTGAATATATATGTATATAAGAATACACTCATTAAATATTTTTTTTGCAACGGGGTATGTTACTGCCTAAGTCCATGAGGCCCAGGCCTAGGCACATTGTCAGGGGGCGGCAGGCTGCTGTGCACATTGAAATGTGGATGTATATGCACAGGCATGTATATATGCTATGATCTTTCTGTCTGCAAATGAACTTGACACCCTGGCATATTATATATATATATATATATATATATATATATATACATAACATTTTTATGTGAGATATACAAATGGGAAAAGAGGAGCTGCAATTGGGGCATGGGATGTGCCCAAATTTGAATGGCATGGGGTAACATAAATAAGCCCATGGAATATGCTTTAAAAATGACACACTACTAGTATAATGTTATTTGGTACTTAGTACCGATAATATGTTATTTGCAATAGTAATCCAGTGTTTTTATTGCAGTTGTATGGTCCAAGCCTTCCAATCTGCTGGTGCAGGATTTGTTTTTTTGTTACAGTAGGGAATGGGGGAGTTCATTTTGCTTTCCATGTCCACAGTGATATTATAGAGATTGCCTCTTAGTGTTTTCTTATAAATTAATCCGGAAACAAGTCTCATTTTTAGTAAACACAAACAAAAAAAATGTTTTATATCCCGGAACTTATATTATGTAAATAAGCAACCTTTATAGTCGGGTGAAAACATTCCTTTAAAGCAGGGTGTGTTTCTGTTTAGACCTAGACGTGAGAGTCGCAACAGCTGCAAGCTTAAAGTGTGGCAGATTTACGGAGCTATTAAATTAGAACAGGCTGCAAGTTACAGGCTTGAGAGGCAAACCTGTAAACCATTTGGATGTGCGGCCGTGAACATGATCAATTAGTTTAACTCGTAGTTAAGAGTTGGGATGGAGCCAATGACGAAAGAGATCATCAGAATTGCGTCACTGAAAAATGGAGGTAGGATTTCCAAAGTCTTAGAGGGTTCAATTACAAGTTACGGGCACACAGTCCAGATGTAATGCAATATCGTTAAAGCCATAAATAGGATATTCTATCACATGTGAGTTACAGTATATGAATTAACACATTGATTGCCGGGATCGATATAACACAAAAATTAAACATAAAATAAAGTATTTTTGCGGGCCGATTTGCGGGCTTGAGAATTTCAATAAAAGAACAGTAGTGTGGTAATATTTTCATTTAAAGTGCTATGAGTTGTACTTTACCCCCCTTGTGGGTCCTCTCTAGCACTCGTTGGCTTCTTGGCTCCATTTGCGAGATATGAGTTTGAACGCCAGTGATCTTGATGCAATGTAATAGCTCATTTGGAACGTAGCAGTTACAGGCTTGAAAGAACAAAGGATTTGCAGCAGCGAAGTTCAACATTCCACGTCCGGTAGGCTTTTTTCGGCCTTGCTGCGTATTAACCCGGAAGTCATCTGCGAATTGCTTTAAGAGGCTAATTTAATAGACAAATTTTCTTACTTTCATAAAAACTGACAAAAAAATGTTTCTGGGTAGGTGACAAAGTCATGTACATTGCTCTAATGTAGAAATATAGATTTGAAAGCATAAAATAACTTACAGCTCCAGTTAGTCTGCCAGTCTGTCTATTTAAAGAGCTGGCTTTCTTGATTTGCAATATTGTTATTGTTAAAAAAATTGGATATCTCTGCAACAAATGAATAAACGGTTAATAAAATATTGCTGCACTCCACCTCTTTCATATGACACTCCACAATTTTTCTTGTGCCTGAGAATAAATGTAGCACATATAACAGATTCAGGCTGGTGATGTTAATACATTTACAGCAGCCCTGTTATAATGTTCTGTAGATGCATTAAAATAATTTTACACTTTACCTCCCACTGATAAACATGGGGTGAATTCTTGTTATTGGTAATGTGTGTTTTAGGGCATGGCAAGATTTATAAATCTATGGAATTCCACTATAGTTAATTATATGTTTATGATGCTATATAATTTCAAAGAACTAAAAAAACACTTATGTTATATGCATATTTGGTCTAGTTAATTCCTAGGTAGCAAAATAGTACACTTGTATGTACATTTACAGATCTAAACACAACAGAAAACCTGTTTCCAATGCAAAATCCCAAGATATACAGTACAATGTATCCACTGTATTCCGGGAGACTGGATAGGGCATGCAAATGCGCTCACAACAATAATGCCTCTATTACTCACCATAAACATAATTTATTTGTTGATAGTCTATTTCTTTAAACTTGTACTTTTACTAATTACCCCTGAATCCTCTGCCCTCCAGCTTCAAAATCTGACCTCTTTCTCTAATAATAATCATGAATACTTAAAAAAAGAATGTTTCATATACTATGGAAGTGAACAGTTATGACATTTATTTACCTTCTCACTATCAAGTTATCCAAAAAATGGAGCTCCCACAACAAAAATTAGATTGCTGTTGACAACTTAATACTCATGCTCACTATCTCCAGGTGACACTGGATATATTCTTATTGCCTTTTAAATGACTAAGTGCCTTACAAGTAACGCTTGTTAGGCAGAGACAATTAATCAGTATGCAGTTTCAATTAAATAAAGGTTAAAATGTATTCATACATTTGACTGCCAGTTTACTCCTCAAGCAGAGCTTCTCATCTCCCTCTCTCTGTGCCTAGTCATGGGGCGTGACCAGCTCTGCCCTGGGGGCTCGACTTTAATGAAGCTTTGAATCAAGCTGGGCTATGAAGTCACTGACCCTGCCCTGTGATGTCATTGCCTCTAACCCCTGTATATATTGAGGTAACAGCTGTATTGTAACCTGCTTGCAGCTTCCCCATAGCCCCTTGCCAAATTATATAAGCCATCATAGCCCAACCCCCTTTTTTATTTATTTTAAACTGCATACTGTTGCCCAACACACATATGAGCTTTACTTGTAAATGCACTACATTGGTCCCAGTAGTGGAGCTATAGAATGGAGAGTCCTGGTGCAAAAAAATGGGTGCTCTCGGACCCAAGTACCAATTCCCTCAATGCCCCTCCCCAAGGCCCCTTCCCATAGCAGCTCCCTTGTCATGACCACTACTTCTGTTGGGCTTGCCAAGAACCTAGTTCTGACCAACCCAGAGGTACAAGATGATCCCTGTTAGCAGGATTGCTATTGGACCACCAGGACAACCACAGGAACACAGGAATCACCAGTCAGAGTAGCAGAATTACCGTCTGTAAAGCAGATGTAGAATTCTTAATCCCAATGATAAGGATTAACCCGTCCCTCAATAATGAACAGACACTTAATTATGTATGATCACACTGAGAACTGTTTGTTAGTCACAAATCCAGCTTAATTATGCACATCCATCACCTATCACCCATCACCATCAAGTCACACCCCTTTGCAAACATTCCCTTTAGCCGATTCTCAAGCCGCCTTTTCCTAACCATGTGACCAACCTGCCAATGAAGGTCTGACAGCTTCCCTAATAACCCCCAAGTAACTTGGAGCCTGGGACAGTAATTAAAAAAATAATTATTAGTTCCGTTTGTCAGCGGGCAAGCTGGCTAATTAAGGAGGGAGATAGTTTGTCTAATCGCCTAGGTGAAAATGTATCCTGGCCCCCACTGATATGAAAGCACAGCCACGGTCAGAGATTGAAAACCTATGTGATAAGCTCTCAAAGTGGTAATGACTATTTGTCACAAGGGAACAATAATGGTTAATTAGACTTCACTTTCTCCACACTTAACTGAATTTCCTACGCTCCTAAAAGTCTTGCAACTGTTTCTTAGACCTCTACCTTTTCTGAGCCCTGAGCCCTGTACCTTGGTACCCCAGAACTCAGACCCCTTTCCCTGAGGATGTTGGCAATAGGCTTTATTGTATTCCTTGGGGAGAACCAAACACCTGGATACCAAACACACTAGGGCCACTGACTGTGCATTCTGAGTTCCCTTGGTAACAATCATATCACACACTTATAATTACATCAATGCAACAATAATTATTATAAACCCACACATGCCAGCAGGGCAACATTAACCCATACATCCAGGAGGCACCACAATTATGCTCACAGGGAAATAGCAGTCCAGATAACAGTCCATATATCCATTGGAGTTGCAATATTTGCTGTAAAGGGACTCCATGTGCCATGCACCCCATGTCCTCCCAGGACACTGGTTGGTTGAATCAACCCCAAGAGATGGTTGCAGATGGTGCATATACTGGTATACATATACTATCTCTACAAAGCACTCAAATTTGTAAAAATGAGAGTAGGCTGATTTGGACTTGAGAGTATGTATTAGAACCCACACCCTGTACTTTGCTCTCTTCCAGCCCATGCTCTCTCAGAGTAGGTATTAGAACCCCCCCCCCTCTACTTTGCTGTCATCCAGCCTGTGCTCTCTCAGAGTAGGTATTAGAACCCCCCCCCCCCCTGTACTTTGCTGTCATCCAGCCCGTGCTCTCTCAGAGTAGGTATTAGAACCCCCCCCCCCCTGTACTTTGCTGTCATCCAGCCTGTGCTCTCTCAGAGTAGGTATTAGAACCCCCCCCCCCCCCTGTACTTTGCTGTCATCCAGCCCGTGCTCTCTCAGAGTAGGTATTAGAACCCCCCCCCCCCCCTGTACTTTGCTGTCATCCAGCCTGTGCTCTCTCAGAGTAGGTATTAGAACCCCCCCCCTCTACTTTGCTGTCATCCAGCCTGTGCTCTCTCAGAGTAGGTATTAGAACCCCCCCCCCCCCTGTACTTTGCTGTCATCCAGCCCGTGCTCTCTCAGAGTAGGTATTAGAACCCCCCCCCCTGTACTTTGCTGTCATCCAGCCTGTGCTCTCTCAGAGTAGGTATTAGAACCCCCCCCCCCCCTGTACTTTGCTGTCATCCAGCCCGTGCTCTCTCAGAGTAGGTATTAGAACCCCCCCCCTGTACTTTGCTGTCATCCAGCCTGTGCTCTCTCAGAGTAGGTATTAGAACCCCCCCCCCCCCCCCCTCTACTTTGCTGTCATCCAGCCTGTGCTCTCTCAGAGTAGGTATTAGAACCCCCCCCCCCCCCCTGTACTTTGCTGTCGTCCAGCCTGTGCTCTCTCAGAGTAGGTATTAGAACCCATCTCCTGTACTTTGCTGTCATCCAGCCTGTGCTCTCTCAAAGTAGGTATTAGAACCCCCCTGTACTTTGCTGTCATCCAGCCCTTGCTCTCTCACCATCTTTCCTGATACACATCCCCAGTGTGCTGAACTGCTCCACACTACCAACTCTTGGAGCTTCAGTAGAAGTGCTCCTTTTTAAACAGGCACACTGTGTGTCTGCCCCTAAGTAGTTCTTTAATGCCGTTTAGCCTCTGATTAAAGTGGCTCTTTGGCACTAAAACTTTGGTGGTTACAGTATGTCCTAATAAAAGATATTTGCATTTGCGCAGGTAGTTTCTATAGTTTGCATAGGCTATTACGCTGCACAGCTCTGAGTTTGTGTCTGCATACGCAGCAGTGGGCAGAACCATACAGAGACTATTTCTTGATACACAAATTTAAATGGGTCCAGCACAGCAAGAAACTTGGAGATAATATAGTTGTAACAAATATCCTTTATTATAAAATATCAGATTCTAGAAACAAATCAATTCTAATGGATTTTTAATTTGCAAGATCCTATTGAACTCTACTAGACAACCGTGTCTGAATCAGTCATTGATTTTTTTTTTCAATCTCAAATTTGGCAAGGTTTGTCAATTCTGCAAATATTTCTATGGGATTACAGCTGATAACAACATCCATTAGCCAAGTGAATAAAAAGGTATGACAGCAAAACTTATTTTTTATTGAAAAAGGTTACGTATTTATAGCACTCATTTTTATTCAATTTATTTCCCATATTTCCCAGAAAAATTGCATTATTAAACATGTCTAATTTTGAAGCAGATCCTAATATGGCAGGATTAATGGGAGTATTGCATGTGGCTTGTACTGTATGCTTGTAAACAACACTGATCACTGCTGCATACCTCCTGCTACACTGACATTTAATTATAATATTTATGAGTTTATGATAGACATGCAATGTTTGTTGTGGTGTACGTGCCATTTAATCATGTGTAAACATACTCTATAATAATATTAAATATCTCTAGAAAAGCTTAAAATAATGTTATATATATATATATAGATCATATAATGTATTCAAAGTTGGTGCTTAACACCTGATAGGTATAATAATATAATTATTAAAAAAAACGTTCATGTGCAAATTTTTATTGTGAGCTGCCTACCCGGCTTGCAATGTGTGATTAAAAAGAAGTTAAAAATAAAAGTTTATAAAAAATTATAAACCCTACTAGTTAGGGATAAGTATGAGGTTGCTACCATCTGGCTGGACTACCTATAAGTGAGTGATATGTGAATGGTATAGGGATGAGGATAGAGGCCTAATGGCCAGATATATGCCTAATAGGAAATTGTGACTGTAATGGCATATAATAGTGATGAATGCCAGAATCTGGTAATGGCATGTGCTGAATAATAAATGTATAAAGTACTATGTGCTAATAAGGTAGAGATATGTAGTGTTAAGAATTTTTAAGGTACTGTGGAGTGACACTTAAAGTGACAAAAATAATGGAAAAAAACCCTTGTGATAAGGGATAGCCAGAAAAAATATATGAATTATCCTCATATAAACAAAAAAAATTTGTAAATCATTGGATAAACAAAAAATAGAAAAATCATATCGATAACTGTGGGTTTATATTAAAAACTTTTATGTTAAAAAGTTTCAACCAGTGCCATAAAGGCTTTGCAGTATGTGAACCGAACAAATGTAATGAGGGCTTATAGTTGCAGTTATATCAGTGTATATATATAACCATATATAATTCTATATATATAAAAAAAAGCCACTAAATCTCTACAAGGTCTTTATATACCCCTTTATTTACACCAAAAATAGTGCAGACAATTTGTTCATGGGGGTATTACCCTGATAGGGTGACCAAGAGATATGGGCCTTAGTTAGGGAGAGTAATAATATATATCTCCAAAATAGTCAAGACAGATTGTATATACAAAGGGGAAAAAGGCCATAAAGGCTCTTACTTACTGTGTCTCAATTGCAAAACGCCTCAAGGTCCACAAACTGATAACTGGTTGCTCACAAACGTGATATGGCTTTTGCCTGACCGGTTTCGTTACCAATATGGTAACTTTCTCAAAGGCTGCCACTTCTTTTGTTTGCCCTTCGCAGGCTTTTTATTGAACGGAGGCCACGCCCCCAAAAAATGTCATTGGATGCGGCCACTACGAGCGTCGCGTCATATGACGTCATGACGTATGTGGAATAGAAACTAAGCAGACGTGAGTCTGCGTTCGTCTCAATTGGCCTATGCATGGTCTAAGGTTTGGGAGCGTCTCATTGGACGCTCCCATGCTGAAACTCACTTGTTGTCATCTGACCTCCCTGCATCACATTGCTCTGCTGAAGAACGGCTACATTGTGTGAATTGCCACTATCAGCGCCACTAATCTATCAAGCACAAATGTAAGCTTGTGCAAAACTTTTTGCTACTAAGATCCCTACTGTATAATTGTTTCATATACAGTGCCTGAATATCCATAACTAGGTATCTGTTATTATTCCATTATCTGATGCTACTGCTCAGTAATAATAATGGAATAATACTATATTCTATAATTTGTTGCTGCATTCATGGGACAGTGTATAATAATAGCTTAAATGTGATAATGACATAAAACTTGTGAGTTAAAATATAAATAAATATATAAACATTTAAAGTATAAATAAATGTGTAAACTTGTTAGGGTCATCTTAAGAATAAACTTTTATATAGACAAAGAGGTTTTTTAGTGCTTTAAATCCATATGAAAACTAATATCCATATCTCATTTAATTACTATTAAGGCCATCAAGATATGTGTATAAATTTAAGATGACTTATGTGTCAAAAATGGTGTTATACCAGGGGGTCTAGAAGATATTTGTTCTTAAATAAAAAAGATATTTAAGTGCTTTCCTTAAAAAAGTTTCTATCTAAATATCTATATGAACACAGGCTATAAATGGAGACTTAAAGTCTATGTCGTAGGGTAAGTAACTCTTGGTTATGACAGAAAAAGGAAGATAATTATTTATAATAGTTTTAGTTATATCTGGACTATATGTATTTTTATTTAGGAGAGGGGAATTGGGATGACAGAAGTCTATATAAATGTCCAAATAATTATTATAGAAAGGCTGAAAACGAGGAATCTTCATTAAGACCATTTGGACTGAGTGCTCCCAAAGCATAGATCCATCTACATTCCAACTGTAGCAGCCTTTTGCCACTATCACCACCTCTGGGTCCTAAATGTATACCATCAATTACATGAAACTTTAAACGATTTGGATCTTCAGGATGGTACAGTCGCATGTGTTTCGAGACTGGTATGTCAAGTTCGTTTCTAATTGATCCTATATGTTCAAGTATTCTTCGCCTCAATTGCCTGTCTGTCTTTCCCACATAAATTTTTCCACATTTGCAAACTGCCACATATATCAATGACGTGGATAGACAGTTATAAAACATAAGCCTTTATGGCACTGGTTGAAACTTTTTAACATAAAAGTTTTTAATATAAACCCACAGTTATCGATATGATTTTTCTATTTTTTGTTTATCCAATGATTTACAAAAATTTTTTGTTTATATGAGGATAATTCATATATTTTTTCTGGCTATCCCTTATCACGAGGGTTTTTTTCCATTATTTTTGTCACTTTAAGTGTCACTCCACAGTACCTTAAAAATTCTTAACACTACATATCTCTACCTTATTAGCACATAGTACTTTATACATTTATTATTCAGCACATGCCATTACCAGATTCTGGCATTCATCACTATTATATGCCATTACAGTCACAATTTCCTATTAGGCATATATCTGGCCATTAGGCCTCTATCCTCATCCCTATACCATTCACATATCACTCACTTATAGGTAGTCCAGCCAGATGGTAGCAACCTCATACTTATCCCTAACTAGTAGGGTTTATAATTTTTTATAAACTTTTATTTTTAACTTCTTTTTAATCACACAGAGCAAGCTGGGTAGGCAGCTCACAATAAAAATTTGCACATGAACGTTTTTTTTAATAATTATATTATTATATATATATATATGAATAAATAAATATATATATATATATATACTGTGTTATATATATATATATCATTAATAAATATGTTAAAAAGCAGAGAACCTAATACTGAACCATAAGGAACCCCACTTACCACATTAGTCCAATCCAGGTATGTTCCATTTACAACAACCCTTAGATTCCTGTCTTTTAGCCAGCTCTCAATCCATGAGCAGATATTTACTGTAATTCCTGTATCCCTTAGTTTGCTCATTAATCTCCCATGTGGCACTGTATCAAAAGCCTTTTTGACCGTTCCTCCTTGCAAAACTGCTCCAGCTCCTTCAAGTTGGATGGTTTGCTCTTGTGAACAGTAATCTTTAAGACTGACCACAGATTTTCTACACAAAAGTATTTTTAATAAGTGAGGTCTCAAAAGACTTTACTTATTTTTTTATTGCTATCAGCAGCAGTGAAGTGGGTATTCAGATTTATTTTAAATTAATGTATATTTTATGTGAATAAGTAAAAGTTAAGTTTTACGTAAAGTAAGTAAAAGCCTGTGTTTTTGTCTGGATTAAGCACCTGACACATATTTTGTACAATTCTGAGATTTCATTCCTCATACAAATTATTATTACGGGAATAGGTTTCAAATAAACAATAATAATAATAGTCTGCAAAAGAGGACCATTGTGTAATTTTTAAACAGTAAGTGTTGTGTAATGTTGTAAGGTCACAATTTAGATGGCAAAATCCAAAGAATCAAGGTTTGAGTAATCTTTTAATTTTCCACAAATGCTCATATTGCATCAGCTGATGCTGTCACTGCCAAGTAATATTGTATCAATTGTTATGTTTACATTTGTGGAAATGTGAGTGGGCTGAGTTGGACTGTGAGTGAATGTAGAGGTTTTAGAGAGGGTTAGCACTTCCCATTTAAACTTTTGTTCTTGTTGTTTAGTCGTTCAGTCGGGTTCGACTCTCCATGACTCCATGGACCACAGCACGCCAGGTACATCTCTCAGTCACTGTCCTTCTGATCTCCATCAAGTTCATGTTCATTATTTCAGTGACTTCATCTATCCATCTCCACCTCTGTCTCCCCCTTCTTCTTGTGTCTTCAATCTTTCCCAGCATCAGAGTATTTTCTAGGGAATATCATAGTTCGAACTATGCAGAACTTTGTTGATAGTTTAAACTTTTATCTTCTCCTAAATTGATATAAGTTGATTGTTGGATGCATTCTTGCCTTTCATTTTTGGATACTACATGGTGTGCAGATCTCTGCCTCCTATAAGGTAACAATGATTATAATAGCTGTAATTACAGACTGTATTATTTATTTACATTTATTTACTTTCTAAGAAACATGCTGTACATTATCAAGTAACATATTTGAAAATATCATACTATAAATATGAGACATTGTTGGTTCTTTAACGTTTATTAGATGTCAGGTGATAAATATTGATTATAGTCATTCATATAGTTAAGAGTAAGATATAACAGGACATAACACTGTCTATGTTATGTATTTTTTAATTGTGTTTCCCTGACTTTACCCCTCTAAATACCTCCCCCTCTCCCTTTCCCCTCACTTACCTTCATCTGCAGCTTCTCCTCCGGCCTCCGCTCCTTCCTGCATAGGCACCCGGTATATGCTAATGACGTGACGTCACATGTGCACCACGTCATTAGTATTGGCCGGGTCAAGACGCCAGAAGGAGCGGAGGCCGGAGGAGAAGCTGCAGATGAAGGCAAGTGAGGGGAAAGGGAGAGGGGGAGGTATTTAGAGGGGTAAAGTGAGGAGGGAGGTTTAGAATGAGGAGGGGGGTTGAGAATGAAGAAGGGGGAGGGAAAGAGGTACGGGGGGTTAGAGAGACACGGGGGTAGAGAGACACGGGGCGGTAGAGAGACACGGGGGGGTTAGAGAGACACGGGGAGGTTAGAGAGACATGGGGAGGGAGAGTGACTCAAGTATAAGCCGAGGGGGCCCTTTTTAGCCTTAAAAAAAAGGGCTGAAAAACTCGGCTTATACTCGAGTATATACGGTAGTTAAAATTTTTAACGAAACTAAAACAAAGGGTAAAGCTCCAAAAGAAATGCTGGAAGCAGCTATAATCAATATTCCAAAGCAAAATAAAGACACTAGATACTGTAAGAATTACAGACCAATATCATTAATGAACACTGACATAAAACTATATGCAAAAGTACTCGCTAACAGATTGAACAAATGCCTGCCCAAACTGATAAATATGGATCAATCTGGTTTTCTCCAAAATCGTCAGGGGGCAGATAACACTAGAAGATCGATTGATTTAATAACGTATAGTAAAGATAATCACAAACCTTGTGCAATTATTACTATAGATGCAGAAAAAGCCTTTGATATGTTAAATTGGGATTATATGTATCAAGTCCTATCAATATTTGGGTTTGAAGATTTTGGAGTAAAGTCAAATGGAGCCTTATACTCCTCCCCAAGTGCCTTCATGTCTGGAATTGGTTCAGGATCATCCTCCATGCCCATTAATAATGGGTCCCGACAGGGATGTCCTGTATCTCCATTGATTTTTATTCTAATGATGGAACTCCTTGCGGAGGCAATTAGAGGAAATAATAAAATTCATGGTATTAATATCGGTGAAACAGAATATAACATTATGCTAGATGCAGATGATGTGATACTAACTCTTACCAAACCCAGCGAATCTCTAATTTACATGCAAGCAAGAGCTAATAAAGAAGTTTGGGAATATTTCCTATTATAAAAATAAATTGGTCCAAAACAGAAGTACTACCCATCTATATAGATGAAAAAGAAAAATAAATGTTGAAATCAATTTGGGATATCAACTGGGAAATGAATAAAATATTGTATTTAGGAATTGAATTTACTAGTAAAGTGGAAAAAATAATTCAAACAAATTTCAGTAAACTATACAACAAAATAAAAACCCAGCTAGATAACTGGAAATTAAATATGTTATCCTGGTTAGGTAGAATTGCAGCTATCAAAATGTCAATCTTACCTCAAATTAATTATCTTTTTAGATGTTTACCTCTGAACATCCCTATCTGTATAATCAGAAAACATCAAACTTTAATTGACTCATTTATTTATAATGGGGGAAAAAACTGAATTAAATTGAAAACTGTCAGGAAAAGTTTTATAATAGGTGGCATTGCACCTCCATGTATTGAAGATTACTATAATGCTGTAAGACTTTTACACTGTGTAAATTGGTCATCTAAAATAAATAAAAACAGCTGGGTAAACATAGAACAAGACTTGACCAGTAACTTGGCCTTATCAGAATGTCTCTGGTATGACAAATCATCATGTAAAATTAATAAATTAGTGCCTGCTATAGTGAAATCCAGATTGGAATTTTGGTTTAAGTGGAACAATAAATGTAACTTCTCACCCATCCCCTTCACCTGGTACGACACTGCTATGGCTGAGTAAGGTTTTTAACCTCCCATTTCTTCAGGACTGGAAAATCTGGAATATTCACTTGTTAGGTGACCTGTTTGACTCAGGAAAGATGAAATCTTTTGCTGAGTTATGCAAGGAATTTAATTTCCCTGTGTCAAAATGGTTAGAATACGAAAGTGCCAAGATGACAATTATGCAATCAAAATTTTCTATTACTCATACTAGAGATTTAACTAAATTTGAAAAATTTGCATTATTTAATGACAGGAAACATATAATTTCTAAATGCTATGATACGAGAAAAAAACAGATTACTGTGGAAAAAACTTCAGCTATGCAGAGATGGGAGAAAGAATGTAGTAACTCTATCACACTAGAAACTTGGTCTAATGCATTTAATCTTTCTCAGAGAATTATTAAATATCAATCTTATAGAGAAATGTATTTTAAAGTGGTGCAGAGATGGTACTTTGTTCCCTCAAAATTAGCATTGATTTTAAAAAAAGACCCAGTCTTGGGGGGATATGCTGGAGATTTTGTAACCAACAAGGCTCCCATAAACATATTTGGTGGGATTGTGTACATATTAGGAACCTATGGAACTCTGTTTTTGATTACATTTCTAAATTCTGTGATAAGATTATTAATCCTTCATGTGAAATGGCATTGTTACATATTATTGATGATGGGTTTAAATTGGAAGAAAGGGCCTTCTTTATTCAAGTATTCCTAGTGGTTAAATGGTTGATAGCTAAAGGTTGGAAAACGGAGATAATTCCAACATTGAACGAAGTAATTTCAACTCTTGAAAAAAACAGAGAACTGGAAAGAGATATATTTGCTTTGGGCATTGTTTTGTCTAAGTGCAATAGCTGGGCGCTTTGGGATAACTATCATCATCCATCAACTTAAATATATACAACCTTTTCAAGGGCAATGCTATGTAAATATGTAAACCTGTATATTCCTATATGTTACCTGTACTCTTAAATTGGTTTTGTTTCTTTTGTATATATGTGTCCCTCTGCTGTTTGTATATACTGTGTAATGTATTCTGTATTTTTGTAAAGAAAAAAAACTTTTATGGCTGTAGCCGAAAATTCATTTTATTTAATGTCCATGACAGATTGTATTACATATTTAGGAGACGCAAAATTTACTCTGAGATATGTTATGGAATAAAAAACGTTTTTGCTAATGGTATCTATGCTCCTAGTTCTTTACGTAGAGCAACATAATAAATTCCTAAAATAAAAAGCACAAACCTGAGATGAACCTGTGTATTTGTACAGTATATCCGTTCATAACAAGTATCCATTAATATTCTGACATATCAAGCATTGGCAGTAGTATCATAACTTCAATACACTTGGCTTAACATTGACTTTAGAACTGCTGCTTTCTGTAGTTTTCTACCTAGAAATCTAGAGCCAGGATTTACCATATGTGCAAGGAAATCTGCTTCAATCACTCATCGTTAATAAACCTCCAAAAATATTCACAATGGTATGCAAGGAACAGAATTTATTGTGTAGCAAATGAGGAACATTTGGCACACTTGTTTTTTAGCAGATTATAATCAAATGTCTATACAATACGTGTACTAAAATTGTACCATATCCTGAAACGTAGACTCATCTAAAGTCACTATAATGGCTAATTTTGTCACTAAGTGTAACACATTGTGTAATATTCTGGTCAGCAAATGCAAACTGCACAAATTAATTATGACACTGTGCCCCATACCATCCATCTAAGGAGAAGCACTCACCAACTGACATATTTCCCATTTCCATTCACCTTGGTTTCTTTTACCTCCAGACCTAGAACCTCACACCTACCCTGTCCACATCTACCCACCTATAATTTGTTTTACTTAATAGTGCAGGTTTCTGCTCTATCACCTACGTGTTTCACAGACAAAATACTCAAAGACTGAATCATTAATTAACCATCTACTCTCTTTTCAATTACTTGCAAAGCCCTTGTTTCTCCTTTTAAATTCCTTCACCTTTTGTTGCATCAATACTTCTGTCTGTAAGCTTGTCAACTCTGTCAGGCAAAACACTTTGTCATGTGTATGATTGTTAACTCAAGGGCAAGGTCATCAACTTCTTTTTTCTGTCAAATGATGTGAACGCTATAAATGCCATGAAGTGTGTTTGCACTATATAAATAAGAAATGATAATAATTAAAACTATAATTACGGGTTAGGGGCATTTGTGGGCTTCTAATAGAATAGGGCTCGTTCTCGTTTGTGATATGGTGAATCTGTACGGCTATACACAAGATTACTTCCGCATTTAGTATATAAAATGGAGGTGTGTACGTTACAAAACTCCCACACTCTGCTGTTTTATTATTATTATTATTGTTATTATTATTTACTTTTTATTTATAAAGCAACAATATTTTCTACAGCACTATATTCTATAGCTTAGTAGGAGGCAAAGAGTGAGGGTAGCAACCTCATAGTAATCTTAGATTAGTACTTTTCACTGAGGAATGTCGTGTCTGTCATTTATATACACATTTAATTATAAAGAATGGTTGCACAGAGTGTACACAGTGAACACCAAGAACTAACTGACATGCAGTACATTTTTGATGGTGCAAGATCTGTGTTTGGTCAATATAAAGCATTCAAAGAAAAAAGAAACACACGTTTCTGCACTTGTGGTTCTTATAATTATTAACCATACATTTAAGACATAACTTTTTATAATTTTTACAATTATTTTCATTTTAGATAAGTTGTGTAAAGTATAAACAAAAAAGGGAAGGGAATATGTTCTTACTATCTTCTTACTATCCCTTATTTATTGAAGATTCACAAGTATCCACTATAATAGTGCTAAAGGGAAATTGCGCATGCTTCATACTTGCGAATGTGCGATAGCAAAAACAGAGCAGCCAGTGACCATCCATAAACACCATAGATGTCGTAGAGATATGACCAATCTATTACAAATTCTAATAAAAGGGAGGTCACACTAGGAATTATTGATGGTATAGAACTTATCAAAGCCCATGTCATATAAACTATATCCCCTAAGAGTCAATGAATAAATAACTATTCCCATCTCAGCCAGAAAGAGAGAGAGGGGAGGGAGAGAGAGAGAGAACGAGGGAGGGAAGGAGAGAGATGGAGGGAGACAGAGTAAAGGGAGAGGGAGAGAGAGAGGGAGGGAGAGACAGTGCTCAGACAGAAAGGGTGCACACAGAGAGGGGGAGGGGAAGAAGACAGAAAGGGTGAGAGAAGGGGAATGAGAGAGAGAGTGGTAGGGAGGGAGAGAAAGAGAGGCGGAGCGAGAGGGAGGGAGAGAGAGAGAGAGGGAGAGGGCGCACACAGAGAGAGAGAGGCAGAAGGCACACAGAGACAGCACTGAGAGAGACAGAACAGACTATAAGATACCATCATGATGGGCAAGTTACAAGTAAAATAATAATGTACAGATAACCTCCAAATTATATGTGTAGTTTGAAGAAAATTCATACAAATTATCCCTGATTAGCAATATCATCTTACTCCTTGAAGTGTTCTACATAAAGCATGCATAAAGAAAGTGTAATTCTTAGCAAAATAAGTAATTTCCTTTAAAATGTCTTTCCTATAATCGGACTGCTTTTTACAAAATATGTTTTTGCTAGAGCAATTGATGCACAGGTGCAATTTAATGGTGGAATAATTGAAAATTTAAGTTTCCCAAGTTTTACTTAATAATCAATATTATAGTCATGTAATAGGATATAAAAAAAAATCTTCCAAAAGTGTATGTTTAAGATTTAAAAACAATAAAAAAATTAAAATACCTGGTTAGAACACATTATGCTTGGAGAAGTATTTTCAAACATTTGTATAAAAGGCTGAATGACATCTAAGATAGTGTTGCTCTTTTTAACATAGGATATTCCTATGTTGGCCTGCACCACCACTGAATATTGCTTATCTCCATGATTTCTGGATGACTGTGATAACTTAAGGAGTTGGCATAATATAATCACATATATAGTTGTGAGCATGCGAGCTGTTGCTAACGCTTGCGGGCTCGCGTAGCGAGCGTGCGGCCCTTGCGAAGCTAGGGACGCAGTTGCTGGCAAGGAGCTCCAAAGGCGCTCCTTGCCAGCAACTGCGGACCTCGCAAAATTTACGTAGTTCCGAAAGGAAAATACGAGACACGTTACGAACACTTACGACCTCGCAAAAATCGTCCGCAACCCGCACACATCAAAACATGAAAAATACAATAAATACACACAACAAATACATAAAAAGCTTACCTACAGGAAGAGGGGGCACCCAGGACCCCGAAAACTGAAGTTACACCTCAATTTAACTCAAAATAAAAGAGTTTAGACACTGAAAAATTCTCTAAGCGAGAGAAAAAATGGCCGCCGAAAAAAACGAAAACGAGGCTACAGCACTCTAAAGACGCAAAACACCTACGGAATTTCCGAAAAAGACATATGAGATTCGAAAACAAGGACGCAACCGGCGCGACCCCAAACACATTAGAAACACAATAAATACACACAACAAACATAAAAAAAGCTTACCCACAGCAAGGTGGTGCACCCAGGACCTCTACAAGTAAAGTTACACCGCGATTTAAGTACAAATTTGGGAGTTTAAACACCCGAAAATCACCTAAGCGAGAGAAAAAATGGCCGCTGAACAAAACGAAAACAAGGCTAAAGGACCCTAAAAACGCAAAACACCACTATAAACACGCAAAACACGACCAAACAGCTACGGATATTCCCGAAAAAGTCGGACGACATGCAAAACGAAGGACGCTAAATCAGCCACAGCCGCATACCACACATTAGCCGCCATTTTAGATCAATAACTTATATAATGCGGACGTACACAGCTACGCTAACGGATTTGCCTCGCGCACGCACACTATTACACTACACACATTTATCACGCTTACACAGCAGCTCCACAGCACTAATGCTGCAGCAACATCAAAACAGATTGCCAGCTCTTCAACAGAATGCTTCCTGCATATATTACTTCAAAATAGGTAAAGTATATTAATTTATTATTCTATTATTTATTTTATTATACACCAAACAGCATTAGCTCACTTACAATTTCATTGCCGTAATTTTTTGATGGGCAATTCGCTAGTTCTTGATATTACTGATCTATAAAAATGACAATAGAGGTTTAGTTAAATATGGTTTTAGCATTGTTCACCCATAATTTGGGCTGAACAATATTGAAAATGTCTGTCTTTTTATGTCTAAATAGGATAACTATATTTTTCCCTTATCATATAGTTTTTTTTTTTTAAACTTATTTTCTGCTAAATAGTATCAAGATGTTTGTTTGTTTTTTTCTAAACGTCCATTAATTAATCATAAAGATAAATGATCTCTTAAATTGTATTGCTGGTTTTGCAGTAAGCGAACATTACATTAGCAGAAATAAATTTGCCAAGGTTACATAGTAATTTAGGTTGAAAATAGACTTTAGTCCATCAAGTTCAACCTTTTTAGTTCTCTCTGATCTGCAGTATTCATATTAGTTGTTGATTAGAATTTAAGTTATGCTAAAGAAAAGACAATAGCGCCTACAAAAGAAGGACACTATTCCAACTAAGGCTTTTTGCCTAAGAATAAAATCCCCCTGTTGTGTGTGCCTTTATAGAGTGTCCCTAAACAATTAGAAGACTTTTAATAATATAGGTGAAATGAGGAATATGATTGGAGACAGGTAATTGGATGCATTCACACAAAAGAAAAGACACATGTTATATTCTGAACCAATCAAAACACTGAGGAAATCTAATTGTATTGGTAGAAGATGTTCACATGTAAAAATGCCAGCAAAGAATTTTTTTTTAAGAATGACTTTTTTATTTTGTTTAAGTGATTACATTTTTTTTGAAGATTCATAATCTACCTGTAATAGAAAAAAAGAAAATATTTAACAATGAATGTATAGTTGTCTGATGTTGTAAATTCTTTTGTAGACAGAAAACATATTAATATATGATGCTATCCACATAGACTAATGCCCATAGACTAATATGTCATTTTTCGTGAATTATTATTATTATTATTATAGATTATTTATAACACACTGACATATTCCGTAGTGCTGTACATAAGTTAAGTTCAGACAAAGATAAATACAAATTAACAAATAGAAAAACAGGGAGGGCCCTGTCTTTGAGCTAGGAATCCAATGTCCCTGGTGCATTCCCAACGTACTTAGGATATAAACTCGCAGACTTACAATCTAAGGGATAGTGAGTGGTAAAAGAGGGAGAGAGAGGTGATAAGTGTGCTACGGTGCAAAAGGATCAGTTTCAGGTACCTCACTCAAGTATATTTGACCTTATGGATAAGCACAACCAGACATATAACAATAGATGTGCCTAGTATACTGTGGTCCATAGGAGAGTCGGACTGAACAACTAAACAGCAACTATTTTGTCATTACATTGTTATATTACATATTGGGTGCCATGTTTACCATTTTTCATCTTAATTTAAAAATTAAGTTCCCACTAATTGTAATGTTATATTATATTAATGGCCAGTCTTAAGATGATTATCTATATAAAAACTGTGAAAATTGCATACTTTGTCAGTCACTTCTTCAAGTATGTGGAGAGTAGAAGCCGCCATTAGACATTCCCTTTCTTTAACTGATACCTAAAATGATTAATTGATTGAGTTAAAAGTTCAAGAGCTAGTTCCAGACTCAATCAGACCACTGCTGCAGGTAGCCACAGTTATATTATTTTCTATGTGTTCTTCAGCTGCTCATATCTCCTAAAAGGAAGAGAAAGGGCACCTTCTATAGATGAACTCTTTCATACATTTGTAGTTTTCCTGCCCGTTTGTGGAAGTTTCACCTAAATTGTCTGTTGTGTAATTTACAGATGAACAAACGCTGTTACACTCTTTTTTTAATAATGCATAACAATTGTATGAGATCCACAAAATGGCTTAATGACAAAAAGTTGCTTGGTGGATTGTGCAAATTCTGACAGGCTTAAAAATTGGGAAACATTGTTCTGCTGCAGCATAAAAAAAAATGAGATTTCAGGTAATTGTTTTTCAAGCAAACTAAGTCAGAGGTGCTCATCAGAGAACAAAACAACCTTAATAGGTTAGTTCTATGGCCATGATAAGCCACTCTGAGACCAACCTCTTTTAGCTCACTTGTGCCCTTCACAGGGAGAAATATCCTGTGGTATATCAGTCTGGTCCCACTCAAAAGAGTTACCCAGCCCTGAAATACCGGGCAATTCTACCCTGGACATAAGATACAGCAAACCACTGACGCGTTTCGGCCTTTATGGGCCTCGTCAGTGAGGTGCAGCTGAACTCCCTAAGGAACAGTGAGCAAAGGGTCCACGTCTGGAGTCCCCTATTACCCTTAGGGAGACCAAACCCTAAGGGCAATTTGCATAAACAAACAAACTAAGTCAGAGGTGCTCATCAGAGAACAAACCAACCTTAATAGGTTAGTTCTATGGCCATGATAAGCAACTCTGAGAGCAACCTCCTTTAGCACACTTGTGCCCTTCACAGAGAGAAATATCCTGTAGTATATCAGTCTGGTCCCACTCAAAAGAGTGACCCAGCCCCGAAATGCCAGGCAATTCTACCCTGAACAGGAGAAACAGCAAACCCCAGACGCGTTTCGGCCTTTATGGGCCTCGTCAGTGAGGAGCAGCTGAACTCCCTAAGACACAGTGAGCATAGTTTTGCAAGCAAATAAAAGGTTTCTTACTTCAGACAAAAAAAAATTATTAGTATTGCTACACAAAAAAGTGAAGAGAATACAGTATATGGCTATTTTAGGTCAAAGATTTACCCCATGCAAAGTTTAGATTTAATCCCTTTAAAAGAGGTTAAAATGCAGCTAATTTAGCGATAAAACAATTGCAACAACCAATGGAGATTTAAACTTGTAATTTCTGCAATAAGTACTCAATATCTAAGATTAGTATGAAAACGGAATGCTTTCTCTTGCAAGGTTTGTACATTATTATGAATCCTGGTGTAACAGTGACATCCAGTGACCAAGAATATGTACAAGGGATATTTATTTTTCTTTTCTATATTGAGAAATTGATTTAATAATGTATTTCATCAGAAAAAATGAAATATCTTTAATGTGAGTTTTGATAGATAGATAGATAGATAGATAGATAGATAGATAGATAGATAGATAGATAGACAGACAGACAGACACATAGATAGATAGATAGATAGATAGATAGATAGATAGATAGATATATAGATAGATAGATAGATAGATAGATAGATAGATAGATAGATAGATGTACAGAGACATAGATAGATAGATAGATAGATAGATAGATAGATAGATAGATAGATAGATAGATAGATAGATAGATAGATAGATAGATAGATAGATAGACAGACAGGCAGACAGTTTATAATTATAATTAAAACACTATCAATACTAAAGGAGAACTTTTATTTTTCCAAATGACAAGTTTACATTTATTTAGGTATCTTACATTTCCTGAGCTCATTTGTTTCTCTTTAACCCCTTCACTGCTGAGCTTTTTTGACACATTCGTTTTTTCTGGTTAGCCATCAATCTCAGTGATTTATTTGTGAGGTAATCACATAAGTGATATGTTGTATTTTTCGTTACACCTTAAACTTTCAAGTGGTCATTACTGAAGACTCCTCATTTTTTATACAATTTTATATTGTGTATCTATAGTAATAATCAAGGAAATATGTACTATTATGAGATCATCTACATTGAGGGATCTCAATGGAAAGAGGAGAATTTCTTGACTGCAAATGAAGACAATAAAAATACTGATCATCTGCATTCCAGGGTAAACAATGAATTGTGTATGAGGTGTGAATGAACCCTAGCCCCATCCACATTAAAAAAAATATGGCCATGAGACTTCTCTATGGAGAGAATGGAAAGTTTTTTTGTTTTTTTTAAATGAGGGGTCTCATAGTCCAAGTAATTATCTAAAACTTTTCAGTGCCCACTAACCTACCACTGACAATTGTGCGATAAAAATCTAGATAGTCTCCTCCAAAAAATTAAAGCAGTAGGACACATTTCTCTTAAAAGAGGGGGGTTCTTCTTTTAAACAATGGGTCTAATATATGTGGCTAGCATACAAGTTATAATTTTCACTAAAATGTGCTGATACACATGAACAAAAAGAGTAGAAGTGCTCATCTGAGAACGAAAAATACCTCAGTGGTTTTTTTCTATAGGTCTGGTTACCTACTCAGAGAGCACTGTCTTTTGCCCTTCACAGGGAGAAATACCCTGTAATATATCAGTCTGGTCCCACTCAAAAGAGTTACCCAGCGTCGAAATACAAGGCAATTCTACCCTGAACAGGAGAAACAGCAAACCAGACGCGTTTTGGGTTCTATGGGCCTCGGCAGTGAGGTGCAGCTGAACTCCCTAAGGCACAGTGAGCAAGGGTCCACGTCTGGTTACCATTACCCCTACCTATTACCCATAAGGTGAGGATAATTTATGCAAAAGGAGTAGAGTTCTCATCTGAGAACGAAAATACCTCGGTGGGTTTTTTCTCTAGGTCTGGTTACCTACTCAGAGAGCAGCCCCTTTTAGCTCACTTGTGCCATTCACAGGGTGAAATATCCTCTAGTATATCAGTCTGGTCTCACTCAGAAGAGCAACTCTACTTTGTTTGTTTAGATACACATGAACAGCATAAACATGTAAGAAAAAGAAGGCACTTCTGAATTTTATTTTTACATCAGATTTTAATGGAAAATATATCTATGATTCTAACTTACATACTTTTTAGAAATTTCAGCACAAAAATATTTTTTTGCTATTTTTGGCAGTGTTTTTCCCAAAAAATGTACATAGCCACAAACAAATAATATAACTTGAAAGTTCAAGGTGTAATGAAAAATACAACACATCACTTGTGTGATTACCTCACAAATAAATCACTGAGATTGATGGCTAACCAGAAAAAAAAATGTCAAAAAAGCTCAGCAGTGAAGTAGTTAAAGAGAAACAAATAAACTCAGGAAATTTAAGATACATAAATAAATGTAAACTTGTCATTTGGAAAAATAAAAGTTCTTCTTTAAAGATTGATTGAAATTAAGGATACATGAAAATGTTTTAGTAACAAAAAAAAAGCAGCTTTAACTAGTTTTGCTATATATATATATATATATATATATATATATATATATATATATATATATATATATATGATCCCCTGCTGATTTTTAACGTTTGTCCACTGACAAAGAAATGATCAGTCTATAATTGTAATAGTAGGTGTATTTTAACAGTGAGAGACAGAATAACAGAACAAAAAAACAAGAAAAATGCATTTAAAAAAAGTTATAAATTTATTTGCAGGGCAGTGAGTAAAATAAGTATTTGATCCCCTAGCAATTTGATCTAAAGCAATCAATCAATCAGATTCCAAACCCTCCACCATGGCCAAGACCAAAGAGCTGTCCAAGGATGTCAGGGACAAGATTGTAGACCTACACAAGGCTTCATTGACCTGCAAATCAATTTATAACTTTTTTGACATGCGTTTTTCTTGTTTTTTGTTTTGTTATTCTGTCTCTCACTGATAAAATTTTCTTGCACATCACCATTCTGGATGTTGCACTGATCTGGTCCAGTAATTTAGTTTTGCCAGGAGGAGGAAATGCCACTCTGGGCCTATTTAAAGTGATAGATCGTGGTGGATTTTCTGGAATTTTGACCTTGATTTGCCCCTGACTTCTATTGATCTCTGGATTCTGACCCTCTTTATTATTTTACTTACCTTTTGTCTTCCTTCTGCCATAGACTCAAATTGTTTTTCACTGTGATTACTGCCTCTGATCCTATCATCCTATCCTACTATACTTTAGTCCTTCCTGTCACTGGCTTCCACTCTGACCATTTCCAAGGCTTAGTTTGCCAGCTCTTGTTCCTTGTTTGGGGATAGCAGAAGCTGCGATTTGAAACAAAAAATGTGCTCCATTACTGTCACTGTCACATAATTGGAGGCTGATTGATTTGAGTGCAAGAGTATTCATTTCTAATCAAGACTATAGATTAATTTTCTAATCTCACATCACCTAAAAAACAGAATTCTTGATGTAATTCCAAACAAGGGTTACAACTTTTACCAATATATTTACATTTCTAGACGTATACCCCCTTCATATAAAAGCAACTAGTGTTAAGGTGGAACTTCTCATGTGATCCTAATAGAAATCCACTCCATCACCAGCAGGTTCTCTGCTTTTACCTGGTCTCTAACTGCTGTCTACTCTTTTTTTATTGTGAAAACAGAGAATACAATTAAACAACACCAGTGTTGTAAATGCCCTTCCGTATAAATGATAACAGTAAAAGATAACACAATTACATTTTTATAATATAACATTTTTCTATTGCTATATCTTTTTACTGTCATTCTTTTCTCCTTGTTTCTTTTTTCACCTTTTCTTAATTAACAATAACAAATCTATGATTATAAAAATGTTATATAATAAATGAGTAATATTTGTCAGAACCGTATTTATCTTGTTCTTCTGCTTCTTATGTCAGATATTTTACATAGCAATTCCAAATATTAAGTCTAATATTGTAAACATGTTATTCAGCAAGAAAAATAACATATTACTCATAAACCCTTTTATCTCGTTTTTCTTAACTACTTCCGTTTCTAACCATATTTACAGCTTAATAATATTTATATTTTGTGAGAGTCAGCAAATTCTCCAATTTACTTTTGTATAGTTTTAAAATATTAAAATAATAACTTCAGTTCAGAGGAGAGCAATCGCTGTCCTCTTTTTTTATGGTGAAATTGGTTATATCCTAAGATTGGATACAGAGAGAGTTTACCCGATTAGCATATGGAGCTATTAGCACATAGAAAATATTCGGGGGGTGGGGTGTACAAATAAAACGTAATGGCATAAGAATATTTTCCAAACGTTTACAGAGGAGGCACATGGCTCAGCTTACCATGTATAAGAGTTCATGAGGTTCTCTGCACATTCTATTGGGATTTTGGTGTGGAACTTTCTTCTTCATTTACTTCTGATCTGGTGTTTCTTCTGTTGTTTGAGTATGGATGGTGTTTTGGTCTGCTTTCTATTAGAGAATTTTGATTTTGTCCCAGGTTGTTTGCAATTGGTGAGTTCCACAAATGAAGCATTGCTTCACCTTCCTCTGGAGTATGAATTGTGTGATTTCTCCCTTCTTTTAATTTAATCAGTACAAACGGAGAACCCCAACTATACTTGAACCCATGCTTTGTAATCAAAGGTAAATGTTTTCAGGAGTTTCCTTTTGTATACGGTAGTGGGTGATAAGTCTGAGAAGATCTAGCTGCTTTCAAAATGGCATAAGGACTAAATGAATCCCATCCATTATAAGTTCTTCTGTACTTAGATCTAGTTTGGCACATAAATCTTTCCTATATAGAGGTAGATCTTGTACCGACACCAGTAAATTACGAATTCTAATGGTTGGCATTCAAGATCTATTTTCTTGATCCTCTTGTTTGATTTTAAATAGTTTTTGTTCCTCTTTAAGCTCGATCAGATCCTTTTCCATTTCTATATGTGACTTAAGAAGGTTATTACATTTGTCTTCTAATTTGAAAACTTTGGTATTCAATGCTTTGATTTCTGCTTTTAATTCCACAGAAACTCTTTGGATCACAGCTGTAATTTCTAATCTGAAATTAATTCTTTCAAGTCTTGAATATCTTCTTTAGTGCTAAATGCGAAAGTCTCTGTTCCCCTGCTTAGTAATTGTTTATCTGGAGTAGCGAGGTGCTGGGAAGAATGCACTGTTTGTTTTGTAGTGCAATAATATTGGTCTGTTAGAGACTCCAGCCATCTTGCCTGCTTTATTCGTTTGTTCAGTTAGGTATTACTGAAGATGTTATAATTGCAAATGCCAGCTAGAAGCTAGTAGAGTTTACAGAGAGGTTGTAAACTTCAATTAAGTCTGCGAGTTTCAATCCTGCGCAGTGCTTTAGGGAAAGCGCTATGGACACTGGATTCCAAGCTCAAAGACAGGGCCATCCACTCTTTGCAATGTATGAATCTTTAACTTGTCATTGCCTGTAACTTAACTTATGTATAGCGCTACAGAATATGTTGCCGCGTTACAAATAAACGATAATAATAATAATAAAGTATTACTGAAGATGTTATTATTGCAGTTGGCCGCTAGATAGCAGTAGCGTACACAGAGAAGTTCTTAGCTTCAGTTAGATATTACTGAAGACGTTATAATTGCAGTTGGTAGCAAGATGGGAATAGAGTACATCGGGAGGTTGTTAACTTCAGTTAGGAATTATTGAAGATGTTATAATTGCAGTTGGCCGCTAGATGGCAGTGGAGTACACAGAGTAGTTGTAAACAAAGAGCTTTACTCTTACTGTGCTGTCTTTTTCAACAAGAAAAACTATTATTTCATCTTCAAAACATTGAGAAATAAGCTGTTGGGTCTTCTATTGATCACGATCCACAATTATACAGCTTATTGTGTTTACAATTTCAAATTGTTACATAGCATAAATCTATAGTACTCATCTAGATTAGAACTGAATAGGTTTTTCACCAACCTTAAGTAAGATGTTGATCAGTGTTTGAGGGACTCCTTTGTTCTGCTTCAGCAGCAAATCTAAGGGGAAAAAGTTTTTTTTTTTTTTTTATAATTTTTTATTGCAGGAATACAAAGTGCAAACAATTGTACAATAATGAGCGTAATAAATCAAAGCCCCAACATCAATCATGAGATCTTATCATTGTATCCTGCCTCCTCCTTTTTTTCTGTATTTACCTCCGTGCTATTGTTGGTAAACCAATGCCTGGATTTATAATGGACCTTTCTTGGCTATATAAACATGTATCCCTAAAACTATCCGTAACCTATACTATTCTTTGGTTATTTATTTGTTTTCTCCCATTACCTCCCGGTACTATCCCATCAGGAGAATCTTCCAGGTAGTTCTTGAAATTCAATGTTATGACTTAGTGGTCTATATTGATATTATAAAAAGCCCTAACTTTATCCACTAACTGGCTCATTTACCTCTAGAGAGATACAATACTATTTTCTTTGTTTGTTTGTTTTTAATTTCTTTCCTCTCATTCAATTTTTTTCCCCGCTATCTTTTCTTTCATATTAAGGAGGAGTCTCTTAATAACTTTTACACAAGTTAACTTAACCAACCAAACTAAAACATTCAACCTGACACATCTATATTTAAGCCTTCATCTCTGGATAACATTTCTCTATCTCAATCCTATTGTTGTTCCATCCCATCGTACCTGTCTGTCTTTTTCCAATCCGGGGCAGCTCCTCTCCCGGTATCTCCCCTCCGGCCTCCAGCCCTCCCTGTTCCCTGTCAAGAAAGTGTGGGTGCCCTTCCCTCCTCCTCCCCTTTCATTGGAGTAGAGGGATCTTGATATCTGTGTATTCTAACCAGGGACCCCAGATTTCCAGGTACTTGGGGATTGAATCCGCCAGTGAATGGGAAATCCTTTCATTAACCGCTAAGTAGTGAATCTTAGCTCGAACTGGCAATATGTGATTTTGTCGCTAAACGGATAAATTGTAAGAGTCTGTTGTATGGGGTAGAGAGGGAGGCTACCGGCATCCCCAGTAGACTAGTTCCGGGGTTACTTCAATATGATATCCAAATATATTGTCTACCAAGTCACCAACTGCCGTCCAGAGCCGCTGAACTTTTGGGCAGCTCCACCAGGTATGGTAAAACGAGCCCAGCTCTGAGCATCCTCTAAAGCACTTCGGACTTTCCGTCTTACTCTATTTAGCTAGTCGATCCGGGGTAATGTACGCGCGATGAAGGACCTTAATTGATGTCTCTAATAAACTATAATTTAGTGACCCCCTCATGAGATTGGCCCAGGAAGTCTCCCACGACTCAATATCCCAGTTTCTGGCTATATCCTTTTCCCATTCCCTCATATATTTATCTTTGACTAGCGTTTTTGGGGTATTGAAGACCCTGTATAGTTCACCCTAGTTCACACCTCTTGTAAGGGGGGCTTTTTCACACATTCTAGAGAACCTATTGTGAGAGGGGACCCCTGAACTCCTAAGTAGCCTATCCACAAAGTACCTCAATCTGCAAAAGTTATAATGCTCAAAAAGGGGGATGTCATATTCGTCTCTCATAGTCTCGAATATTAACACCCGACCATCTCTCAACCAATTACCCAATCTATCGAGTTCGTTGTTTTTCCACCATTGCCGAGAGACCTGTGAGATACCTGCCGGAGTTAGTGGGTGCGTAAGTATAGGCGTTAAGTGGGATATCCGGGGTATAAGGTCTGTATGATTGAAGGCCCAGATTGGATTACCTGCAGAGTTCCTTATCATAGGGTTGGCAGATTTTTTAATCTCTGTGGGAAGTGGGTGAATCCAGACCGCCGTGTCCCATGTATAGGGCATCATGTCCTGGCTTTCAACAAACATCCAAGCCAGATGGGCTTCGGGTAAGTGGGCCTGGGGGACAAAAGCTAATTGTGCTGCACAATAGTAAAGTTTTAAGTTGGGACACGCCAGCCCCCCCCCCGGATTTGTGTTTGTACATGTTATTTTTCGCTATCCTGGAGGGACCCCCACCCCAGATAAAACGGAAAACCCTGCTTTGGAAGTTTGAGAGGTCTTTCATATGCATCTGGATCGGAAGAGATCTAAATAAATAAAGCAGTCTAGGTAAAACGTTCATTTTGACTGAACTAATCCTACCGAGCCAGGAGATGTTATATTTTGCCCATTTTATCATCTCCTCCTGAAGTAAGCGGAACATTGGCCGGTAATTAGCCTTGTATAAATTTTGTATTTTAGCTGTCAGCCAAATTCCCAGGTATTTAATCCCCTTCCTGGCCCACTGAAACTTAAAACTCTGTGTAAGGGATTCTTTCTCTGGGAGTGGGATATATAAGGCCAATGCTTCAATTTTTTCTACATTAATTTTCAATCCTGAAAGCACCCCGAATTGTTCAAGTTTTTGCATCAGAGGTTGTACCGACGTCAATGGCTCCGAGATGGAGCACAATAAGTCGTCCGCAAAGAGCGATACCTTGAAGTAATGTGACCCAACTTGGATACCCTTTATCTCCGGGGATGCTCTAATTGAATGGGCCAGGGGCTCAATTGCCAACGCAAACAGAAGCTGCGACAGAGGGCAACCCTGTCTCGTCCCCCTCTGTATGCAGACCGCTGGCCTCCCCCCGCCCGGAAGTCTTAAATTTGCCTTGGGGTCTTTGTAATAAGTCCGAATTAGGTTTAAAAATTTCCCTGAAAAGCCAAATTTGGTCAGCGTAGCCATGAAAAAAGGCCATTCCAGGGAGTCAAAGGCCTTCTCCACATCCAGAGAGAGCAGGCAGGCCGGGGTGTTATTTAATTTAGCATGATGGACTAAGTTTAGAATTTTCCTGATGTTGTCCCCTGCTTGTCGCCCTGGGATAAATCCCACTTGGTCTTTATGAATCAAGGAGGGGAGAAACCCAGCTATCCTATCCGCCATGATCTTGGCTAGAAATTTGATGTCACTGTTGAGGAGTGAAATCGGTCTGTAGCTCTTGGCTTCTAATGGGTCCCTCCCCTCCTTGGGGAACAAGACCAGGTCAGCTTTGTTGAGTTCTGGAGGGATTGGTAGGCCCTCCAGTATTGTATTATATAACGTGGTCAGGTACGGGGCCAATGTGCCAACACATTTTTTGTAGTACTCGTTCGTAAAGCCATCTGGGCCTGGGGCTTTGCCTAATTTAGATTCTAAAATAACCTTGCTCACTTCCTCCTGGGATATTGTTTTATTCAATGAGGTAACATTCTCCTCGGTTAATTTAGGCAGATCCAGGGAGGCTAAAAATGATTGTGTTTCCCACTGGTCTAGGGAGTTCGAGGCTTTATACAGCTTACTATAGTACGCCTGAAAGATGTCCTGAATTTTAGAGGGGTTGGAGGTCACAAGCCCCTGGGGTGATTTAATTTGGCAAATTCTAGATTGGTTTTGTTTTGATTTTAATTTGTTGGCAAGAAATGAGTCAGGTTTATTTGCTTTGCTATAAAACTTGTGTTGTGTAATTCTAAGAGCTCTCTCTGTTCTCTCCGACAGAATCATATCAAGATCCGCCCTGATTTTCTCAATCTGGGATCTATCCCCTGTAGAATTATCCTGCTGCTTTGCCCTTTCCTAACTAATCAACTCTTTATTCAATGCATCCTCTCGGGCCCTACTTTGTTTTTTATATTCAGCGGTTAACTTCATGCAGATCCCTCTAATATATGCTTTGTGGGGCACCCACACCCAGCCTATTCCTACATCTCCCTTAGTGTTCTCCCTAAAATACATCTCTAGCTCTTGCTGGATCTTGTTTTTGAATTGAGGAGTTGCTAGTAGCATCTCATTGATGCGCCAGGTCGGGGGGGGAGAGTGTACCGTGCCTAAGTCTAGGGTAATTTTGACAAATGAGTGATCTGACCAGGTACACGGAATAATCTCCGCTTCCTTTGTCTGATCCAGGAGCGAAGCTTCTATGATGATATAGTCGATTCTTGAATACGAGTCATGAGGGGCTGAATAGAAAGAGTACTCCCTGTCCTTAGGGTGAAGGTCCCTCCAGGAATCTTCCAAGTTCAGGTTAGCTAGTTGTGTTTTAACTTGTTTTAGTTTATTGGGGAGTTGGGGCCCCTCTTTCCCCTTGGACCTATCCAATCTGGGATCCAATGCTAAATTTAGGTCCCCCCCCCAGAATAATTTTACCATAGTCTCCTTTCTGCAGTACCGCAAGCAATTTCCGGACTGTGTTATAAGGATTCGTAGGTGGGGCATATAACGCAATTAAAGACACTATCGAGTCAAATATTTTCCCTGTCAGAATCAGGTAGTGACCTTCAGGATCTGATTTTTTACCCTGGAGTACAAACGGAAAGTCCTTATGCAGGAGAACTGCTACCCCCTCCCTCTTAGCTAACACACCCGTTGTATAGAAGTTTGGGTATTGTTTGTGGAGATATTTAGGGGGTTTGCTACGTATGAAGTGCGTCTCCTGTAGGAAGATTACTGAGGGGCGATGCTCCCTGTATGTAAGAAAGGCTTTGCGCCGCTTATGGGGGGAGTTAAATCCCTTCACATTATGGGACAGTATCCTAAATTCAGGCCTAGCCATTTATCTTTGTTTGTCTGTGAGTGCTGTGTATAGTGTGACACTTACATTTTTCCTGCTCTGGGTGAAATGTTTATTCGAAGGCCGAAGGACCGGAGACGAGAGACACCCTAGGGCGGCCAGGAGATGAGGTGCACCTACATCATGGAGAGACCTTGAGAGTACTGAGCAGAATAGAAATAGATAATTTACATACAAGATACATTTCAGAGAAAAGTACAGAGATACATGTGTCAACAATAACATAACAATTTAAAAAATTTTCATCCATACTAATACTTTTTCCTTGCGCTCTAGCGCGCTTGGAGGGCACAAGGATCCTTTCCTCCTGCATAGTGCCCTGGCAAAGAGGTATAGTAGATTTTAACTACTAAACTTAAACCCTGCTTAATAAAAGCGATAATTTTCTACCTCACCCCATGGGCCTATCACCCCTTGCTTTGTGAAATACAAACTATTCCCTTCAGTGAGTCAAAAGAATCCTAGTAGGCTTCAAACCTATATCACACCCCCCTCGGCTTATAGTGTCCATTGGGCTTCTTAGAAAAGCAGTACATCACTAACAAGTCCCTTCATCTCTTCTCTGGGGGGGCATTTTCCCGGCCAATATCCACTTGAGCATCCCGGCCCTGAGCCTGGGGATGCTGGCATGTGGTTTACAAGGCTTGCCTTGAACCCCCAACTCCCGCCGCTTGGGGTTGCGAGTTTCTTGCAGCTTTTTGTCTCTTTGGAGCAGGGACTACTGACCATTGTCTAACAGGCCTATCTCGTTTGTCTCCTGCTTCTTGACCAAGTGGGCGGGGGTTTTCACCCTCCTTCATTAAGTTTAGGGAGGAAAGAATAGTCTGGCATTCCTCCACATCTTGAGCCACAAATCTGTTTCCATTCACTGTAAACTGGATGTTGAAAGGAAAACCCCATCTGTAGGGAATTTTGTGCTGGATAAGCACCTCCACAGCCGGTCTCATTTCCCTGCGTCTCGCTAGGGTAGCTGGTGAAAGATCTGCATAAACCTGGATGGTGGCGCCGTCTGGACCTTTGATTTCGTCTAGACCTCTTGCGTGATAGAGAATCTGGTCTCTTGTGTGTTGCCTCCAGAAACGGGCTATGATGTCTTTAGGCATGTTAGGGTTCGGGGATGCCCCAAGTGCCCTATGTGCTCTTTCAATGCAGATTTCTCCCTCCTGGGAGTCTGGAAGGATTGATTTTATTAGATCCGAGAGGTGAGGCGTAAGGTCAGTGATTGAGTTTGGGACGCCTCTGAATCTGACGTTATACCTCCTCGATCTATTTTCGAGGTCTTCCAGCTTGAGTTCGAGAGAGCATATTTTCATTGCGTTTGTATCAATATCTACCCGATCTTGTCTTTGGGAGTCAATAACCTGGTCCAGAGAAGATTCCAGGATACTTGTCCGTTGGCCTAATTCTTGGATTTCGTGTTTCAGATCTTGAACTGCCAATGATAGCTGTGACTTTAGCATGTTTTCAAACCAAGTTTTGGAGTCATTGGAGAGGTTTGCATCCATCATATTCCCTTTCTGGGAGCTCTCAGCATCCGACACATCCGAAGCCCCCGAAATTGATTCCGGGTGGGGGGATCATCTAGCCGTGGTAGAGGGGAAATGTTCAGTTATCCGTCGGGACCCCTCACCCTTTTTGGTTCTGACCATCATGATCTTTGTCTTTTTGTTGTAGATTGGAGTAGGTCTGAACCTATTCCAGGTTTGAGTTCTCCGATAAACCTGGTCCGTGCCGATGGGGAAAGAGTCCCGGCTTAAGCTGTGTCCCAGCCAACTGGGTAGCAATGTTGCTGCAAGGGTCTCTTGGGTGCGTTTTGAGATCTAGGAGGGGTACTGGCCCATTTATAGGGGTGTTGGCCCTACATTTACCACATCTTTACTTTAATGAGCAGGGTATTCGCCACAGGATTTTGTGCTAACATCTTCCAAAGTCCAGGCCCAATAATTATCAGACTAAATATTGCCTTCAGATCTTCATATATATATATATCTGGTACGTAATCACCAATGTGACGTCGTGAAATGCAGTTATATCAGTCCTTAGTGCTACAATTTCTCCCTAATATAGGGAAAATCTGAGTGGGAGGATGGAAGGCAAGGTGTGAAGAGCCGTAGTCCCTTGATGATCTAGATTGTGGCAGGTTCAATTTATTATTGAAGTTAAAGAGGCCTGTAGTGATTTGAAGCAGCCACCGGGTGGGAGTAGAGTACTGTCTATTGAGACTGCTTATGCAATGTTTTGGGTGAAAATGTATATCCTCATGGTGCTGCTGATGAAAGTTATATAAAACGGTGTAGTAAGGTACTTGGTTCAGTTTTAAGCACCCCGGTAATATCAGTAATAATAAAGTCAAGTTAGTAGCACTGTAACATATAAATGTGAAACTAAATAAACTGCCTTCTTTATCATTCAGGTCTAGTGCAGCTCAAGGAGTATTTTAGCGTTTTAAGTCTCTGTAGGTTGGTTTGCTTAAACCCAGGGTACTGGGGGAGTTTCCATGGGGATATGTGGGCAAGGGGCCCCAGATTGCTTGTTCTGGGGCTAAAATGTTGTTGAGGCCCCCCGGGGTACCCCTTTCTTGGCCCAGGGCCGTCTTCTCCCCCTAGCAGTTCTTTAACCTCTCCCCTGTACCTGCAAAGATGTGTCTTTGGTGGTTCTGCACCCCGGTCTCTGCCTCCAGGCTTCCAGGGGGATGTGTCCGCTTGACCAGGGGTCCTTGACAGGGGTTTCCTCCACCTTTTCCCCTTTTGTGGTGCTCCCTATTGCTCAGCGCCCTGTGAGGGTGATTGCAGGGGAGATGACGATGTGCTTCCCCTCCTGCCGCCGGCGTGAGGCCCCAACTTGACTTTTAAAGCCAGCTGGGTCCTCCTGTGTGCAATCCATATATATCAATTTGGTGATAGATATGTCACTTTATATTTGAATTGTTATTGTTTTTCAGCAGAGATCATGGAACACACATCCTCTTTCCTTGAAATTTAGCTTTGTTTCCCAATGCTGTCTACTTTTCCACCAAGGTTGTCACCATTGCGGACAAATTCCCTGATCACCCTGATGCTTCTCACCCGTCATCTGAGTACTCTTTTATTGCTGCTTGTTACTGAACTTCGGCTTGATTTCTGGCCTTAGCCTAAACTCTGACAGTTCTTGATCTTTGCTTTATTTTCTGGACTTAGATTGTACTCTCCCAGCATTGGATCTTTGTACTGTATTGCTAAACCCTGTTGCCTTCAGTTTGTTCCTGGACTTTGCTACCTCCTGCTGCTACTATACAGGCCAGTCTTGTTATGAATGACTTATGGGGGACCCCTGAACCACATCAGCAAGGGCCTATATGGCCCAAGATCGAACAGTCACCTATCCGAAGTCAAAGACTATTGTATTATGAACTTAATAACCGGTATAATGTTAGGCCTCAGGCTCTAATCCGGTACCCCGGATCTCCAAGGAGCATGGCCTGTTAGTATGCAGGCCTAATAAGAATAATGTAGTTGTGCTAGAAGTAGGCCCTAGGATAGGCTAATATTATACAAAAGTTACTTCATTCACTTGTGGGACAAAGGGTTACGTTTTTCTACAATAATTTATATGGTCCCTCAGAGCTGGCCAGGCATACAAGTTCTCTTGCCTTAGAGAGTCGTAAAAGTTGATAAGCCCACCAGATAGCTAGCCCCTATCATTCCTTACAGCGGGGGGGGGGGGGGGGGGGGGTTGTCTATAGAACTGGGAGGATAATTTATTTTGTGATTTCTTTAAACATCAAGTAATAATAAACAGTCAGTCTGAGTTGGAGATTCTTATAAGCAGGGGTGAGGGTTTATATCCTAATGACGGGTTGAGGTGGTCACAGTAGAAAGAACAGACACCTGAAACAGGGGAGGGAGGAGTTGTTAACAGTAGTAATGAGGGGGGATGGTGTTTTGTGATATCCATAAAATGTATCTGAAGCAATAATAAATAGTCTCTTAGGGTGCAGGTGTTGTTATTGTGTCCTAACCATTGCTGGGCATGCTAAGACCATGATCACAAAAAGACAAGACAGAGAATTGGGGTGAGCGTGGTCCCCCAAATCTTACGGTCATAACAAATCCATTTCCTGCCTCTGTCCTGAGTGTTCCTATGCTTGCTAGTATAACCTTACACCGGGGTAGTATGCTTCCTCTTTATAGCTGTAACCTTGTTTTGCTTTTATTCTGACATAGTCAACTACTTAACCATGGAATCCGTATGGGTGCTGCTCAGGCTTCTTACACTTTGGACAGAACATTGCCCAACCTCAGTCTTTCCTGATAAAGGGTAGCAGCACTGTCCTGCTGATTAGCTCCCTACACCCAAGATCTGTTCCACATACCCTATTACGCTTTGTAGTCGAGGTGTATGTATAAAGTGTGTTCATGTACTTAACATGTGTAGGACTTTTTTTATTTCAGATTTTCAACATAAATCAATATTTTAAAAATATATTTATTCAAACATATTGGGTTTCTTTGTTGGAATAAGACTGCAGAACATGTGGCTGCGTCTTTATTGGCTGTGCTGGGTTATTTAATCAGATGACAGCCCAGGACGTGAAAGAGCGACCTAGAACCCCGAAAAGACAGCTAACTAGAGAGGAACCATAGAACAGGCAGGTCACTTTCTTAATGTG
>CM050168.1:213476983-213721983 GCA_027410445.1 Discoglossus pictus | reverse complement strand
TGCTATTTAATTCAAGTATTTCATGTGTAATTTTTCTATAGCCATTCCAAAAGAAATTGCAAGCAAATAAAACTCAAATGACACCACACATCTTGCAAATGAACTAATATATATATATATATATATATATATATATATATATATATATATATATATATATATATATATATATATATATATATATTTTTTATAGTTTAAATGCACGAGATAGCCATACAAGAAATTGGTTTACTTTGTTGTATTCACTTTATCAAATCTATTTAAACTCACCCCTAGCTTTCTACAATAGGAGGAAGCTCCTTAGAACAGTCACCTTTAGGTAAGATATAATATGCAAGTCATGGATACACTAGGAAAACTATTTTTGGTGTTTGAAAGCCTATCTCCCCTATTGTCTGTCATTTGTAAGCATGTCACCTACAACATACAACTTTATTCATGAAAATGTAGGTTTGAAATCTTGTTCCAAATCAAAGTGAATAAATTGACCTAGTGAGGATTATTACATAAAACTAAAATTCTACATATTCTCAATGTTTTAATATCCCTTTTTTGTTTCTATGAAAAACATGTGTATAAATAAAAAGTAGATTCATACAACATGGTGTGAAGTTGAAAAATCTTATATGGATTCTGCACTTCCAGTTACTTGACTGTAAACAAACCTCTCACAACTAAAATGTTGATATTTCCCCTAAGGTGAAAAGAATAAAAAAAAACATATAGAAAAAAAAGATAAAAAATAAAATGGATTGCAAAATATACCACTATGCAGGACTTAGAAGTGTTTAAAATATATTTTTTCCAGCACCAAAGCAACAATAAATAAGTCCAAAAACAATTCCTTAATATGCTTTTATGACACTTCATCCATTAAATATAAAAAGGCAAAACATGTCAAATAACAAAAAAAAAACTGAAATATTGCCAGTTGTGTCATTTTTGAAGGATAAACTCCCTTTTGACCCCATAATTGCCAGTCTGATTATTTGTTGAATCGATATACTACTATGCATACTATGTTAGCTGGCATAGCCATGTATGCCATTGTTATCCAAAAATGCATCCACAATGTATAAAATGATCTGCTGAATGCTGCCACAATCTCTTACTGAAGTGAGTGCCACAGTGTGACGGTATTCGGAAGTGTCCTTTCCTCTTCCCTTAATGGATGAACACTTGTCCACTGTATAACTTTTGGGTAGTAAAGTTCATGGCAGCCTTATAATGGCCCTGTTAATTGCAGTTAAGAAAAATATGAATTAAATAAAAGGGAACCTGAAAACGGAATCAGGAAGAGGGTTTATGGAAAAGAAAAGTTTTGCACAGACATTGAAACATTTCAGGTGTCTGGACCACCCAAATATTTGCAGTGCCAAAGAAGACTTAAGAGGACTGAAAACTCATCTTGGAGCGGATTCTCTAAAATAGTCTGTGAAAGGCTGTAGCTCAACGTGTTACAGGTTATCCAGTTAGTGATGGCCCCCAGTACAAAAACTTAGATCAGTATCACAGAATGAGAGAAGCTGTTGCATTCTCCTGAGTACACTGACCTGATGAAGATGCCTGCTGAACACAGCTAGATTTGGAGATTACAGATAAAGTGCAGATGAGGTAACCTTTTATTATGCTCCAAAGTTAAAATAACCCCAACAAGTGGGACCTATTCTACAGGGAAACTTCAAGAGCTCTTCTCCCAGGAAACCTAGATCGAAGAAGACTGTCTGTTTTATTTTCTAATATCACATTAAAACTTCCAATTATCCCAAAGCAGAAAGCATATACCTGTCAAGTAATATAAAGTCCCTTACCTATAAATGGGAATGAAGAGGACAAGGAGATTTAAGTATATTGTACACGATCCATATAAGAAATGTTTTCACAAACTAGGCTGTTCGGTGTAATATTTGAAGTAAAAGAATATACATTACTGAAATGTACTATGATGACATTTGACACTCCGTTTCTAAACTTGCTAAACTAACTGGTTAAATCTATTGTGAAATGCAGTACTACACCCCCACAGCGCAAGTGCATATACACGGAATAGTAGCATTTCAGCAAATCATTTCTCACTTAGGGCCTCATTCAATTGCGATTTGGCCAATTGAATAGGGCTCTAAATAAGCACATAAGATATTTTTTTTAAATAAGTTTTTAGTTAGTGAAAACCTTGCTTTTGGATAGATGTTTACTAACTAAAAACTTCTTTAAAAAAATATGTTATGTGCTTATTTAGACCCCTATTCAATTGGCCAAATCGCAATTGAATAAGGTCCTTCGTGTTTGTATCAATATGTAAACTTTTCAGCCCAAGAGAACAATGTGGTGTTGCAACCCACGCAACGTAATAAGAGATTTCTGCTTATGTTATGGATGATTTCCATTCACTTTTAAAAAATTGACCACCTTCTTTGCTGAAGGATTGTACATCCTATTTATATAAATATAATGAAGTTCTCGCACATGTAAAGTATGTTCAACATTACTGGCTATTTATAAAAAACAAACTTGCTATTTAATTAATGTATTTCATGTGTAATTTTTCTATAGCCATTCCAAAATAAATTGCAAGCAAACAACACTCATATGACACCACACATCTTGCAAATGAACATATATTTTTATATATATATATATATATATATATATATATATATATATATATATATACACATACACACACACACACACACACACACACACAATATTTATATGTATTTATGCTACTTCTGGAATCATACTAAGGAGGTTGTGATTTGTGTAAATACAAAAACAACTATTTCAACTTTATGAACACCTACTTCTAATTAAACATGACAGCTATTTGAACATGGAGTGTGATGTAGAGGGATAGTAATACTCCACATTTCCAGTTTTAGATTTAAATCATGTTTTAAAGACCAGAAAAAATTGTATTGAATGAAAAATTAATTATCATGAGGCTTTGCGTTTTACTGGAAAGAGGAGTTTTGTATAAAAATATTGTTAAAGTATCAAAGAACTTTTTAACCATAGATGATTTTCTTATGTTTAAAAGAAAGCCCTTTTTTTTTTTTAATGAATGACAGAAATTGTGGGATTTTATAATCTGTTTAGTTTGAAGAGTTGTGGTTTCAACACTTTAGAAATAACATCAGGATTGATGGAAGAAAATATATTAGCACCATTATCCTTGTTCAAAATCTAACGCTTACACACATTGAGGAAATTCAAATATAAAGTGCTATTGCTACAGATAATTATGCCGTTTGGCATCATTTTAAGAGACATATTTTACTGGTCATTATGGACAGCTAGTATAGAGATTTATGCGTGAATTAAGACATTTAATATATGCACAATTGTCCGTACACACTCCTAATCTCTAGAACAGACACAATCTTTCTTCTAGACTTGGAGGAAGAAAACAGGGGGAACTGGAGAAAGTGGGACATTGTCAGGGACGGCGAGAGGACAGTTGAGAGGCACATAACAGACCTGAAGAGGTTGCATGCAGCTCACTACTAAATGACAACTCTTTTTCAAACATCTTGAATCATACTTTCAAGCATTTTAAAATATGACATTAAGAGCTGTAAAGGTAACTTAAAGGACCACTGTATGTTTGGAAAAATGTACAAACATCCAAAATGTGCTAAAATTAAAGATTTTATTTAAAATGCTGTTATGGTGATGGCATATGCAAGTGCTCATTTTGTTAGTGTCCAAGAACTGCCATAATAGATATATAGAGCATGGCTTGTTGGCCTGGAGCATGAGGGAGTGTATTTTACCAATTGTATGAGAAAATGTGCTAATTGCTCACCAATAAGGCCATGGATTTATTTATTAAAAAGCAAGGCCTTAAGCTAACAACTTGGAAGGAATTGTCAGACTATTTATATATTTGTTCAGCTAGTTTTGACATTCAAATACAGCAATAACAAAATTATGAATGTATGCATGTATACACAAACACATAAAGTCAGGACAGGAGAAGAGTAAATATTAATGTCATTTTGCTTTGATTTTTTTTCTGAAAATGAGTCTATAGAGTATGGTTGTTGAACACAGAAATGGATAATGAAATAATTATATTCCTCTGTCTCTGCATGTTATATATTAGCGATGAACATTATCATTCCTCAAGGGGTCAGAAAGCAAGAACGCAATCTCTCAGCCAAACAGCCATACACATAAATCACTATGAGTATGTGCTAGCTCTGCCAGCCCTCATGGAGCTGTAAAGGCGACACACTGTATAAGTGGAGCTCAATGAGGCAGCATAATAAATATTTTTATAACATTCATTAGTAAATTGTACTCGCTTTGTAAGTTTCAATGACATCAGACTTGGGACCATAGCACCAAAATATATCCAGAGAGAAACACAGGACGAGCACATACCAAGGAACAACTGAAATAACCAATGGATGAGGTGCAGATACCTGAAAAAATAAGAACACTGTGTGTGGAAATACTAAGGGCCTCATTCTATTAGCGGCCGCAGCCGTTGCGGGGCCGCAAGGACCGGCCGCAAGCTATTCGGCTATTCTATTCCCTTACGGCCGGAGGCTCCGGCAGGCTTGCGGCCGGTGCCTTGCTATCTCTTGCGGCCGCTCGCGCCGGAGGAAATCCTTTGATCTAAAACGGCCGCAAGAGTTTTGCAATTCAATTGCTCCGGGAAACCTCTCTGCAAGGCTAAAAGCGAGCCGCAGCTTACTTGCAGGAAAGAGGTCTCGCTAGGACCAATTAAGCACATAAAATAGCTCAAATAAAGCCATCCTGCACTTTGCAAAGACTATAAAGGGATTTTAGGTGTTAGAAAAAATAGCACATAATTATCCTATACTCAAATCCGTAAAATATTTTATTTTTAATATCCGTAAAATATCCATGTAAAAAGTCCAGAGTGCTTGGAGCACCTCAGACACACCCACGCCGCAGCCGGAAAATAAACAGTTAATTTGAACTCGGGTTTGGGCTGATGTGCAAGCTTGAGAGTGGGTTCCTTTTAATCCTCATGTCCCCCAATATGATCCCTAGCATTTACAGAGCTGTACAGTGCAGGCTTGAATTTATTTTTCAGTTTTTATATTTCTGAGATTACGGCCGGTTCCAAGATATGCGGCCGGCCGTAAAAGGAGATCCTTGCGGCGCCGTATAATAGAATCGCGAGTTAACAGAACCCCCGCAAGGAATCGCAGCCTTACGGCCGCTAATAGAATGAGGCCCTAAGTAATTATATTTCATACTTATTATTTCATAGCGTTACTCTTTATTCTGCTTTATAGGGAATACATTTTTTTAAATGATCACTGTAACCACATGAAAATATGCAAATATTTTTTTTTAATTTGAAAGCGTAATATGGCCTCTAATTTATTACCTTTCCTATGTAATTGTGCTGCAGCAATTTCTACCATTATTCCAGTTTCTCCTAGTCAACTTCCTGAGGTGGAAGAGTGATTGCACAAGACGTTTATATCTGTACAATTGGAATGTGGCACCTAAACCTAGTGATTGCATTAGGTGTAATAGAAAGCTTATTAGTTTAGAAGGTGCTTTAAGGAAAGTGTTTGCAAAAGAATGGAGGGGCCATTGAGCATAAAATGTATGTGTTAATGTGACACATACTTAACCCCTGTAAAGGGCTTTGGAATATGCTGTCACATTACAAATAAAGGATAATAATAATCCAGCCGGATAGAGAAGCAGACAATTGTTTAAGAAACAAAAATGGAGGCCAGCAGTAAATAATAATTGCATACAAAAGTTAAAAAATGTAAAGGAGATAATTTTTAGTTTTTTTAAAAGCATTTCAGTTTTTCAAAAAAAGAGCATAAAGATAAAAACTATATCCTACTGTTCCATGGAGGAATGATAAAGTGTAAAGGACCCTTGCTTAACACAACTTTAGTTTTGTTATCAAAGTAATGGGAATATTATTTCTTCTAACAAAAACCTAAACCTGTTCCTTATAGATTGGAGCGGATACTGTATTATTCACATCTATTGGACTTCACATGATCATCTTCCCCCACCCTGGACACCTTTTAGTTTTGTGTTTCTCTATTACTGGGCAAGTTCAGGGTAAATGTTTGATCACATTTGGACTTGCTTCAAGGAGGGATGGAAAGTTTCAGGTTCCAATCCACAAGTAGACTTGCACTTCCAGCCTTAAAATACCACTGTAGTGTTGATACAATAAAGGGCCGTTTATTTAAGAACGGATTATCATTAAAATCTGGTATTTGAGGAAAAAAATACATTTTAAAGCTTGTTGCGTTTTAAATGGGTGAGGGTCTCTCTGGAAGGCCATTCCAATAGGAGGCTTTATCTGCCTATTCCCCTGCAGGCAAACCTAGAGAGATCACAAACATATAGGGTAGACTCCTCTTGGCAGTTTTTGTTTTACATTGAATAGAAGGGTTTGAGAAAGCATATATCTGCTGGAAGCTACAATACTAAAGAGCGTAAAACGCTAAACTGAATTTTTTCATATACTCTAGATTTTTTTTTTTTGATTGACAACAACAGTGGCTTTTGCAGTCTTTGGGACAATGTACAAGTGGAGAACACGGCCCATACACAACTCCAGTTTCAAATCTGCTTAACAGAAAGGAAAATATGCATCAGGGGCAGAATATTGTGTTTTTCTATAAATTAAGGCATATATAAGGTATTTAAAGCAGCATGTTTTAAATTAGAAAAAGGGAAAACAGGGAACCTTCCAAATACCTTTAATTAGAAACAAACATTACATTGATTCATTCAACACACAGACTTATTTTATTGAACAAAAACGGCGCTAGAGTTGCCTACAGACACCCCGTACTAACCAATAGAAAAACTGCAACCAAGTACGTTTTAACCCTATACTAACCTTCTAACCAATAGCAGCACTACTGCTCCAGCAGAGGCGTTGTTACATTCCATGGGGGAGAGAGATGTGTGGTGGTAACAAAAAGGCTACAAATCCCAAGGTGCTTTGCTGCAGAGGCGGAATAAACTTCTACATTTTTGTACTGGTCTCCGATTGGCCACAGCATTTTATGAATGTTATGCTGATTTAGCTTGGATTTCCAGGGGAGTTCCTTCACAAAATCAACTGTCAAAAAAAAACTTGCAATTTTTTGGTTAAGTTTTTGTTTTTTATAAACTACCAATTCTCCTCTATCAGATGCATTCATAAACCATGAAACGTCCATATACCAGTTATCAGTGATCAAATTAGAGATTTTCCAAACCAGTGCCAAACAGAGAAATTCCACTATATAAAACACTATTATTGCTATAAAGGTTTCAGCTAATTAACAAAACTAGCACCAAGTTCAATATCATTTGCCATAAGGTCTTTCTGATTTCCACCAAGACATGTGTATTCTATTTATGGACAAACAAGAGTACAACATATGTGTGCAGATACTGCTTCCTTCAGATTAGAGAACAATGGAAGAACAAGGCAGGCTTTAGGTTTACTTCAGAAACTTCATCTATTTTACAAAACAACCTGCTAAAAATGTGATGGCTTCTCAAAAGAAAAATTATTGCACAGTTAAGGGGCACGGGCATTTTTTGAAAGTAGCAACACACAAAATACAACAAAAAAATGGATATAATGAAATACAGCAAGATAAAATAATCAGAAACAATGCTGAGCATATCTATAGATAACATCTAGAAAAAAAAACAAAAATCAATCAAGTGTTAAAACCATTCGTATGGCATAAGAAATATACACAAACCAGTGGAAACATTGATTCTACATACAGAATATATATAACATTAATAAAAAGGGATCCAGGGGGAATCTATTTATATTTACAAAAATTCTCAAATATCAGAAAATGTGTGTTAAAATTACATCAATGTACAGGATCCATATATATTTTAAAGATATATATTTTAATATGATGGGCACTGGAAGGCAGATGCCATGAGAAAAAATACAATGTATTCATTAGCTTTTTTTAAAGGCTACTTAAGTGGCCAAAAAAATCAGGACAGTCTTTGTGGGCAGATAATCTCCCAGGCATTGGAAGAAATGGATATGGAGTAGAGAGAAGCAGCTGTACTGAAGTTCAAAACACTTCACATGCAAGTTTTAAAGGCTACACTAAAAATGCTTTTGGCAAATACTTTTTTTTATTGATAAGCTATTAAATAAAAATACAAGTGATTTTATGAGCACTACAGTGATCCTTCTAAGGGTTTGGTAGTTTCAGGATAATAAATAGTGCACTTTTAATAATTCAATGGAGTAAGCAAATTAAGTGGTCCCGAAATCCTAACTTTGCCCAAAGTGGTACACCTATTATAGACTTATCATAAAATGATTTTAAGTGAGTTGCTGGCACTGTGGATGACCAGTCCTTTGTCATATTAATAAGCGCATTAATGGACCACTGCGCTCACTTTTATATACAACCTTTTGAATGACAAAACATTCTTATTAACCGTGGCCTTTACATTTTTTTGTACTTTTATATGTAATTTATATTTACAACTGACTTTTCATGCAGGGTGTTTCCTTGTAAAAATGCAAATGAGAGCACTTCCAGTTTATATGCCTCAATCCAATTGTGCAGATATAAACAGTGTATTCAAAGTCTGCTCCCACCTCAGGAAATCGCTCACTGAAAACTAAAATAGTAGACTCCACAGCAGCATAATTGCATATAAAAGTATTTTCTTTTTTTATTCTGAAAATATGTTGCTTATTTTTAAGTGTAGTTTTTGCAAATAAATACTTTGGCAAACAGTTGTATTATTGGTGACCTCGTCACTATGTCCAAATAGACAGGAACTGACATTTTACTTTATAACAGACTGAAACCCATGAAAATATAAAAGTAAAGCATTTTCCACCTGACATGTTAAATGCTTCACCGTCCTCGCCTGAAAAGGACGCTTGGGTCTTTGAGGGCGGCCCGAAAGCTGCCTTTCCCCCATTGGATAAGTTCCCCATGACCCCTCACCCCCTTCCTGAGGGACGTCAGACGGGTACAGTTTACCCATGTTTTATTATTTGCGTTTTTTCGGCATTCGTGGGGACCACACGAAAGGAATACCTGCAAATATCAAGGGTTGCCTGTACTTTAAATTGGATTAATGGAAAATGATTTTTTTTTATAAGGAGCGGGGGAAAGAATCAGCTGAGCAAACAGACCCCCAAAATAAAATATAGCTTATCAAAAATATTTGAAAGCTGTGCATTTTTGCTGCATTCTAAAAAAAACATTTTTCTCAAAAGATGAAACTACAGTTATCCCTTAAAACATGTTTTTTTTTTTTTATGCAAATTTTTTTTTTTTATGCACAATTTTAGGGGATAATCTCATTGAAACAATCTCCTGCCCATGCAGTTTCTAAACAAAGGTATTTAATAATTTTTGTGCAAAAGGGCAGGGCACATTGTAAATATTTTTAGTCTTTAAAATTGTAGAAAATATGTACTGTATCAATTAAATATTTAAAATAAAAAATAGAAAATTACAATGTAGGTTCATGCAGTTTAAAGATATATGGAAGTTTCCCTGTTTTTTTTTTTTTTAAATAAACTGCCTAAACCTTCCAGACATTCCCTGGAAAGGTCTGCCCCCACAGCTCATGCACATAGTATTTCTATGGGTACTAGATATAATAGCCCCTTACATACCGTTTCTTGACAGCATGTTGCTGCTGAGGAACGTCTGTAAGTGAATAGTACATCTCTTATCAATAGAAATACTGTGTGCATGAGCTGTGGGGGCAGACCTTTGAAGGGACTGTTTAGAAGGTTTGAGTAAGTGAAAAAAAAACTTTTTAAGCACTTGCTAATAAAATTATGTTTGGAAAAGCAAACAAACCCTTATGTAGATCATTTTAATATGACAAACTGGGAAATATCCATATACCTTTAAAAAAATAAAAATAAAAAAATAAAATAAAAAAAGAAGAGCAATTGCTGGAATAAAACTGAACCGGTGTGTGTTCCAAGGAAGTAAATAACAATGATCCATAATCATTATATTATACTAAAAAGATAAAAGCAAAGCCTAGGAGGCAAATCAAAAAAATGGATTAGAAAATGAAAAAATAAAAATCAATCTCCACATACAGTAATAGGTTGATGTGTTTTAGGGACATTCCATTGATAAAGTATTTTTTTTTACCTATAGTATTAAATGATATCCTATATAGAACCTTTGCCGTGCTGCACGAGATCATCCTCACAAACGTCACCTAAACAAGAAACAATTCACATAAAGTCATGTTACAGTGTAATGTATGGGCTTTGTAAGAAAAACCTCTAATTCTTATGGTAATCTATGTAGTATGCTCATTATCTGTTAAAAAGATACTAGCATTAAAAAACGCTCCCTTGTCATGGTGAGGAGGATTGTGTGCCTCAATGAACTGTGAGCTATACCATGTAAGGTCACCCAAGATGGGCCGGTCATAGCAGAGAGGTCAGCCAAATCACAACCCACTGGAGAAGAAACAGGCAACACGCTCCTGTACCTTTGCCAAGAAAACCTTATGGATAAGCACAACCAGAGACAAAATGTGCAGTCCATAGGGTCATGGAGAGTCAGACACGACTGAATGACTAAACAACAACAATCAACAAGAATTAAAAAAGGAGTCAGAGAGACTACTCATCCTAGTGAGAAAGCTTTCAGTTTACAGCAAAAACATGGCTGCTGCCATTCCTTGAATATACAGAATAAATAGGTTTATAATAAACACTTGATCTTGAAAATATGGGTCGGCAAAAAGTGTCTTCATTATTACTAAAAAGAATAAAAGTTGTAGTTTTAATACAAAAACAAGCAATAAAAAAATATTTCATGAGTTAGGCTTTTTGTATGATCATAACATGTTAAAATCACTCAAGTCCTACAATTAGCACCATTGGTTGAACACTCAAAAATACAACTAATATTTAAATAAAAATCAAAACCATTCAAAGTGTAAATAAACTTGTAAGGGCCAAGGATAAATATTAAATAGACACAGACGGATAACTAAACCATACCCAGGCTTTTATTCCTTTCAAATGGTTTCTCTGTGCTTTGGAAATAAACTTTTATGTTAACCTTCTGGCTATCTCTGTGCGTCATTGTGATACAATTTTAAAAAGGTACAGAATTTAAAGGGCCGCTGCAGATTATGAAACAAAAATTAATGTGTTTATGAAGTTTGTAAAAAAATAAACTCTCTCATCAGCAGTTTGATCTGTGGGTATAAAAGCATTTTTAGGCAATAATTTTTGTTTTTTTAGATAAGATTTCAGCATTGTGCCTTTAAAGGAAGTGTGACTATCATGGCAGCTTCTAAGCACGAGCAGATTCTGCTAAAAAGGAAGCTTTTCTCTGAAAAACGGTTTTATGCCCATCTCGTATATAGTTGCCAATATTAGTTTTTTTGCATACTTCACAAATATGACATTTTGTGTTCATCTACAGTGGTGCTTTAAGAATGAGCTCAAATTCATAAGACAAAATAATGCTCCCAACAACATGCTACTGTGTGTTTAAGGGCAATATAATGGGCAAAGTCATTTTAGAAGACTACAAAAAACGAATATAGCATTAATTTATTTCCTACTGTATGCAGTTCCAGTTGTGTCCAGCACCATTACTGCTGGAAACACCTCCACCTTCCACAGCACTCCTCCTCCACTTCCAATGCAATAGAGTCATGGGGAATATACTGTAAAAAACAAACAAACAAAAACAAATGGAAGGGGAGGGGTGAAGCCGGTAATTAAGTGCATTACTGGCAGGAATATGTCTAAGTAATCTGTATATTTATGAAAACATTCCCTAATGTTTAACATACAGATGGTGAACAGTGATGGGTAACCTGTTGGCATTGCCTATGGAGCTTTTCTTAATCATAATTTACTCAATGCCATATACCAGTGGTAATTTAAAGGGCAAGTTCTATTAGATGTTAAACTATCCAAGTAAAAGTTATAAAACTTGACCAGATTGCCAGTCATTCCTCCATATTTGTGCAGAGTAGAAGCTGTCATTTAAAGTTTTATTCCGGTCACTGGCACTTTGAATGCTGAGCTGATTGGGTTAAAATTCTAGGAGCTAATTCAACAGCCCATCAAACTGTCAGATTCATGCTTATGCTCTATACCATCTCATATCTCCTAACACACAGAGCAATAAAAGGCAGGTGTTAAAACTTTTACACATATTTGAACTTCTAGAATTGACAATCTTTCTTCAATGTAGAATTTGGAAACAAAAAGCATACATCATGTTGCACTCATTTTTGAAATTTTATCAAGAAAACCGTATGAACTAGAAATATATAGTGTGTCGGAGTGCTTGTAACCCCTCAAATTTCTCTGGCTGCAAGAGGGTGATGTTTTATTATAACAGGATGATCAAAGCAGGTTTGAGAGGAAAAAAAAAAAACACTAGTAAATGCACATAGCTATAACATTTGCTGTATTATACACAACAAACCTTTTGATACTAACTCGCCATAAGCTTATTGTGTTTGGTTTGCACTGCAGACAAATACATTGTACAACAAATATAAATATCTGGCCTTATTCGTGTACAGTTTAAAGTCTATTGACAATGCATTTATACAAGTCCCTTTAAACATATAAATATATTACTGTAAAAATAGAACCAAAACCATCCCCGGCCCTCAACCCATTAAGAAAAAAAATAACTCTATACAGACAATAAACAATGAGGATTTCTATTTACAATCCTTGAGTTAAGGAGAAAAGCAGCCCTTTTAAGTGCTATTTGTAAAAAAAAAAAAAAAAAAAGCTCTGATGTTCAAATCTTATCGTTTTTGCACACAAAGAAAAAGTATTCACATAATCACACAACATACACTCATACTAGAATGATCATGCCATTAGAAAAGCATATGTTAAGATTCACATCTGGAAGGAAATGTGGAGCAGATCAGTAATAGCTCCAAATGAACAGCTCACCCTACTCACATAATTAATGTTTCTTACCGTTTATTATTTTTCAACAATCTGAGCAAAGATTACATTTAGCTCATCTGCCACGTTGGTCATTTAGAAAAAATACCCCTATCTGCAAAATATTAGTTTTAATAACTGTGCAATATGGGACTCTAATAGATTTGGAAGAAAGAAATAAGAGACATAACTTCCCACGTGGATTAAAATGCAAGCTAAGACAATTTTTAACAGCTTCCTTTCATATTCTTCAAGAAGGATCTTTTGTGTATTAAAGGACCACTGTTGTCCTATATTATCTTTAAAAACTGCAACAGAAAAGAAAAATGTTTTTAGAATGTAAAAAAATAAATAAATGCAGCCTCGAATGCAGCGGCTCTCAACCCTTCCAGGGCTGCGACCCCCCCACCCACAAAGCCGGGGCGACCCTAATAGCAAAACTACAGACCAGAAAAGACAAAAAAAAAAAAAAAAACACACATCCCCGATGGCCCCAGGCGACCCCAGGCAAATAGTAATTTGACCCCCGACGGGGTTGCGACCCACAGGTTGAGAACCACTGCTTTAATGCAATACCTTTTTTTATATGCTGCAATTGAATCTACCATTTTGGATTCTGATTACCAGAGGAGACTTTGAATGCAGAGAAATTCTATCTGTGGGAATGTGGCAGCTACAATTGCTAGTGCTTTTAATAGGACAAGTAAAAACATCACTTGTTTACAACGGCACACCCTCCTGAGAAAGTAAGAGACAATCATTGCAACCCTGCAGTAAGTGATAATTGTACATTAAAATTAAAAAATGTAAAGGCTGCATTTACATTTTGCTTTCTAAAAACATTTCCCCCCCCTATTTGTTCAATTTAGTTATCAAAAAGCCTGTGGAAAAATATTGATCACAGTGGTCCTTTAAGTCTCAATATTTAAAGTTGTGTCTCCATGACAGGTTCTAGCAAACATCTTTAGATACATTGAATACTACCAAATATTTTACCTTTTTTCTGCAAAATTGTTTAGTATGTGTTCATTGCTTTGTGTTCTTTGAAGTCAAAGCCATTTTCTATTGTCCCTTTAATTGTTAATTTTGATTTACACAATAAGTGTGTTGCAGTTACTTCAACACTTGCAGATCAGCAGATGTGTGACAAACTCTTCTAGCTGCTTGAGGACCAGTTTTAGCTTGTGAAGCAGGGCTGTATTTTGACAGAAGTGCTGTATACTTCATCTGCTCTTTCCTGGACAGATTCCGGCTCATAAAGCCTTGAACATCCTCTCATAGTGAGATATATTACTATACTTAGTCCTGTTATCATCAAAGGGCAGTTAAACCAAAGTTACATCGGGAGCAAGCCATACCAGCAACATCCAACCAGGTATCTGAGATGGGGTCATACTTCTGTACTGTATTCAGATACGATGACCCTGAGTGACCTCCAACCACATAAAGGTAGTTATCAATGACTGCTGCACCAACTCCTGTCGAGAAAGCAAAAAGTATGAAACACTGATTGTTAATTACCAATATAAAAAAAAAATTCAAACCTAATCAGAGAGAAGTCTATCTTTATCATAGGATTCAAGGGTCAATGTAGTTCTTTAATAAAACAGGTGTTTGTAAGTTAAAGTAAAAGCATGTAATATTTGACAATTTGTGTGCTTTGGAAGTGGAGAGGGATCTAGGACACTTCATTGTTGTATTTCCGAGTGCAGGCTTTTCAATACAACTAAATGAGAATCAGTGTCCTGGGTCCCCTGGACACTTTCAAATAATGCAGCAATTACATTACTTCCATACAAGGGTAACTAATTTATTCATTTATGTCTTGATATCTAAAAAAAACATTCATAAATGTCTAGTTCTTCAGAAGTCCAGACTACAAAAATAACACTGCATTATCCTATTATCCAGTATACTGTATATATTTTTTTGTAAGAGATACTATTTTTTACTTTTAACTAAAACATATCTGAAACAAGTGAAACATTTGATTTAAATAGTTCTGCTTTGTGAGCCATGCAAATCATAATTTCTTACCAGTTCTAGGCTCCTTCATAGGCCTACAAACAGTCCACTGGTTTTGATGGGGGTCGTACCTCTCAATGCTTGACAAGTGAGATACACCATTGTGACCTCCCACTACAAAAATAAAACCCAGCATAACACTAACACCAAAATGAATTCTTTTATCTGCCATTGGAGCGACCATCTCCCAACTGTCTTTGCTTGGATCGTATCTTTCCACACTATAAAAACAGAAATAATAGAAAAAAAAAGTTTCACAATATATTTTTGTTTTAAAATTACTTACTTGTTTAAAAGGACCTCTGGAATAAAAAAAATAAAATAAAAATAGAAAATGTGTTTACTTTATTTTATATGTGCAATATTTAAGAAACTTTTGACTTCAGTGGTCATTTATCAAAAGCATCACCAATTACATCTATTCTTTAAGTTTCTAGATTGGTAGTTCCCAACCAGTTTTTACTTCGGTATACCCCTGCTATATTTATAAAATTCAGTTTAAATTTGTGAAACGTAAACACCATCAATGTAATCTCATCTGATCATTGCCCCTCACTAATCATGTCACAAATATATAAAGACCATATTTAATATACATGGTCTTTCAGTTGGAGTTTATATCATTGGTGAATTGTCAGCATGTATATATTTTATATTTAAGTAGATGGAAATGTTAAGAGCTACTGACTTGCTAATGTTTTGAAAAACTTCCAAAAGATGCAACTTACCTGTTCATATGAGCAGGACCATAGCCACCAATAGCATATATCATGCCATCCAACACAGCACCAGCAAAGCAACTTCTTGTTTTGATCATTGGCGCCACTGGCTGCCATTCTTTAGCCTTCGGTATGTACTTCTCAACAGACTGTAAACATGATTGTCCATCATACCCTCCTAAAGCATACAATTCACCTGCTAAAGCAACCACTCCAAGGGTACTTCGACATTCATTCATTCTTTCAACAGACGTCCATGTGTTTGTGACAGGGTCCCAGCTTTCCACAGAATTCTCATGTTTTCTGTAGTTTATGCCCTGTCGCATGTGTGTTGCGATTCCTCCCACAACGTATACTTTTTGGTCCAAGGTGCACAGGCCAAATTCATACCGAGGTGAGCCAAGTGGGGACAGTCCGATCCAAGAGTCATCCTGAGGAAAATACATCTCCATACTGAAGGAAACCAAAAAAAACTTAAGTCAGCAAGGGATTACATCAATATATGTAGAATACTTACTTCATATATATTAGAAGCGGTAAGTAAAAAAAGTGATAGAATAGGGAGGCTCATTAATCCATGAGAAATAACCAGCTTCAAAAATTACATGGTTATCCTAAATAATTTCATATCAAATAGGAGTGTTACATTCCAGCTCTTTAACTGTTTTAGAGAGAAATTTTTAAATATGTAGTGATTCCTTAACACTTTTTTATCAAGGACAAAGCAAACATTTTTAGAAAATGTAGTATACTATTAAAGAGAATTGATGGTCATTCATTTTTTTTTTTTTTTAGAAGAGATAATCCTAGGTATTACAGATAACAGGTTTGCTTTACTTAAGTGGCAAATTTCTAACCAAATAGCTTAGATTCACCAACTCACATGATATTCTATGTAGTCCTATATTAAGCTGGGATTTGTAGGGAAAACTTTCCCGTTTCAAAAATGGGCTTTATAAGATAACGTAGGAGCCTGTAATTGAGATAAAGCACTCAGCTTGATGGGGTTAAACCAAAACGAGTATCATCTACCATAAAGGACTGAATAAATGTAGAGTACCGGGATCACTACCTTGTCGTGGTGAAGGGGCTTGTGTACTTTGATGAGCTGTGAGCTACACCATTAGGATTAGCCAAGATGGGCAGGTCAGGGCAGAGAGGTCAGACAAATCGTGGTCCACTGGAGAAGGAACTGGCAACCCACTCTAGTATCTTTGCTAAGAAAACTTTATGGACAGGCACAACCAGAGACATAATGATATGGCACCGGAAGATGAGCCCTTCAGGTCAGAAGGTGCCTACCACATTACTAAGGAAGAGCAGAGGGCAAGGACAAGTAACACCAGATCTAATGAAGTGGTTGGGCCAAAGCTGAAAGGACACCCAGCTGTGGATGTGTCTGAAAGGGAAAGGAAAGTCTGCTGCTGCAAACATCAATTCAGAATAGGAACCTGGAATTTTACAACTATGAACCAAGGCAAACTAGATGTGGTCAAGAATGAAATGACAAGGTTAAACATTGATATCCTGGGAATTAGTGAAGTAAAATGGACTGGAATGGGACATTTCATATCCAACAACCACCAGATCTTAAGAATCACGCAGAAGAAATGGAGTAGCCATCCTAGTCAATCAAAGTGTGGCCAAAGCAGTGCTCGGTTACACACCCAATAAATGACCGAATTATTTCAATTGGAATTCAAGGCAAGCCATTTAATATCACCATGATCCAAGTATATGCTCCAACCATGGGTGCTGAAGAGGCTGAAGCTGTCCAGTTTTACAAAGACATTAAACATGTCATAACATATAACACCAAGAAAACATGCTACTATCAACATAGGAGATTAGAATGATAAAGTAGGGAACCAAAGGACACCTGGAATAACTGTGACCTGCGAGTATGAAGCAGGTCAGAGATTAGTAGAATTCTGTCAAAATAATTCTCTGATCATACTAAACACCCTCTTCCAACAGCCTCCGAGACAACTCTACACATGGACATCACCAGATGGACAACATAGAAATCAGATTGATTATATACTTTGCAACCAAAGATGGAGGAGCTCTATACAGTCAGCAAAAACAATACCTGAAGCTGACTGCGGCTCAGACCATGAGCTTCTTATTTCAAAAGTTGAAAAGTAAACTGAGGAAAAAAGAGGGAAAACCATCAGACTAAGTAGATATGAAATAAATAGTATCCCTTGTGAATATGCAGTGGAAGTAAAGAATAGATTTAAGGGACTAGACATTGAAGATAGAATGCCTGAAGAACTTTGGGCCGACATTTGCAACTTAATCCAGGAAACAGCAACAAAGAATATCCCTAAAAGAAAGAAAAGTAAAAAGTCAAACTTACTATCTGATGAGGCTTTGAAAGTAGCCCAGGAAAGAGAAAGGTCATGGAGATAAGAAAAAGATTTGTCCAACTGAATAGAGAATTCCAGAGGATAGCAAGAAATGACAAGGAGACATTCTACAAGGAGCGATGTAAAGAGATTGAAGAAGACAACCAAATGGGTAAATCAAGAGATCTCGTCAAGAAAATTAACAGCAGTGATGACCCCAATAATTTGTCCAAGGAGCTGGAGCCAGACATCTTGGAGGGAAGTGAGATGGGAGCTGAGATGTCTTGCTGATAATAAGGCTGCAGGAGGTGATGGAATCACAATTGAACTATTCAAAATTCTACAGGATGATGCTGTGAAAGTGTTACTTGCCTTATGCCAACACATTTGGAAAACTCAACAATGGCCAGTAGACTCACCTTTTCCAGTCTATATCCCAATCCCCCCAAAAAAGCAGTGCCAAGGAGTGTTCCAATTATCAAACAATTGCACTCATTTCCCATGTCAGCAAGGTAATGCTTAAGATTCTACAAGCTCGACTCCATCAATATATGGACCAGGATCTACCAGATGTGGAAACCAGGTTCCACAGAGGAAGAGGCACAAGAGATCAAATTGCTAATGTCCGCTGGATAATAGCGAAAGCAAGAGAGTTTAAAAAAAAAAAAAATACACAACATTCACCTCTGCTTCATAGACTATTCTAAAGCCTTTGACTGTGTGGATCACAACAAAATGTGGAATGTCCTTAAAGAGATGGGAGTATCAGATCATCTCATCCTCCTAAAGAATCTGTATGTCGACCAAGAAGCCACGGTCAGGACCGAACATGGGACAACAGAATGGTTCAAGATCGGAAAAAGGAGTGCAACAAGGTTGTATATTGTCACCTTATTTATTCAACTTATATTCAGAATACATCATGCATAAGGTTGGACTGGATGAATCCAAAGCCAGAATCAATATTTCTGGAAGCAATATCAACAAACTCAGATACGCCGATGATACTACTCTGATGGCTCAAAGTGAGGAGCAACTAAAGGACTTATTGATGAGGGTAAAAGAAGAGTGCAAAAGTTGGCCTGCTGCTCAACGTTAAAAAGATGAAGATCATGACAAACGGCAATCTCACTTCCTGACAAATAGACGGGGAAGTGGAGGCAGTGACAGATTTTAATTTTCCTTGGATCTAAGATCTCTGCATCTGATGACTGTAGTCATGAAATAAAAATAAAAAAAAGAAGTTTGCTTCTGGGGCGGAAAGCTATGGCAAGCTAGTAAAAAGTAAAGATATTAAACTATTAACAAAGATCTGCACAGTTTGAATTATAGTATTCCCAGTAGATGTGAGAGCTGGACCATAAAGAAGTCTGAGCATTGTAGAATTGACGCCTTTGAATTGTGGTGTTGGAGAAGACTGCTTAGAGTCCCTTGGACTGCAAGAAGATCCAATAAATCAATACATCAGGAAATCAAGACAAACTTTTCACTAGAAGGTATGATCATGAGGCTGAAGTGCAAATATTTTGGCCATATCATGAGACGGCAGGATTCCCTAGAAAAGACTCTGCCTCTGTCGTCCCCTTCTTCTTGTGCCTTCAATCTTTCCCAGCATCAGAGGTAGATAGTTGAGGTCACTGAAGCAATGAAAATTAACTTGATGGCGCTCAGAGGGGCAGGGACAAAGATGCGCCTGGCGTGCTGTAGTCCATAGAGTCAGAGTCAGACGAGACTCAACAACAACCAGTAGAATGAACTCCTGGTTCCTTTAACACTATACAAGATGGTATTGCTTTAGTTTGCCAAAATTAAGTTACATAAGAGGATTGAAGCTGGGTCGTAGTACTATAATATTTAATTGCAGACCTAGGTTACTACTCGAGACAAAGAACAAATTTAAAATTCCTGAGAATGTCTCCTTAAAATTAAATAAAAAATAAAAAAAGAAGAAATCTAGCTCATAAATATATTCATTTGTAACCTTCATTAATTAATTCCAAAATAATCTTCTCCTACTACTAGTGTTTTTTTTAGTTAATTTTCCTCCAGATGCATTAGTAGCTCCTACACAACCATAGCTTTAAAGATAGATCTTTTTATTTTAAAAACATGCTGTGCAGGAAACTAAGAAACTTACCTCTCCAGACAAGCAAACAGCCCAGCTTTCCCTCCCACTGCACAAAGCACTTTTGGAGCACAACGAGGCTGAGTCTTTAGCACCGTCTGATGGGACAGTCTATGTTCAGGCATAAAATGGTATTTCAGAGCTTCGTTCAACAAGTGTTTACATGTGTGGTCATCGCGTATAAGGTGATTTGCTTCATACAACCTAGTGAGAAATTTAACACTCAATAATGGCAATCTGACACAGTGCAACAATTGAGAGAGGTATTTCTGCCTCTCCTGCACATCATACTTGATCCAGGATTCCAGTGCATAAAAGACATTCTCCTCATTAACAACATTCAAACAGTCATTAGAAACTATTTCGTGTAACTCAGAATTTGTCAGCTCAAAAAATTCTTCTGTCTGACAAACATCTTCAAAGTTCTGGCAAATGTACTTGTTGGCAGCTAAATATAAATCATGACATCCATAGGTTTCTGCGAAACGTGAAATCCCAATGCAGTTGGCGACATCAAGCTGACTTTCGAGGAATGCACAGCATTCCTTCAGCACTAGCTTTATCTGGAGGAGGTTTGCAGCTGGAAGAAGAGATTCCACTGTTTCTTGGGAGATGAAGACTGTTCCTGTGTAGGCATATTCGATGATGGCCTGAAGGGCGGCTTCATCAACACACTGAAACTCCACCTGCGAGTTTTCTTTTTCAGAAAGGTTTCCGGTAAACATGGCTTTGAAGTAAGGGCTGATGCTTGCAAGCACCACTTTATGGGCGTGTATCTTGACATCTCCAACACGAAGGACAATGTCGCAGAGCTCTTGGTGCTGACGGAGGTGGTTCAGGCCTTGCAGAAGGTGTTCCGAGTGCAAATGTGTTAAGTTGGCAAGCATGTAGGATTGAGAAGACTGGTCCATCTGAGGAGGTGAAAAAATAAAGTTATAGTTGTGAGCTCAGAACGATAATGACAATTTTAAGCAAGAATAAATTAGTTCTCAACAGTGTAGATCTATATAAATGAACTGATATATTAAAGGACTATGTAATGTTCCCTGTTAACATTAAAGTAAGCTTTTTGAACATCTAAACATAATTTTATTAGCAAGGGCTTAAAACCTGGTATTCACTGAAACCTTCCAAATAGTCCATCAAAGGTTTGCCCCTGTAGCTCCTGTATACAATGCATCAAATAATGTATGTACCAGCCAATCAGATTGCCTCAGCAGCTTTTCAAAGCATGCTGTTGATTGGCTAGTACATCTAGTATCAATATAAACAATGTATGTAAGCAGCTGGGGGTAGGGCTTTGCATGAAATATTTTGAAGGTTTCAGTGACTAAAAACAGAGCTTTTAAGCACTTGGTAATAAAATGATGGGAGGGTTGGTGATATGTGATTAGAGTATTTAATAGAATATGCTGCCGATTAGGCATAAACAGTAACATTTCTAGGCTCCCTAGTTCCTAGAACTTGTCACACTTGGGGTTAAGAGACTTTACATTTTCTCAGGATCAACCTAATTTTGCTTGTTGAATGCTTCAATTACCCAGCATCTCTGCAGAACCTGAAAAGTGGATTTAGTGTGGCTGAATGAGCCTGATTGAGCACAGGGACACACATTGATGCCTTATCCATTAGTTCATATGTTTGGAGGATCTCTGATATGCTTATTTGCTACATGCCATTTGTTGCAGAAACTCACTGGGCTTTATAGCACACTACAGTGTTGATGTCCCATATAAGGATTCAAGGTATCCACACCAGAGTATAGATTATAAACAGCTGTATGGGTTTTCTATATTACTCTCGAAAACATAGTAGTTTTATTGTGTGTGAGTGAACACAAATACTAAAGAATACTTGGGGTATGTACAATGCCCTCTTAAAAAGACTATGGATAACTTTTCAGCCTCGTAGAGTACTTTGGGGGAAAACCAATGTGTACATAAGATTTAAATCTCAGATAGGGCCCTCTATTTTTTGCCATGAGTTAATACTGTATTTTTCTTTGTACTTAATCCCTGTTTAGCACTACAGAATATGTTGGCACATTACTAATAAGGGTCTTTAAGAAACTGCTCAGGACAGGGCTTCCTTCTTATCTTGTATCTGTATGTTTAAATCTGCATTGTAATCTATCCTTCTACCAATGCTGTCATAAATCTAAAACTCTGTAATTATAAACCACAAAAGGGTGAAAGTGCTTTGGATAAAATTACTATACAAATGTGAATTAACAAAATACTGTCAGAAAATCCATTTGATAACCTTCAAATAATATTTGTGGTTACTAAAATATTTAAAATTAAACCATATATGTATTACTTTGAGTCAGTGGGTGTAAAGTGTAGAATTAATATGCCACTAATGTATCAAACCATATTTTCCAGGAAAGAGAAAGGTGCACCTGAAAAATTATAATTTTGCATGCTTAAAATGATTCCTAAACCTCATATGCATTTACAAACAAATCTTAGCACACCACCCACATAACACATTTTATCTTGCAGGAAGAACATACCACCAATTTACACCTCTGCAAATTCATTATGCACTGGAATCTTATCCACATACAGCACAGATCACAAGATACAGATATTATTATTAACCCCCAATATCCATATTAAAATTGAGGTGGATACTTCAGCTTATAGATCACTATAAAGCTAGCTTCTATGACCTTAGCAGATAATAATACATTATTTAGCAGTATTATTATAATATTATTATTATGGTCATTTACAGCACACATATACACAACTATTAAGTATTAAAACAGAATTGCAATCCTATTTTATTAATCTGAATGCATAAGGAGGGAAACACTAGATATTTTCAAAAAATTAATATGGTAATACCCAAACTCTTAATTCTTGTATTATTTATGAAAAAAATAGTTTTCAATATGAATAATATTATAAAGGCCTCGGTCATGAGATTTTCCCTGGCACGTGGTTTTACTTGGTTATAAGGAGTCTGCAATAGTGAAATAGCGAGATGTTAAAAGATTTAAAATGAGCTATACTTATATGTAATAACACAAACTCCACCAGAGGTTAGTTTAAAAAACAATGCATTTTCTTACAGTAATCTTTACAACTTCCTTTATGATCCACCAAACCTTTGCTGCATTCTTAGTTCAATACACGCACTCGCTAGTAGCCTATGTGCAATTTTTAAGTGCAGACACCAGTTTGTAATTAGGTTACAATACAATTTTTTTTTTTTCAGAATTAGACGGAGTGGCTCATTTACAGCTTTTCTCAAAAAGTAGTAAAAAAAAAGCAGATGATGGACTTTGCTACAGCAATCAATTGATGGTGAATGGTACTGGAGACTGCTTCATTACAATAGGGGTCCCAACTAATTTTGGCAGCAAGCGCTTACCGGCAGCCTGTAAACAACTATCTGGCCTATCTCTTCAGAGCTTTTAAACTTGTTGCTCAATCTCTTTAAACCAAAATATGCTGATATTTAGTGGCTTGGCAAAGAAGGTTCACTACCCCTGATATAAGCCCTAAAACTATTTAAAGGGGCATGAAAAGCATTTTTGGCTTTGTTGCATATGAAATAGGGAGTTTCCTTTTAAAAAATGATTGGTGGCAATTGTTGCCTAATCAATGTGTATATTTTCTTTAACAGAAAAATAGATCTCACTTTTACCATCTGCTGTTCCCATTCTAGGGGCCTCATTCAATTGCTACTTGAGATCCGGGCACGCAAGTAGAGATAGCAAGTTACTTTGCTATACAAATGCCTCCTACTTGCGTGCCCAGTTCGTGTTACTTCCTACTTTCCCTTACTTTTCTCATAATGCAAGTTACTTCCCTCAAAGCCTTTGATCTTTCACGACCACAAGAGTTGCAGCCTCACAAATCGCTATTCGATTACTCCGATACTTTATTTAATGTTTAATTTCTGTCTAAAGTATTTGATTTGGGCGATGTGCGAGCTTGAGAATGTTGTGCCTTTTATCCCCATGTCACCCATTGTGTATCCCGTCATTTAGAGTGCTGTATTGAATTTACATTTGCATTTACAGTGCTTCGAGTTTGCAGGCTTGAAACACGAGTTACGGGCTTGCGGCAATCATGATCAAGCACGCAAATGCTTACTATTAGGACTAACTTGCCTGCCCGGCCAATTAAATAGGTAAGTAAAAGTAGAGCTACTGGAGCACGTCGTCCAAAAGTAGCAAAAATCGAAAGTTACTTGCAAGTAAGGGCCCAAATTGAATGAGGCCCTATGTACCTAAAGGCAGGGCTTAATTTTATCAGGAGGATAACCTTATCCTAGGCAGCCTTACATTTCTTAAGGGTGTTTGATACAGTCTTCCAATGCAAGTGGTAAGGTCAGTTACAGTGCCTAGCAAAAGTATTCTTCCCCCTTGATTTTTACCTATTTTATAACATTACAGCCTTAAGTTCAATGTTTTGTTAATCTGAATCGTATGTGATGGATCCAGGACACAATGGTCTAAGTTGGTGAAGTGAAATGAGAAAGATATATACATAAAACTATTTTTTAGAAATAGAAAACAGAAAATTGGCGTGTGCGTATGTGTTCACCCCCTTTGTTATGAAGCCCATAAAAAGCTTGGGTGCAACCAATTACCTTCAGAAGTCACATAATTAGTGAAATGATGTCCACCTGTGTGCAATCTAAGTGTCACGTGATCTGTCATTACATATACACACCTTTTTTGAAAGGCCCTAGAGGCTGCAACACCTAAACAAGAGGCACCACTAACCAAACACTGCCATGAAGACCAAGGAACTCTCCAAACAAGTAAGGGACAATGTTGTTGAGAAGTACAAGTAAGGTTTAGGTTATAAAAAAAATATCCAAATCTTTGATGATCCCCAGGAGCACCATCAAATCTATCATATCCAAATGGAAAGAACATGGCACAACAGTAAACCTGCCAAGAAACGGCCGCCCACCAAAACTCACGGACCAGGCAAGGAGGGCATTAATCAGAGAGGCAGCACAGAGACCTAAGGTAACCCTGGAGGAGCTGCAGAGTTCCACAGCAGAGACTGGAGTATCTGTACATAGGACGACAATAAGCCGTACGCTCCATAGAGTTGGGCTTTATGGCAGAGTTGCCAGAAGAAAGCCATTACTTTCAGCAAAAAACAAAATGGCACGTTTTGAGTTTGCGAAAAGGCATGTGGGAAACTCCCAAAATGTATGGAGGAAGGTGCTCGTCTGATGAGACTAAAATTTAACTGTTCGGCCATCAAAGAAAACGCTATGTCTGGCGCAAACCCAACACATCACATCACCCAAAGAACACCATCCCCACAATTAAACATGGTGGTGGCAGCATCATGCTGTGGGGATGTTTTTCAGCAGCCGGGGCTGGGAAACTGGTCAGAGTTCAGGGAAAGATGGATGGTGCTAAATACAGGGATATCCTTGAGAAAAACCTGTATGTGATTTGAGGCTAGGACAGAGGGTCACCTTCCAGCAGGACAATGACCCCAAACACACTGCTAAAGCAACACTTGGGTGGTTTAAGGGGAAACATGTAAATGTGTTGGAATGGCCTAATCAAAGCCCAGACCTCAATCCAATAGAAAATCTGTGGTCAGTCTTAAAGACTGTTCACAAAAGCAAACCATCCAACTTGAAGGAGCTGGAGCAATTTTGCAAGGAGGAATGGGCAAAAATCCCAGTGGTAAGATGTGGCTAGCTCATAGAGACTTATCCAAAGTGACTTGGAGCTGTGATTGCCGCAAAAGGTGGCTCTACAGAGTATTGACTTTAGGGGGGTGAATAGTTATGCACATTGGCTTTATGTTGTTTGCTCCACAATAATAAAAAAAATAAAAAAAAACATCTTCAAAGTTGTGGGCATGTTCTGTAAATTAAATGATGCAAATCCCCAAACAATCCATGTTAATTCCAGGTTGTGAGGCAACAAAACATGAAAAATGCCAAGGGGGGGTGAATACTTTTGCAAGGCACTGTATGTACTACTTGTTTATAAGTAGTACTTTTTATCATTACCACCAAAATGTTTCAGCTTCCAAACTTGAAATGAAGATCTCTTTTTCTAGTGTACCTCCTTTCTTGAGGAGACTAAGACTACCCTCTTGAACTTTAGGAAACTTTGATACATTTTAAAGGTTTCCATGTCATGAGCCTTCTTCGTTCATGAAGTATTTTATTATAAAATAAAATAAAAAAATCTTTCCTGTCATCTGCCAGGTTATCTTAGGGTTTAGGGTACTGGCAGATGATAAGCTACGGTGTAAAGATTATCATCTGCCACTACACTAACACCAAATTCAACAAAGTCACCTGCATGACACTTGCTGGCCACTACAAGCCACTGCTCTAACTGGTAGATAACAAGAAAGGTAAAAAAAATACCAGTTATGGTGAGCAAATAATGATGTATAAGTTTAGAAGTTTTAATGTTTTTTTTTTTGTTGTTGTACATTTGCTTGGAGAACATTCAAAGAAGACAGCAAGCAAATGTTATTTTGTTGTGTTAAGCAAATAAATTTGTGGCAATACTTTGGATTGGAAAACACATATGTTGGTGAGTCTAGCGTTGCAATAATAAGTACGGGCGATATTATGCAATGTTATGTGAATACCATAAACAAGTCAATGTATACCTACATTAGCCAATATGGGATTAGTAGGAGTGGGCGCTAAAAGAGAGTCCATATATCCTCTCTCAACAAATACTAAGCGAGTCAGAACACCCTCTATTATACACTGCTTGTCTGCCCCAGAGGTGACCATAACAATTTGGTTACAACCACTCCCTTATCAAGTACTCTGAGCAGTAAACTAGCATATTATGCTGCACATTCTTTGCAAAAGCAATGCTATATTACTCAGGAATGATTCCCTGTACAAAAAAAGTAATAGTATAATGTATGGCCAGATTGTAATGCACTTTAGGATGAAACTAAATTTCAGTCCATCCCCCTCTTCCCCCGCGAAAAATTTGACAGCAGCAGTCCCGCCGCCAACCGCTAGATGGCGCCTGCGATTTTCGGATACTGCTGCACATTGATATAAGGTGCCCCGACAGCAGAGGCCTTGAGCTACGAGAGGAGAGTCCGAGGCCCACGCCGAACATATCAATGGCCTCGCTGTCGATTCAGAGCCGTCGAGTTGCACCTTGTCGGACTGGGGAATAGTTCTCGGCCTTCCCTCAAACCTGACGGCGCCATCCAGCGGATAGTTCGTGGAACTGCAGCTGTCAGTGCTGCCGAACACATGCGCAGGCACAGAGCACGCAAATTTGTGTTTCAGTGACAAGGTCCTTTTTTTTTCTCTCTGAGAGCTAAAAGGTTTAGCTCTTAATGGGCCAGTGTTCGTACTTTTCATGTTTAAACCTATTTAGTTTTATTAATAAACATTATAAATACATGTGGAAAATATAGTTTTAAGAAATAGTTTCTCATTAATAGCCACTGCTTTGCTCCATCTCTTTCCTTATCCTGTGCATTACTGAAAGGAAGTAAACAAATTTCAAATGTGATCACATTATTCAACCTAATCAGTGTTCTTAGTTGAATAGCCATTAATGAGGTCAGCCGGTTTCAAATTGATATTTTTTGACTAAAGCGGTTGCACGTGTGCACTTATATCAGACGCACACATTACATGGAGTCATTCTATACAGATGTTGGTCCTATCCTCTTATAGGAGCGCAGCACATGGCAGCAGCAGTGGCGGTGAGCATCCGCTAGATGGCGCTGCCGAATTTCCCGGTGCCATATCATAGAGTCAAGGCTTAGGTAAACTGTTAGGGTTGGGGTTAGTTCAAGGGTAAGGCTAACATTATAAGCTTAGAACTTCTCTCACATATCGGCAGCGCCATCTTGAGGTTAGAGGCCGCACTACAGGGGACGGACCTGTCCCGACACCATAACAGGATAGATCCCAGATACATAGGCACCCAATACCTACCAATAGAAACACTGCATTTTGGGTATGGTTTATAATCCTATACTAACCTTCAAGCCAACAGCAGCACAATACAGAGATCTACAGAACAAAGTCTTGCTCCTCTTGCTTCCTTGTGCAGGGGAAAAACAAGACTACACATCCCATGATGCTTTGCTGCACAAACTGCCATCACAGATTGAAACAATGTATTAGCGGTCTGTGATTGGCGAAAACAAATTATATGCTAATTTTAGCAGGTTTTTCCAGTGGTGTAAACATCAGCTGCTAGCAAACTCAAGAGATTTAGCAAACTTTAGCGTAAGTATAATAATAATGTATATTTTGGTATTTTATCATGCAAAATACATTTTTTCATACACTACTGATTCTCCTTGATCAGATGCATTCATAATCCAGGAAAACTACATTTAAAATTAAGTTTAACGGTTTTAAAATGTACATTTTCTGCTCAAAGAAGTTGCATGTCTGTTCATTTTAATTAATGGTGGAATTAAAAATTAGGTTTAACATAGAGGGCTGGAGTAACTTATTTTTTATATCATTATGTATTAAGTGGCAACATTTTATACAGTGATAACAGTTTGGAGGTATTTTCCATTTCATTTAGAGGTCAGACAGTTACTCCTGGGCAGCCTAAATAATTATAATAATTAGCCAGAGGCCTGCTCCTGATTGCATCATAGCTGTGCCCTTCAGAGCCTGCAGATATAAAGTCAATACGGATAATACAGAGAAAACCGAAAGCTGCGAAGAAGAGCAGCTGCACTCACCTGAATTCCCCTCGTATCAGCTCAGACAGTGGAACCGAGACTACTCCAGCCGAGCCTGTCTCCTGTCAGAAACCAAAACACAGTAACGTGACGTCACTTCCGGCTGCTCAACTACTGCCGCCTGAAAGCTTCAGAATCAACCAAACACGAAACAGGGGAGCTTTAGCACAAAAATAGGAGACAAACGCTTAGAAACCGAGACGACATAGGAAACTAATTGGCTGAAGTACTTAAATAATATACTGTAAATAGCATAAACTGTAAATAATACATTTGCATAATGTGTAAGTAAAGTTCATATGATGAAGTTTTCTTGGTTCAGTCCAAGATGGCCTCAGAGTCAACCAAACACAAAATGGGGGGTCTCTAACTCCAAAAAAGAAGGTAAACGCCTGGAAACCGAAACGACATATACAAGTAATTGGCTGTAGTACTAAAATAACCTATTGTAAATAGCACGGACTGTAAATAATACATCTATATCATGTGTAAATAGAGTTCATATGAAGACGCGGTTTTGGTCCAGTCCAAGATGGCAACCTCAGAAGCAAAAGATAGAGCTGCTGCCTCACACGCAAGCTCTCCCCTCTCATAGGTATGCAGGTCCTCGAAGGACCATAAACAATCTCCACACATACCATCGTTCTCTCCCCCTTACATCGCTTTCAAGGTCCTCAAATGACCACAGTCATAGAAATTACTAATTTCCAAAAAAACATACACATTTACTACAAAATTGTATTTATATTTATATTCCAAATCAGTAACTTACTGTATTATAATTATGCAAAAATAAAGCACCTTGGGACATATATATATATATATATATATATACACTATATAGTAATGCAGAAAATAAATAGTACATTTGTGTTTCCAATTGAATGTCAAAAAAAATAAAATAAGTTAAATAAGTAATTTCCAGCTCAGGTGTCCCAGAAATATAGTTATTGCACTGCACTCTGGGAACCTGGGAGGAGACATGCAAATGAGCCCACAATGCTTTTTCGCTCTTAAATCCAAAAAACACTTATACATGGCTCCTAGTAGGCATATGCTTGCTCTATTACACAGTTTAATGCATAGCATAGGTTGGATTATGTACAAGCCAGGAGACCTTATGCCTCATCTAAATATCAAGTCAGAAGCAATAATGGTTAAGATATAACACAAGAACTCAAGTAGACAGGGCATGAATTTCAAGAAATTTCAAACCTACGTGGGACATAAGACAGGAATCATAAATACAATTAGGGCATTTATATGAGTTTTATTGATTTAGTCTACACAAGCATATAGAAGGTGATTTGTTTTGTGGTAAGATATGGTAAGATATGAAAATCCTCTGCAGAGGATTCATGGGGCCATATTCTATTGGCTACTTGCCAATGCCTTTAACTCCTAAATTTGGCTTTGGGTGTTTTTTTCATAAATGTTTATATGCATTCTATTGATTAAAGAATACATTAGTGCCAATAAGTAATTGTTTCTGAATATGTAGCAATATTACAAATAAGTAATAACACCTTCCCAAAAGGGTTGATTGCTATGTCTATATGGCTCCACAAGCGATATAAAGAGGACGGTGCAATTAAATGTATAAAGTTGTCTTGTGCAGGGATGGGTATGGGTAGAAAAAAGCAAAGTGGATAATAATCTGATGTTATTTAATGGCCACAGCAAGTAAAACCACTATTCAGGAAAGTGATGGAAATGAAATGCAAATCGTCTCACTTTGGAATGATGTAGTTCTCCAAATAGTGTCCTTTCTTCTTCCCGGTTGTGTCCAGAATAGTCCCAAAAGTAATTAAAGTGTGTCCTCCAATAAATCAATCCTGGTTGCGATACCGCTTCCGCCAGGCAAGTACTGTCAACAAAGTACTCCAAAAGCCAAAAAAACAAGAAGAGGGGTGGGAGGGACAAGCGCAAAGTGTTGTATTTTTTTTAATCCAGACAGCCCAATGTTTAGTGTCTCAATCTTCCAATATCTAATATATCAATTGCTACAGGGATACTTTTACAATTAAAGATAGAAAACAAATAACAGAACCTGTCTTAGTGCTTCAGTGTCCACACACAGATCCAGACTGATAAATCTATTGTTGAGGTTAGCAAGCCTCACATAAGATGCTCCAATATCAGTGAGTTTTGGGTCAGCACAAATGACAATTCATATATTGTTTGCTCTAATCTTATAATGGTGGATCTAATTAAGACCCATCTATGGAGCCTCTCACATCAGGGAAAAATATGACTAATTTGGTGAAAATAGGTAAAATAGCAGCAACAATAAAATAAATAATGTAATTATAATAAAAGATGCAAAGATCAAATTGGATCCTACCAGATGCGTTTCGGCCAAGTCTTGGCCATTCTCAATGGTGATCTTGAATAGATATGTTCCCCTGATATTTGGGCTGTCTTTATGCATCCTCCTCAGTGCCCTTTCCCCTCCTCATTGGCGCCAATTTCCCATCATCCACCACTCCTGGAAACTGTAAGTGACGTCACTCCTGGCATGCATTGAACCGGAGGTGGGAAAAAACAAACAAAAAAAACAAAAAATGGGAGCAGGAAGGGACATCACTCCCAGCATGCATTTCACTGGAAGTGAAAATAAATAAATACGGGGGATGCACGGACATATAAAACCCAAATAAGTTATAATAAATATTATATGCTACAACATATACCATCAACATTTGAAGACAAGTAGGTAAAAAAACATATAATGCTATAAATATATAGCAACTATTAAGCATATGTCAAACACACTATAATAAGAAATATACATAAAATAAGAGATAATAATAATAATTATTATAATGATATATGGTCTTATATAGTACATAATAGGATGGGATATTCCTACTATGCCCACAATATGGATCCTCAAAAGATATATAGTAAAAGATCAAATATAAAATAGAGTACCATTATATTTCTATGTCTATTGCATTTACAACTAATGAGATACTTCTTAAAATCCTTACTAATTATATCTTGCCCCAAAGGGATAGTTCTTCCACATAGTAATAAATTACCCTTGCCTTAGTATAAGTATATACATTTCCACACAACCATAGCCAAAATGGGTTGCTATGGTACGAAAATGTGTAGTGGCTCACAACTAGATGTCAGAAAACATTAATGTCAAGCTGTCTTTTAAAACATACATGAAACGTGGCAGATATTAGAATATAAAGAAAAAGGGGGACTCTTGAGGATATAAATGTCTGACTCACCGCGAACACATGCGCTTTTCGGTTCGCCCCCTATACTTTATCATTGAGGAAACTTTGAACATCATTTATTTTATTTTATAATTTGTTGTGTGTAATCTATGCCTGCCTGCCAGCGTGTGTGTGTGACAGGCTAACATCTAACAGCTTATATTGTGCTTATTTTCACTACTCATACCTGGTGGTGTAACATACATTGAAAACAACCATTTTTTTCCTGTAATCTAATTTCAGTTGCCTGCCTGTGTTAGGCTCAAAGCTTATATTGTGCTCAGTGACATAAAACAACACTTTTTTGACTGTAATAGATTGAATAGCAATTGCCTGCCTACAGGCGTGTGTGTGAAGCCTATTGCATCTACTCTGCCAACTTTTGCCAGTGCACAGTGATACGTCATATCTGGTGCAACCGTAGTGTACAGTGACATAAAACAACACTTTTTTGACTGTAATCGATTGAATATCAGTTGCCTGCCTACAGGCGTGTGTGTGAAGCCTATTGCATCTACTCTGCCAACTTTTGCCAGTGCACAGTGACACTCATATCTGGTGTCACAGTAGCTTGCACTCATAGTACCACTAATCGAAAAAAAAATTACAGGCAGAGGCAGGCCACCCCGCAGGGGCCGTCGTGGTGCTGTGATTCCCTTTGGCCCTAGAAAATTGCCCAGTTTTCAGAGGCAACGTACTCTGAACTTGAAAATTTCTGAGGACATGGTTGACTGGCTAACACAGGACACCCAATCTTCTACAGCTTCCGCTCGGAACCTAGACGCACCATCCTCCTCCAGCTTAGCTTTGGGCACCTCTCCAGTTACCACTCGCCCGCCTGCCGCCACCACCAACACTAGCACCACAGCCGCTTCACTTGATCCGTCAGCAGAGTTATTTGCACATCCGTTGGAAGAAATGAGTGATGCACAAACATTAGTGCCAGAGGATGTAGATAACAGGGATATGTCCCAGTCAGGCAGCATTACACACATGGACGTACGGTCTGATGATGATGTTGTACCCGGTGCTGCTTCCTTTGTTGAGTTGTCAGATACAAGTGAAGCGGTTGATGATGACGATGCGTCCGTGGATGTCACGTGAGTGCCCGCTATAAGAGAAGAAGAACAGGAGGAAAGTTAAGATGGGGAGACAGAGAGGAGACGAGTTGGAAGCAGGGGGAGGTCGTTGCAAGTAGCTAGTGGCACAGTCAGACAGCATGCATCGGCACCCGGGGTCAGCCAGACAGAACGCCAGTCAACGCATGCTGTTGCCACCAACAGAATGCCGTCATTGCAGAGCTCAGCAGTGTGGCAATTTTTTGGTGTGTCTGCCTGTGACAACAGCAATGCCATTTGCAACCTGTGCGAAAAGAAACTGAGTCGTGGGAAGTCCAACACCCACCTAGGTACAACTTCTTTGCGAAGGCACATGATGTCACATCACAAACGCCTATGGGATCAACACATGAGTACAAGCAGCACACAAAGTCAAAGCCACCATCCTCCTCCTGGTCCAGCATCTTCAGCCATGTCAACCACTGCTGCCCTGCTTGCCCCCTCTCAACCATCCGCCACTCCGTGTCTCGCCCTGAGCAGTCCCTGCTCATCTGCCCACAGGCAGGTGTCTGTCAAGGACATGTTTGAGCGTAAGAAGCCAATGTCACAAAGTCACCCCCTTGCCTTGGCAACTGACAGCTGGCTTGTCTGAACTCTTAGCCCGCCAGCTTTTACCATACAAGCTGGTGGAGTCTGAGAAGTTCAAAAAATTTGTAGCTATTGGGACACCGCAGTGGAAGCTACCCGGCCGAAATTTCTTTGCACAAAAGGCAATCCCCAACCTGTACTCGATTGTGCAGAAGGAAGTAATGGCATCTCTGGCACACAGTGTTGGGGCAAGGGTCCATCTGACCACTGATACCTGGTCTGCAAAGCATGGTCAGGGCAGGTATATCACCTACACTGCACATTGGGTAAACCTGGTGACGGCTGCCAAGCATGGAATACGTGGCTCAAATTTGAAGTGGGAGGACCGACCAAGCATCTTTTTCCATCTCCCGCTTCCAAAAATCCATGCCATATACACGTCCCCTGATAGTGGACGTAACAGTGATTAAAACGATAGGAATAGTACTACTTAACAGTACACACCTTATAATAACGCAGACAGAGGCAACGCGTTTAATCTTCCATGCTGTGCAGTGGAAGCCCACAGACTCTGACCTGTGTATAATCTTCCATGCTGGGCAGTGGAAGCCCCCAGACTCTGACCAGTGTACAATCTTCCATGCTGTGCAGTGGAAGCCCCCAGACTCTGACCTGTGTATAATCTTCCATGCTATGCAGTGGAAGCCCCCAGACTCTGACCTGTGTATAATCTTCCATGCTGGGCAGTGGAAGCCCCCAGACTCTGACCTGTGTATAATCTTCCATGCTGGGCAGTGGAAGCCCCCAGACTCTGGGAGTCTGAAGAAGAGGAGTCAGAGGAGGAAGGTGGCTTTTAGGAGGTGGAAGACCAAACACAGCAAGCGTCCCAGGGGGCTTGTTGTCACCTTTCGGGGACCCTTGGTGGCTGGGTGGAGGAAGAGACATTCAATGACATCAGTGAGGACAAGGAACGGGACATGGCTAGCTTGGTATCCAACCTTGTGTAAATGGAGAGTTTGCGGTTGTGCAAAGGGACTGTTTGCGGTTGTTTGCGGTGCATTAAATGGGGAGATTGGTCTGTTACTGTGAAGCGGGTGTAACCCTTACACTATCTGATCGATACAACATCATACCTGATGTTTTAAAGCATGTTATTCCAAACAATTTAGGAATGTTAGGTGATTTATGCCCTTTATGGCTTAAAACCAGACTCTGCATCAACTATGTAATTTTCCGTGGGAGTTTTGCCATGTATCCCCCTCCGGTATGCCACAGTCCAGGTGTTAGTCCCCTTGAAACAACTTTCCCATCACTATTGTGGCCAGAAAGAGTCCCTGTGGGTTTTGAAATTCGCCTGCCCATTGAAGTCTATGGGGTTCGCCGATGTTCGCCCGTTCGCGAACATTTGATGAAGTTCGCGTTCGCTGTTCGCGAACCCAAAATTTGATGTTCGCAACATCACTAGTCACAATCCTTAAGTCCGTGAATGTAGTGAAGATATATTTAAAATACAATTATACTACTACCCATGTCAGTCCATGAAAGTATGAAACAGAGGGTGATGGAGTTCACAAGATCAATACATGGTCAGCAGAGCAGAAAAAGAGGAGGGCACATAAAGCAACATGCAATAATAAAAAAGATGGCCCAGAAAGTGGGATCAAAAATCGGTATAACTATATCCTGGTAGATTGATAGTTCTAAACAGATGGTAAAATCTCAAGTGGAAATAAACGCTGCTAAGTCTTTATCCAGGTTAAGGCCTCTCGGATCTAAAGTGCCAAGCCTATGTATCCACTTTGTTTCACACTTCCTGAGTCTCATAACCTTATATCCACCCCTATGTGAATTGTATATTATCTCTGCAATCTGAATTACAATACCCTCTACAGACCCTTGATGTTCTTCTATGATGTGTTTTGAGAATCCATTGTGGAGGTATCTTCTCACATTATACAAGTGTTCCCATATCCTAGTTTTCAATGATCTTTTAGTTCGTCCGACATACTGTTTGTGGCATTGGCAAGTGATAACATATACCACGAAATCCGATCGACAGTTCGTCAGTTGCCTTCAAACGATGCCTTTTTACTTGTGGAAGTAGTTTTTTCCTTATGTTTTTTCTTTAGTGATGGGCACGTGGTGCACCCCTTGATGTTGCACCCTATGCTCCCCACACTTGGTTTAAGTCAATTGTTGGAGCCAGATCCATCTCTTTGTTTTTCTTTTTTCAATTCACTCGGGGCTAAGATGGTGAAAACCATCTTAGCCCCGAAGGGTATTCCTTCAAGCATCTACTTAGATATTCATCATTTAACAATATGGACCAGTGTTTCCTCATGCATTTCTCTATTTCTTTAGATGCTGCATTGAATTGGGTCAAAAAGCTGATATCTTCACTTTTACTTCTCATTCTTCTTCCACCTCTATTCTTTGCTTTCTCCTTCTTGCACGTTATAAGGTCTGCTTGTGTTGTAGTCTTAGCCTTCTTGAAAGCAGTCTCCACAACTTTCATAGGGTATTTTTTCTCTTTTAGTTTGTTCACCAGATTGTCACTCCCCATAAAAAAAATCTGCATCTTTGGTGCAATTCCGTCTAATTCGATGGAACTGGCTATACGGGATGTTATTAACCCACTTCTTCAAGTTGCCACTCTTTGCATGCAGCAGTCCATTTGTGTCTGTTGATTTCTGAAACAATTTTGAATGGATTCTTCCTTATGGGTGTTAAAAGTGAATGTCAAATTATGTTGGTTATGATTGACATACTCTAAAAAACTCCTGAGCGTCTCCTCGTCGTCACCATCCCATATTATAATGATGTCATCTATAAAGCGGTGCCAGCAAATCATTTTGCTTTCGAACGGATTACAGATGAATTCCTCTTCCCAATGGGACATGTAAATATTTGCAAAACTGGTGTGCGCATTTTGTATCCATTGCTGTTCCCCTCGTTTGTAGATAATATTTATTTTCAAATAGAAAGTAATTCTTTCTTAGGATAAACAGTAGCTTGCTTCTCTTTATTGGGCAGGTTTGATTTTCTCTTAATATGCTTCTCAGAGCATATTTTTTCTAAATCCGCTAACATGAGTCTTTCAAATACAGAGATAAAATTCCCTTTGGAGTTCACCGGGTAAAATGTGGATTTAGGTTTTAGATCAGTATGTCTGATCTTGTCTTTTCTACCCTCCTCCATCAAACTCAGTCCACATTCTTTGCCACAGCCATAGCAAACTGTGAATCGTGATCATGGTTATCTTCCTCCAGGTCTTCCACAGTCGATAAGACTTCTATATCTCATTCTCCTAGTCTTATGGGGTGCTGTTCGTCCAGTAGTTTATCTACTTCCCCTCTTCCCTTGTCGAGTTTTGAGAAGTGTCTTTGGAAAGTTAATTTCCTGACAAATTTGTGGACATCTACAAATAAATCCAATGCATTCGGCGCCATATCAGGAGAAAAAGATAGCCCCTTTTCAAGAACACTGATTTCATATGTAGTTAAAACCCTTTTTGACAAATTAAAGATCTTTATTGGTTGTTCCTGTGCTCTTTCCTTCTTTTTACATTGGACTCGTCTTCCACCTATTGACCCTCTTGTCCTCCATTTCCCCAACTTCTTTTTTGTCTCTGTGGGGGCGGGGATCGTTGTCTCCAATTGGGGTGTTCCTTCTGTTCCATCACCTGTAGTCTCAGGTCCTTCCCTAAAAAACATAAGTCCTTACTGGTTGATGGTATTTCCCCATCTTGTACAAATTGCTGTTTAGCATCAATGTTTTTCGAATGTATAGTCTGCCAATTGGTGAACTTCAATTTTTTTGTGGTGGTATTACTCTCGCCTTCGTTCTTTCTAGATTGCTCATTATGGGTAAGGCACCCTTGTTTTGTGCCATCTCTCAATATAATAAAATCACTCTTCTTCTCCATATGTTGTGATATGTCATGTTTAAGGTTGTGTGTTGATATTTTCTCATCATATAGTGGTGTATCATTATAAGATTGGTATACCTGTTGTCTCCCCATATTCCTGCTACTGTATGGATATTTTCTCCTAGCTAATGGGTATCTTGGGGTTCTTTGTATCGTTTCAGGTATATAGTCTTCTCTCCATCTCTCTTTTGGTAATTGTTTCCTCGATCCCCTGTTTTTATTATTCCAAGTATCTCTTGTCCCATGAGTCCTGTTTGTCTCGTTTAAATTTCTCTATTTTCCTAGTACATATTTCACATTCTAATCTATTAACCCTTATCTTGACCTCCTTGTCTATCTGTCTACAATCAGTATCCTCAGCAAACGGTTGTAGTTTTGCCACAAGCTCATTAATATGAGTGGTAATTCTTTCTAAATTGTTCTTTCTATATTCTATAAGTAGTTTTATCACTTCTAGCGAGCTATTTTCTAGAACCATATTCCATTTGGACATGAATACCTCGTCTCCTAGATTCTGTGAACATCTCTTTGCTATTCTGAGACCCCTAGGTACTATCTTGTGGTATAGATAGTTCTCTAAGCTTGTCATGTCATACCAATTGCTGATTTCTAATCTGCTCCATTTTTCCAGTTCTTTAAGCAGATGTCTAGGAGTAATCTCTATTGGGTCATTTCTTCTGCTATCTACATTTCCTCTATAAGGAAATTGCCATCTCTATGGGTCTTATTATCATAAGTACCATATGCGTATGAATCCATCCTCCCAACTAGTAGTTCTTACTGTCACTCTATTCGTTAGCAGCTATAGGAAATGCGACTGGTCCAAATGCTACTGACAACCGAGCACCTGCTCTGTCCCTGTGAACAAAACGGTATGTAAACAAATAAGTAATAGCAACTTCCCAAAAGGGTTGATTGCTATGTCTATAGCTCTCCACAAGTGATATAAAGAGGACCGTGCAATTAAATGTATAAAGTTGGCTTGTGCAGGGATGGGTATATATATAGAAAAGCAAAGTGGATATTAATCTGAGGTTATTTAATCGTCACACCAAATAAAAACACTATGCGGGAAAGTGATGGAAATAAACTGCAAATCGTCTCACTTTGGAATGATATAGTTCACAAAATAGTGTCCTTTCTTCTTCCCGGTTGTGTCCAGAATAGTCCCAAGTGTAATTAAAGTGTGTCCTCCAATAAATCAATCCTGGTTGCGATGCCGCTTTCTCCAGACAAGTACTGTCCACAAAGTGCTCCAAAAGCCAAAAAAACAAGAAGAGGGGTGGGAGGGACAAGCGCAAAGCCAAACCAATCGTGAAGTATGTACATCAAGGTTTATTATAGCAAATAATTAAAACCATTACACTCACATTCATTATGATATCAATTCAAGTTATATATGAGATGTCACAGATATTGTCCTGTCGTCCTTATGTCGCTTGGTGTTTTTAATCCAGACGGCCCGATATTTAGTGTCTCAATAGTCCAATATCTAATATATCAATTGTTACGGGGATACTTTTACAATTAAAGGTAGAAAACAAATAATAGAAACTGTCTTAGTGCTTCAGTGTCCAGACACAGAGTCTGACCTCACTCCCCAGACTGAGACATCTATTGTTGAGTAATAATAATGGTGGATCTAATTAAGACCCATCTATGGAGCCTCTCACATCAGGGAAAAATAGGACCAATATGTTGAAAATAGGTAAAATAGCAGCAACAATAAAATAAATAATGTAATTATATTAAAAGATACAAAGATCAAATTGGATCCTTCCAGACACGTTTCGGACAAGTCTTGGCTTTTCTCAATGGTGATCTTGAATACAAATGTTCCCCTGATATTTGGGCTGTCTTTATGCATCCTCCTCAGTGCCCTTTCCCCTCCTCATTGGCTCCAATTTCCCATCATCCACCACTTACCGGAAACTGGAAACAGGAAGTGACGTCACTCCTGGCATGCATTGAACCGGAGATGGGAAAAAACAAACAAAATAAAAAAGGGAACAGGAAGTGGCATCACTCCCAGCATGCATTGCACTGGAAGTGGGGGGGGGGGGCAAAAACCCCCCACAAAGGAACAGGAAGTGACGTCCCTCCCAGCATGCATTGCACCGGGAGTAAAAATAAATAAATAAATACGTAGCAATATTAAGAATGATTTTAAGTGTGTATACATTTACCCACTGGGCAACTGAATGGGGCCCATGGAGTTTAGGGGCCTGCAACACAGAAGTTCAGGTAACAAAGTTGTACAGTTGCCCTATCTCTCTATTTCCCTTGGCTTCTAAACTACTTGAGCATGTTGTCTACAATCGCCTCCAACTCCCTCCTTGATCCCTTGCAGTCTGTCTTCCGGCCCAACACTCCACAGAGACAGTTCTCACAAAAGTTACTAATGACCTGCTCAACGCTAAAATCAAAGGGTCATTTCTCTAACCTAATTCTCCTGGATCTCTCTGCTACCTTTGACACACTTGATCATCCTCTTCTTATCCAAATTCTCCACCCTCTTGGTATCCGTGACACTGCTCTCTCTTGGTTCACATCTTATCTAGAAAATCAAACATTTAGTGTCTCCTTCTCTGGCGCGACTTCTTCCCCTCGACCTCTAACTGTCGGTGTACCCCAAGTCTCAGTCCTAGGCCCCCTCCTTTTCTCCATCTATACATCTTCCCTTGGTGCCCTTATACAATCCTTGGATTTCAGTATCATCTATAAGCTGATGACACCAAAATCTACATCTCTGCACCTGAACTATCCCCCTCTCTGCTAGCTCATGTTGCCAATTGCTTCTTGAGCATATCCTCATGGATGTCTGCCCGTCAACCTTAAACTCAACATGTCTAAGAAAGAGCTCCTTATCTTTCCACCCTCTTTCTCAGCTCCCACTCCTCACTTATCTCTCACTGTTGACAATGCCATCATCACTCCCATCTCCCAGGCCCGCTTTTTTGGGGTCCTACTGGACCCTTCTCTATTTCATTCCTCACATTCAATCACTCACAAAATCTTGTTACTTTCACCTAAAAAACATATCCAAAATACACCACTAACTTACACAAGACACAACTAAAATTCTTATTCACTCTCTCATCATATCTCGCCTCGATTACTGCAACTCTCTCCTTGCTGACCTTTCTATCACCAGTCTGTCTCCACTCCAATCAATTTTGAATGCATCCGCTAGACTCATCTACCATACTAAACGATCAGTGTCTGCAGCACCTCTCTGTCAGGCACTCCACTGGCTTCCCATAGCCGCTAGAATACAATTCAAAATCATGACCCTAACATATAAAGCCCTCCACAATAGTGCACCCTCCTACATCTCTGATTTCATCCCAAAGTACACTCCCACCGCCCTCTTCTCTCTGCTAATGACCTATTCTCACCTCCCCTCTCATCACCTCCTCTCACTCCCGTCTTCAAGACTTTTCTCGTGCTGCCCCTATTCTTTGGAACTCCTTAGCTTGCTCCACCATACTCTCTTCCTGCCTCAAATCCTTCAAAATCTCTTTAAAACACATTTATTCAAAAAAGCCTATCATCTTTAGCCTCTTCATTCACTATGCATCTATCACTCTCCTGTATCTCACCTACACCCTTTAGAATGTAAGTTTGCGAGTTTCAATCTTGTGAGGTGCTTTAAGGAAAGCACTATGTATATCTGATTTAAAGCTCAATAACAGGTCTTCCATTATTTTTCATTGTGGGGTATTGTTTATACTTATACCTAACCCCTGTATTGCGCTGCAGAATATGTTGGCGCGTTATAAAGGATAATAATAATAAATCTACAGGAAAGTGACCACTAGAGGGCTCATTGTGTCCATGACAGTCTTGGCTTTAGTCTAAAGTATTTTACATCATGATTTGTTTGAAAGTTTTAGTTACTTCAATAAAGGGGTGTAGGAGCCAAAATAATAGTGTGTGTGTGTGTGGGGATATAACTCGTATTCGCAAACCACTTATATGCACACTCAATAAAAAATCGGTGGATCTTGTCCTGTTACTTTTCCTATTCTTACTATTCCTATTATTATTATCCACACATATGACTCTAGATTGATATATAATCCAAGAGGTGTATATGATATTATACAGTTAAAGAGAAAGAGCACACTTATTTTTACTGGTTTGATCCTATATACCCGACTTATAACCTCCAGAAATCTGTATCTCCTCAAGTTCACCATAAGAACTCACATAAATTGAGAGCAACCACATAAAGAACACCTTATTGTGTATCTATATTCTCATCAAATAGTAATGTTCCAATGTAAATAATATATATATATATATATATATATATATATATACCTCCAATGATAAATGGGAATAGAGATACACAAAAAAATAATAAAATTAACTTATATTAGGCTAAAGGTTGATTGTAACCAAAATTACACACTTTAGCAATAAAACTTAAATTTTGTTAGGATCCAAAATAAAAAAAAAAACATACTTAAGGGATTGATTACCCTTTAATAAAATTATGATTGAAAAATATCTACAACAGTAGCAACAATTCTGTTGTCTAATGACGTCACACTGACCCATTACATTTCCAAGCTTTAAAAAATGCCTGCTCAACAAATATCATAAGTGATCAAAGTATAGTCATAAAGTAATACGCTTCACCTAACAGCAAAACCCAAAGCCTGGCACCTGAAGACAGGGGAAACCTCATCCACCAACTCTGACAGCAGAAAAATAGGTATGGGTATTACCCTAAAATATACTTATCTCAAAGAAAGGTGGACACAGGAGGGAAGGAAGGCATAATAATACCTGATTGGGCTGTAGAACATACAGGGCATCCAAAATACAAGCATAACTGAACAATTAGTTATGGTACAGTTGCAGATATATAGTGCTCCTCAATCCATAGATGGAAAAATGGCAGTTTATTGTATTCCCTTGAACTGTTAAAATAAGGTAGTGCCTTTGATTATAGGCAAATGATTAAGATGTATCATATCTTAAATAGTAGAAGTGAAAGCACAATACTATATTTTTATATTTAATTATTTAAATGTGCTTTGATAATATGATTTTCGGGGTTTTGAACAGTTACACATGGTGGGACTGTTTGTTAACTACTAGAATATTACATAGGTTTGATGTAGGTCTGTAATTATTTTGTTTAAACAATGCAGTCCTTCACTGTAGTGATATGATAGAATACTTTGGTTTTTATTTATGTGTGTCGCTCTCCTTATTTGTGTTATTATCACTCTAGTTTTACCTTATTAATAAAACATAATTGTATGCTTATTTTTAATTATATAGTCTGCTTACAGCATTTAATTCAAATAAAAAAATGTTTTACTACTTTTCTGCTTTTGTACATTACAAACATTAAGGATAGTCTTACATTAACTGTGTTCCTTTAGGGGATCTTCAGTTATTATTATCTATAATGGATATTCATGCCACAGATCCATTTTTGAATTGGGTGTTATAATTGTTGATATATATGGTCCAAGTATTATTTATTATTACCAAGCGCTAAAATCCAGAATAACTGCCATGTGCAGCTAGATGGCGTGGTAGTGAATCCATAAGATGCTGGAAGGTTGGCAAGGGTATCTGGAGCGAAAGCAGACTGCAGTACATCCGACAGCTGCTGAAGAGTGAGTGTTGGAGGTTCCATACGGCGAATATGCAGAAACCCCCTGTGAGAAACCCCCTAAGGGTCATTTACATACACAACAACAAAATTAGAGGTGCTCAATCTGAGAATGGACACTACCTGAAGTAGGTTTGTCCTATAGGTCTGGTTACCTACTCAGAGAGCAACCTCTTTTAGGACACTTGTGCCCTCCACAGGGAGAAATGTCCTTTGGCATATCAGTATGGTCTCACTCAGAAGAGTGATCCAGCCGCAAAATACCCTGAACAGGAGAAACAGCAAATCCCAGATGTACGTTTCGGCCCCTTAGGGTTTTTTCTCTCCCTAAGGGTGATAGGGGTCTCCAGACGTGGACTTCTTGCTCACTGTGCTTTAGGGAGTACAGCTGCACCTCGCTGATGAGGCCCCTGAAATACCAGGCAATTCTCTCTGAACAGGAGAAACAGCAAACCCCAGACGTACATTTCGCCTCTCTTGGGCCTCGTCAGTGAGGTGCAGCTGTAATCGATAAGGCACAGTGATCAAGGAGTCCACGTAACATAAACACATGTATGTTACATAAACTTTGAGTTGTTACAATCAAATCTTTGTACATATTTACATAGTAATTTACACTTTAAAACAGAAAACAAAGTATTCGAACAACACAAAAGTCTTGTGTTTCAAACCCGATGTCTAAGGCAAGAAAACATTAATTTAAATATATAATTGTCTAGCATATTTACATTTACATTTTCCAGAACACGAGAAAAAAACACATGTCAACAAAAAAAAAAATATCCCTCACTCACCCTTCATCCATCCATTGCCAAATACCTAGTGTTGACTGAGTAAAACACACAGGCCCTACTACTAGCTAACCCGTCCCTACAGCTGTCCCTCTTCTTTCCCTCATTAGCTGTCCCTTCCTGGCTGGTGTCTGGAATCTCTGAAAAGAAAGGAGATAAAAACAATTACTCAACTGACAACCCTCGATGTGGCCAAAATTGTGGTTGCCATAAATTTACTGCTAGTACATAATCCTTCTTTTTGTCCAGCAGAAAAAATATATATACACAGTGGCAAAAATAAAACCACAACATTCGATAGGGGCAAGTGTTCCCTCCTAAAGAGGGAAATTCCCGAATTTCCATAAGGCAGACTTTACTGTATTTATAAATTGTGAAGGAGGTGTGGAGAGGGAATCTTTGCAAAGCGCACAATCTTGAGTGTGTCTAACACGACGTACCCGGCCGGTGTCCTCAGTCTCTTGGTTCTAAGACATATGCCGTCTATGATGTGCTAATCCACGGTATAATGTACATATAGTGTGATGACGCCTTGTGTTGTGTGTAACTGCTGAGTCTGATGTTGTGTACTTTCCACGTGTGCGTGAAGGGATGTCCCAACGCACAAGTACTTCAGACCATTTTCATAAATAGAAGTATCTTTATTTCATAAATAGAAGTATCTTTATTGGTACGTCGTGTTAGACACACTCACTTCGCAAAGATTCCCTCCCTGTACCTCCTTCACATATCAACAAGGCACAATAGTAGCACATCCGACCGCCGTACACACCAAGCAGTATACAACTAGGATTCGTGCGATTCGAACTTATTAAACACCATCGCCAATCAGACAAGATCTACCAAGCGATAAGGCTAAACTTTGGTTGTGGTCACATTCTACCCAACCAGCACACCCAATCGTGTGTTTATAAATTGCCATGCAACTGTATGTTTCTTTTACTGCAGGCTTAAGCCCAAGCCAAATCCCATATAATAGTTGTCATAATTGTGAGTTGTCGTCACGCTATGTTAAAAATTACTGGTCAGTGTGACCGACAACGCACAATTACGAGAGCGCTGCGGGTTGCCCATGCACATGGCGCTGCTGGGTCGCGCAAGACACAGGGGAGGAGGGAAAGAGACACAGGGAAGGGAGCGGGAAGAGACACAATGGAAGGAGAGGGGGAAGATACACAAGGGAAGGAGAGGGGGAGAAGAGATACAGGGGAGGGGGGAAGAGACACAGGGAAGGGAGAGGGGGAAGAAACACAGGGGAGGGAGAGGCGGGAAGAAACACAGGAGAGGGAGAGGGAGGGGAAGAGACACAGGGAAGGAAGAGGGGGGAAAGGAGAGGGGAAAAGGAGGCACAGGAGAGGGGGAAAGGAGACACAGAGGAGGGGGAAGGAGACATGAGGGGGGGAAAACACAGGAGAGGGAAAGGAGGAAAGAGACAAGGGGAGGGAGAGGGGAGAGACAGGGGAGGTAGAGGGGGAAGAGTCATGGGGGGAGGAGGGGGAAGAGACAGAGGAGGGAGAGGGAAAGAAACACAGGGAGGAGAGGAGGGGAAGAGACACAAGGTAGTGAGAGGGAGTGGTAGAGACCAAGGGGAGGAAGAGGGGGGAAGACACACAATTTATAAAACTCATTTTTGATGGGCAAGTCGCTAGTAGTATCATATTATATGTTATTTTCTTTTTAGCGCCCAAGGCTCTGATAATTGGGTCGCACTCCATCCAAACTTCCCTTGCAAATGGACAATACCATAACAGGTGACACACACTCTCACACTCCCCCGCAACACTCTTGGACACTTCTCTGATCGCACCACTCCGCTGTTGTGCTGAAAAGCACGAGTTGGTAAGCAGCCATGGACCACAGACCATGCCAAGTCCTGCTGGGAATGAATGAGACATGGGTTAGACACCTTCTTCCAAATGTTTATGGACACGCTGTCAGAAAAGAGATCCACTTGCACAACTGCTAATTTTTCATTAATCAATGTTGTTACTTATATTTTGATCTACTATAGTAGACAGTGGTACTGACTTTAAAGCATATTTCTTAATAGTAATTTACATTTTCCAGAAGACGAGAAAAAACACATGCCAACAAAAAAAAACTATCCCTCACTCACCCTCCATCCATCCCTTGCCAAATCCCTAGTGCTGACTGAGTAAAACACCCAGGCCCTACTACTAGCTATGCCATCCTACAGCTATCCCTTTTCTTTCCCTCGTTTACTGTCCCTTCCTGGCTGGCGTCTGGAATCTCTGAAAAGAAAGGAGGTAAAAACAATTACTCAACTCAATTTACGACAACACTCGATGTGGCCAAAATTGTGGTTGCCATAAATTTACTGCTAGTACACAATCCTTCTTTTTGTCCACCAGAAAATATATATACACAGTGGCAAAAATAAAACCACAACATTCGATAGTGGGCAAATCTTTCCTCCTAAAGAGGGAAATTCCTGAATTTCCATAAAGCAGACTTTACTGTGTTTATAAATTGCCATGCAACTGTATGTTTCTTTTCCTGCAGGCTTAAGCCCAAGCCAAATCACATATAATAGTTGTCATAATTGCAAGTTGTCGTCACGCTTGGTTAAAAATTATGGGCCAGTGTGACGGACAACACACAATTACGAGAGCGCTGCGGGTTGCCCATGCACATGGCGCTGCTGGGTCGCGCAAGACACAGGGGAGGGGGGAAAGAGACACAGGGGAGGGAGGGGGAAGAGACACAATGGAAGGAGAGGGGGAAGATACACAAGGGAAGGAGAGGGGGAGAAGAGATACAGGGGAAGGAAGGAAGAGACACAGGGAAGGGAGATGGGGGAAGAAACCCAGGAGAGGGAGGGGAAGAGACACAGTGGAGGGAGAGGGGGAAGACACACAGGGGAGGGAGAGACACAGGGGAGGGAGAGGGGGAAAAGAGACACAGGGGAGTGAGAGGGGGGAAGGAGTCACAGGGGAGGGGGGAAATCAGGGGAGGGAGAAGGGGGAAAGAGACACAAGGGAGGGAAGGGGGAAGAGACACAGGGAAGGGAGGGGGAAGAGACACGGGGATGGGAGCGGGAAGAGACTCGGGGAAGAGACACAGTGGAGGGAAAAGAGACACAGTGGAGGGAGGGGGGAGGGAGAGACATAGGAGGGGGAGAGAGAGACACAGGGGAGGGAGAGGGGGGAAAGAGACACAGGAGAGGGAGAGGGGGAAAGGAGAGGGAGAGGGGAAAGGAGGCACAGAAGAGGGGGAAAGGAGACACAGGGGAGGGTGAAGGAGACATGAGGGGGGAGACACAGGTTTGGGGGAGGAGGGAAGAGACGGTAGGGCGGAAACACAGGGGGGGGAGAGGGGGAAAGAGACACAGGGGAGGCAGAGGGGAGAGACACAGGGGAGGGAGGGGGAAGAGTCATGGGGGAGGAGCGGGAAGAGACAGGGGAGGGAGGGGGGAATGGACAGGGGAGGGAGGGGGGAAGAAACACAGGGGGAGAGGAGGGGGAAGAGACACAGGGGAGGGAGAGGGAGTGGTAGAGACAAAGGGGAGGAAGAGGGGGGAAGATACAATTTATAAAACACATTTTTGACGGGCAAGTCGCTAGTAGTATCATATTATATGTCCCGACGCAGGAAGGAGCGTGGAGGAGCGGAGGAGCAGCTGCAGAGCTGCAGATGGAGGTAAGTAAGGGGAAAGGGAGAGGGGGAGGTATTTAGAGGGGTAAAGTGAGGAGGGGGGTTTAGAATGAGGAGGGGGGTTTAGGATGAGGAGGGGGAGGAGGGAAAGAGACACAGGGGGGTAGAGAGACACAGGGGCTAGAGAGACACGGGGGGGTAGAGAGACACGGGGGGTTAGAGAGACACAGGGAGGGTTAAAGAGACACAGGGAGGGTTAGAGAGACAAGAGGGGGAGAGTGACTCGAGTATAAGCCGAGGGGGCCCTTTTTAGCCTTAAAAAAAGGGCTAAAAAACTCGGCTTATACTTGAGTATATACGGTATACATATTTAGTCAGATAAGGTAAATTTCTTCCTCCCAAATGTTTTACTCGACACAATTTATCTCTCCTCAATTTTTCCATGTTAGACCCCCAGAAAAATGCCAAGTCCTGCTGGGAATGAATGAGACATGGGTTAGACACCTTCTTCCAAATTTCTATGGACACACTGACAGAAAAGCGATCCACTTGCACAACTGCTAATTTTTCATTAATCAATGTTGTTACTTCTTTTCTGATCTACTATAGTAGACAGTGGTACTGACTTTAAAGCATATTCCTTAATAGTAATTTACATTTTCCAGAAGACGAGAAAAAACACATGCCAAAAAAAAAAAAACTATCCCTCACTCACCCTCCATCCATCCCTTGCCAAATCCCTAGTGCTGACTGAGTAAAACACCCAGGCCCTACTACTAGCTATGCCATCCTACAGCTATCCCTCTTCTTTCCCTCGTTTACTGTCCCTTCCTGGCTGGCGTCTGGAATCTCTGAAAAGAAAGGAGATAAAAACAATTACTCAACTGAATTTACGACAACACTCGATGTGGCCAAAATTGTGGTTGCCATAAATTTACTGCTAGTACACAATCCTTCTTTTTGTCCACCAGAAAATATATATACACAGTGGCAAAAATAAAACCACAACATTCGATAGGGGGCAAATCTTTCCTCCTAAAGAGGGAAATTCCTGAATTTCCATAAAGCAGACTTTACTGTGTTTATAAATTGCCATGCAACTGTATGTTTCTTTTCCTGCAGGCTTAAGCCCAAGCCAAATCACATATAATAGTTGTCATAATTGCAAGTTGTCGTCACGCTAGGTTAAAAATAATGGGCCAGTGTGACGGACAACGCACAATTACGGGAGCGCTGCGGGTTGCCCATGCACATGCGCTGCTGGGTCGCGCAAGACACAGGGGAGGGGGGAAAGAGACACAGGGGAGGGAGGGGGAAGAGACACAATGGAAGGAGAGGGGGAAGATACACAAGGGAAGGAGAAGGGGAGAAGAGATACAGGGGAAGGGGGGAAGAGACACAGGGAAGGGTGAGGGGGAAAGAAACACATGGGAGGGAGAGGGGGGAGGAAACACAGGAGAGGGAGGGAAAGATACACAGTGGAGGGAGAGGGGAAAGACACACAGGGAAGGGAGAGACACAGGGGAGGGAGAGATCTCCAAAATCTATCCCTAACTTCAGGTTCTGCTAACAAGGATGTATTCATCTTCCAATATCCCCGTTCTCTTACCATACCCTGAGCTCTCTAATGATACTACAAACGACTTATGGTCGGAGAACACATTCACCTTGAGAGCTGCCTGTTTGGGAAGGAAAAAGGAGGAACAAAAAACGTAATCTGCTCTAGACTGGAAAACAGAGTTTGACCACGTATAGCCATGTTCATTTGTATTCAACACATTCCACACATCCATTAAGTGAAAATCGGCTATAAGCGACGTCCAATTTACTATCACCTATTTTTCTCTTCCTACCCTCAAACTGAACAATTGTGTTAAAATCGCCCACTAGAATCAATGGTTCAGTCTTAGGGAGGAAGAAATAAATGTTTTTTAAAAACTCTGCTCTCTCCTGCTTATATGGAGATGCATAAATATTTACAATGGAAAAAACCTTGGATTGTACATTTACCCTCACAGACAGCGCTCTACCAGGTACTATGTCTCGGACACTCAGGATATTATAATCATTGGAAGTGAACAAAATTCCCACTCCAATAGATTTGTTTGCATCCCCTCCGACCACATGGAAGGGCCATGTTTCCATTCCTTCTATAATTGAGAAACATTGAAAGTAGAGGACAAGGCACATTCCTGCAATAACACAATTTGCACACCTAAAGTGGCCACATAAGCAAACAACTCTGCTCTCCAGGCCTGTGTCTTGATACAGCGCGTATTTAACGACAATATTTTAAATGCATGTTATTTTTGTGTTTTTACACCATTTTAAAGCCAGTGCAGATATATCCAAACTGATTGATTCTTCATCGGATGAAACACTCAAAATGTCCAAAGGACCATCACCAGAAGAAATAGGTGAACGAAGGTACTCAGAAACACCCCCAGAATCTGACACTCTGATCCTCTCGGTAGTAAATGTCTTTGCGCACAGCTCTTCTACCTTCACTTCCACACACAGGTTTCTTTTTGCGCTCTCACTAGTGTCCATCTGTTCCAACAAGGCTTCAACACAAGACACGTTTGTTCCAATGGTCTCAGCCTCATACTCCCAGATAGACTGCTGTCCTAAAGGCACACCTGTCAAGGAAGAAGAAGTCGAGGCAATTTCCTTGTCTAGCTGAGAGACTATGCTCTCCATATCTGGATTAGCATCAACCACATCCTCTATAAGAGTATCATGTACTACCGGAACATTTATTTCTGCAACACTGCAGGACACTATTTCGGTGTCAGATGATGTATCACCTCAGACCACTTGCTTTCGTCTCCCCGCCTCGAGTTTCCGTTTTAGCTTTGGGTCCGTTTTATCGAAGGCAACATGAGGAGAACCCCCTACAGAGTCAACTCTTTCCTGGTCCTCCAAAACAACATCCAGAATCTGCACTGGAACAACCTCGGAGTGTACCACAACCATGGGTATATCCTCTGGATTTGGGGCTTTACTAATCTCCACTCTAGTGGCATTCTTTCCTTGAGTAAAGCCTGCAGCTTCAGCATAAGATCGCTGCCGTTTTGGGCAATCTCTGAACAAATGCTCCTTACTATTACAGCACTTGGGCATTTACTTGTATAATGCTCAGAACTGCCAAAATTCTTACACAAATTTTGTTGACAATCTATGGCAAGATGCCTATAGCTAAGGCAGGTATGACAAAGACAAGGACTGACCCCTGAAATAAGCTCTCCCTTTATCTGGGCCTATCGAAAAATTGCCATGTATCATCTCTCATAAAGTGGACTATAAATTGCTTCTTTCCATTCCACACATTTTGTGAATTCATTACTTTTCTCAAAAACCTCACATGAGAGCAATATTTATACAGAAAAGCTGTAATATCCTCTTCTCTAAGGAAGGAATTAAAAACATGAATAGTTACCAATAACTCCTCTTCTATGAACAACTATTCTGGCTTTATACCTGCTAATTTAGGGTTACCTAATTTCTCCTGAAATCTCTGATTGAAATTCCTACAGAGGTTAGTTGATTTGAAAGTCATATCAAAACCTGAACTGAGAAGTCCTGGGCACATAAGAAATCCTGTGTTCTAAATTTGAGCAGGCCAACAGTATTTCTGCAAATTGAAAGGTCTCAGTAACCTTAGCCATAATTTTTTCTGTTATCTGTACACGGACAGTGTCCCTAAGTCGCACCCTACGGGCCGATGGACGAAAAATCACGTTAGGTCATCGCAACTGAGCATAAAGGGGAATGCCACCTCCCAATAACAGCAAGACCTCAACCCCGAAGGGAAGAGGCCAAGACCGAGAGGGTGGGTCCCTTTACAAAAACTTCACTGATCTCTCTCTGAATCATAGAGGGAATGCCCTATAGCCAATAGCAGCAAGGACCCCAACCAGAAGGAAGGAATCCAAGGCCGACTAAAGGGGTCTCACGAAAAAAGCCACCCTCGCTAGACCTTGTTGGGCCTCCCCAGTGAGGTGCAGCTGTACTCCCTAAGGCGCAGTGAGTCCACACCCTTAGGGTGAGAAAAAACCCTAAGGGTCATTTGCATACACAACAACAAAATTAAAGGTGCTTAATCTGAGGACGGACAATACCTGATGTAGGTTTGTCCTATAAGTCTGGTTACCTACTCAGAGAACAATCTCTTTTAGCTAACTTGTGCCCTTCACAGGGAGAAATATCCTGTAGCATATCAGTCTGGTCTCACTCAGAAGAGTGATGACCTTCAGAATTTATGAGGATTTTTTAAGGGGTGGTGATCTATGGGATGGAAGAGTATTGATCCTAACTCATGGAAATGCATATACCATATATACTCGAGTATAATCCGACCCGAGTATAAGCCGAGGCACCTATTTTACTACAAAATACTGGGTAAAATGAGTGACTCGACTATAAGCCAAGGGTGGGAAATGTGCTGCCCCCTGTGTCCCTCTTGTGCCCTCTGTGTCCCCCCTCTCTCTCCCGTGTCTCTTCTCCCTTCCCTGTGTCTCTTTCCCCCTCTCCCTTCCCTGTGTCTCTTCCCCCCTCCCTTATCACCCTTCTCAACCCCCCTCCTCATCCTCAACCTCCCTCCTCATCCTCAACCTCCCTCCTCATCCTCAACCCCCTCTTCAACCTCCCTCCTCATCCTCAACCTCCCTCCTCATCCTCCCTCCTCAAACCCCTCCTCAACCCCCTCCTCAACCTCCCTTCTCATCCCCCCTACTCAACCTCCCTCCTCAACCCCCATCCTCATCCTCCCTCCTCAACCCCCCCATCCTCAACCCCCTCTTCAACCTCAACCCCCCTCCTCATCCTCAACCCCCTCCTCAACGTCCCTCCTCATCCTCAACCTCCCTCCTCAACCCATCCTAAACCCCCTCCTCAACCCCCCATCCTCAACCCCCTCCTCAACCTCCCTCCTCAACCCCTCCATCCTCATCCTCAACCCCCCATCCTCATCCTCAACCCCCCTCCTCAACCCCCTCCTCAACCTCAACCCTCTCCTCAACCTCCCTCCTGAACCCCCCTCTTCAACCACCCTCCTCATTCTAAACTCCCCTAAATACCTCCCCCTCTCCCCTCACTTACCTGCTTCTGCTCCGGCCTCCGCTCCTTCTTGACCCGGCGAGCATGTGACGTCACATGCGCGCCACTTCATTAGCATATACCGGGTGCCGGGTGAGGAGGGGGGTTTAGAATGAGGAGGGGGGGTTGAGGATGAGGAGGGGGGAGGGGAAGAGACACAGGGGGTTAGAGAGACACAGGGGGGTAGAGAGACACAGGGGGTAGAGAGACACGGGGGGGGGGGGGAGTGACTCGAGTATAAGCCGTGGGGGCCCTTTTAAGCCTTAAGAAAAGGGCTGAAAAACTTGGCTTATACTCAAGTATATACGTAATATGCAGTGACATGAGAGTTACTCTATTCACATGACTGCTTCATAATTTTCTTATTTATGAAATAGAGTGGTCATCATCATCCTTATCTGATGTATAGGATGAATACATCGGATGATGTCATTCTTAAGGTAATTCTTGCTTTATGTACACCTGTGCAATTCCCAACATCCCACTGCACAATGTCATCATCAGGCTTATCTGAGGTCCAGATCTTAACAGAGGAAGATACTATTGTCAGAGGACTTTTAGGCCCTTTTACCCTCCCAAACCAACAAAGAAAACACATGAAGATGGCAGTTCATTAATCACAGTGGTAAATTATCATTCAGAAAACAGAATCTACTGCATGTGGTTATTGACTGAGGTCCTTCATGATGCAGAATATCTGAAGACCTTCGGTCATCCCTTCTTCAATTTGTGGCATGATGGAAGAGAACATATATATCTTTTGTGTAAGGCTGTACATGTGCCTGGTTGTCAAAATTTAATTGCTAATGTTTTATCTCGATCTCAGTGGCAATGTTTCCTGGAACTTGTCCTGCAAGCTACTCTTTCAGGTACATCTCCATCTGTAGTGGAGCACCATTTGGCAGCAGAGAAGTAGGGATATTACTAAAGAATTTGTGATTAGAAGGTCATCAAAGTGCTTAAAAAAGGATGAATTAGAAAGAATTCCAGACAACCACTCTGTTTTTAATTGTTAAATAAGTTGATTCATCTCCTTCCACAGCTTTGTTCTTCCTTATTTGAATTTACTTTTTTAGAGCATCTTTTGTTAGCAATTTTTTGGGCATTTATGTTATCGGAATTAGTCATTATGAGTAAAAATCTTATGGGAGGTATCCAGTATGTGGATGTTTGTTGTCCAAAATGATTAAGAATTCAAAACGGAACAAACTGTTAAAGGAGTTTCAATGTTCTTATATCCAATTAACAATGCTTGCTGTCCCTATCAAAACACATATATACAGCTATTCCACCATTAAAGGAGCGTTCCCAATTATTACACTCTAATAGCACCCCACTGTCCTAATATCAGTTTACTGCTGTTTTTAAATTATGTTTATACAATTGGGTTTTACGGCTAATGAGTTTAGTGCACTCATTCATTCAGAATTGGGGCATTTACAAGTGAAGCTAGGCTGGGGTTAGGGGATGATTGTGTAAAGTGAATTAGGTAGGTGGGATTGACTGTTAAGTATGTAACTGATTAATAAGACATAGTTTTCATAAGGACTGCGTGTGGTGTATCACCAAATTAATATATATAAATATTACACAAGGTTCGTCTACATTAAAAGGTATTTATTAAAAGGCAACAACACAATACTATAAATGTATCACAAACACACAGCCCAGACCCACGGAGCAACAACCCTTTTTAAATCTATCTACCTATATAGTAATTCCCTTCCCCAAACGCTTGATCTTAGCCACGGTTAGACCATCGCCATCACCATCAACCATCACCAACACCATCCAGGAAGAAACAGGAAGCAACAGCAGTTTCCTGCCTGGATATATCCTTAGTTGAGATGATGTAATTTACATCACATCCTGTCCATGCATGACTTCCTTTAGCAATTGTGGGAGGGAAGTAAAGATTCACAGCCCTCCCACCTAGACCTGCCCAAGGAGGTCCCGAAAGGAAAATAAACCACCATGCAAGGAAGACAAGTTACCACATTCCCTCACTTTTTCTTCTTCTATGTTGCTCAGTTTTCTAGTTATCCCTCTAGTACAGGAGAACCTAGTGGGAGCAAAAACCTGATATACAGGAGAAATTCAACCCACCGTCCCTCCGGAATAGTTCCCTCAGCGACATAAGTTCTCCTGTACTTTCCTATGGCTGTCAATCCACATATTACACAAAAACAGAACTTATAGAATTTAGGTGAGAGTGTGTGATAAATGTTTATGTATGTGCAATGTAAAACTTTATTGAAGAATGTATGAGAGAGAGAAAGAAGAGGAAAAAGACACATTATTATATATCCTCCTTGCAAGTTTCTTCCTCATTTGTTTCATTGCCACACAAAAGTATATTATTATAATTGTCGTTAATACTTGAATGAACATGAGTACCAGCGACAGTGTTCGTAGGACTGGATGTGTCTCTAACTCATGAAGTTCCAAGGTAAAAAGCTTCATTGTCAAATTTGTCCAATCTGCATTTGCAGTAAAATTGATCATTTCAGTGGTAAGGTTTCTTGATGGAAATAGTGTATGAGTTCCTACATGTATAGTAGTGGTTACCATGATACAAGACCCTTCTTCCACCAAACATATTTCATCAACTGTCCTATATTCAGAGTGGCCGATAAAGCATGCAATGTCCCCTATGCGGATCACCTCTTGCACCAGGTTTTCTTTTATCAACTGCACCCAGCCATCCTCCTCAGCTCCTTTCTCCCAAACACAACTGCACAGCCATCGGTGTTGAGATTTCCTGCAACAGCTTTCATCCATCTCCAATCCTGTAATAGTGGCCAGTCTTTTTGATGGGAAGTGTTGCTTGTAGATTCCATCATTTAACGTGCCAATGCTATGTATAAAGTTCAGTTGCTCTGCCTGCCCCTCCCAACGGGGAATTGCCAGGATTAGTCCTATTGTCCCAGATTGTAGTCCATGTGGCATCCATTGATCTGGGCCTTCAATATAGCTGTATTTAAGATTGTCCTCAGTGATGTCCACTCCTTTTCTTTTCAATGACGTGATAATCCTTGTTGCATTGATTTGTCTTGCCCACTTGTTTTCCTGGATGTCTTTAATAGTTTCCTTTAAATCTGCCAACAGCTTTCCTCCAATCATAGAACAGAAAATGGCAGTTCCCACTATTTCATTCTTAATGCTGTTAGCAATGGAAGCAATATTTTCCTCAACTAGATGCAGGTTGTTGGCAATGGTGTGTATGTCATCAACATTGTCTGTCAGTCTACTCACTATAAGGGGGTCAGCTACTCCACCTGTTTTCATAGCATGTCCCATGCCATCAGTAAGGGAGTTTATCCTGCTTTTCAGTCCAATGATGTCTGCTGAATTCCATACTCCCAATCCAGTTCCGACTCCTCCTAAAAGGGCTGCAAGTGTGTCCCGTTTTTCTCGACTCCCTGCTCCGGTCCACTCAATGATGGTCTCTTGTATACTTTGCTTAAACCACTGCCGCTGTGATTCCAGGCACTTTGGAGGAATAGAAAAATCATTAAAATTTAGAATTATTGGGTAGTAAGTCCACCCAACCCCTTGCACAACTGTTTCATGTGTTGGTACCACCACCAATCCGCCTATTGGCCATGGTATCTTCTTCTGATCTTTACAACGTTGCAGCTCCTTTACAGAGACAAATACTTCATCTATTGTTAGAACACACCCCTTTCCAGTATCAAAATTGCAGAATTCCTCTAGGTCAGGCTGGGCAGCTATAACTGCAGCGTCCCATTCTCCACCTTCTTCTAATGTTAAGTTACTCACTACTACTGTAGTATTTGTAAACCTCCCTTGTACCTTTGTTGTTATTTTAGTCCTTCCTTTAAAGTTTCCTGTGTTCATTATCTGTTCATATCTTATAACCCATTCCCAGTTATGTCCCTCTATACTTTTTTTTGGAGCTCTAAGAGCTAATCCCCTGGTACTATTATGTGGCAAAATAATGTTTACTTGTAACCCTCCACCCTCTTTTACCAATTCCCTGGGCCAAATAAATCTATCTGCTTGAACTTAATGTAACTCCAATCTTTTCAAACTCTCTCCCTTATTTGCGGTATCTTCTGGCCTTATTGCCTGTCTCCCCATTCCTACTGTGATACAGCTTATACTTATCCATCCTGTAACAAGGATCCACCACAATCTTCTGTTGACACGCATCTTCATTCTTATACGGCCTTGCTCTGTGGGAACACTAGATTCCATCATTAGAAACATATACATAACAAAAACAACAGGGGCCATTCTTTTTGCAAGTTTGTTCACGGCCCTGTAATCAATGGTAAGTCTCCATGATGAGGCTGCTTTTTCATCTCCATTCCCTTTTAACACAGTTTTTCTCACAGGCCAACATGGTGAGTTACATGCATACCCATTTCCAGATTTAATTATTCCACGTCTCTCCAGCATTTCTATCATCTCGGTAATTGCCCAAACAGGTATGTCTTGGATTAGCTTCTGCAGCCATTCTGGTTGTCCGTCTAGTTTCAGTTTGTCTTTTTCCAGACTTTTTATCGGAGAGAAAAAATATGCCATTGGGAGCACAACCCCTTTCGTCAACTCTGTACTTACCTGATTCACCTTTTCTGTCTTCCACAAAAAAAAATTGGCAAGATCTACAATGAAATTTCCTTTTTTTAAAGCTTCTATTCCCAATATTTTTTCTGGCCAACCCACTATTGCTTCTACTTGTATTGTTTTTTCTCCAACTGCTACATCAATTGGACCTGCTCTAACCTCCTGTGGATTCCCAGTAACTCCCATAATACTTACTGACGAATCCCCATTTTTGACCCTGTTGGTCATTGTAACTGCTGCTCCTGTATCTACCAACATATTTTTCCCTACCCCTGCGATGACTGTATAAATGGTAGGCCGACCTGCCTCATCCATGGTTAAATTAGCTGAGTGAATGAGACGCTGAGGCGCAGGGGTTGGGATTTGTCATTGTGACTCACTTCTACTCTGTCCCTCTTTTATACCACTATATTGCATCTTTGCCTCACTTTCCTTCAATTTCCTCTCTGACTCAGCTACCTTGTTTTTAAGTATGTGATTTTCCTCTTCTATCCTATCCGTCTGTCTCCTGAGTTCCCAATAGCCCATGTTACCGTTTCTCTCTGCCTCCTGATTAGCCCTCCAGTTGCTGCCATCCCTATTCCTATAGTCCCTAGGTGGATCTCTCCATCTTTTGTCAAAGTTCTGTTTTGGTCTCCAGTTTTGATCATCCTTCTTGTTCTGGGGTACATCCCACGTCTGGTTTCTCCATTTACCATCTATATCTCTACCAGACTCGACCTTAAATGTTCTTACAGCTGAAACAGAGCAGGCCTGTTCTGTGAAAGGATGCTTGATCCACCACTTATCAGCTCTAGTTAGTAACAGTACAAGTCTGTTACTGTTGGATCAAAAAGCCTGACAAATTCTTGACACTCCCGGGGAAGGGCTTCCATTACTTTTGCTATATGTTCTGGTGAGCCCAGCACTAGAGGCTGTTGAGGTTGTCGTAGAGTATACCAAAAAAATATCCTTTGAGCTACCTCTCTAGGACCATCTGTTGGCCTCATGGTAATATTTGCTATTTCTTTCTTTATGCTAAGTAGATAGAAATTAGTTGCAGCAATTCTTCCTGCCTGATCAGACACACTGTTATTAAATCCCAATAGTCTACTAGCCAAAGGACCCATAGCGTATTCTAACAGTTCTGTCCATTCCTCTAAGTTAAGACCTCCTTTTTTAGCTCTATCTGCTCCCCTCATAAACCAATGTGTAAACGTATTAAAGTTGTTAGTTGGCATACTTCCCCACCATTTCTGGAAATTGTCTTTATCTGCCATAGACATCAGTCGAGTCTGCATAGAAAATCCTGTAGGTGTTTGCCTTGCATTAAATAATTCTGAAACAATAACTGGTACTTGTGGTATGGTATCTACTTGTGGAACAGAATAACATAAGAAATCTTTTCTATCTTGGTTCATTTTCGGCACTGGTTCTTTATTTTGTGCCACGAACATATCCAGATCTGGATATATTTTGGCAATGTCTCTGACTCCTTTTATCCCTTCTAACTTTGTTTTATTTTTATAGTCCATTATTATGTTTTGAAGTTCTGTTATTTTTACTCCATAAGCATCCCTCTGCTCTTCTATTTCCCTTAACTCCCTTTCTAGTTCCCCCACAATTGTAGTTGTTCTCAAAGCTGCAATTTTTAAACAACCCCTTTTGTCCATTGCTTCCTCCATTTTATTTGTTGTTTCCAAATTATGCTGCCGTAATTCTACAACTAAGTCTATTAGGCCTCCTATTGTGGCTACAACAGCTTGTGTGACCAAACTTTTCCTCTTCTTTGTTCTATACTTTTTGTTATTTACAATTTGTGTTAGAACATCCATTAATCTCTTCTCTTTTTCACTGTCTGGGTTTGCTGGCTCTGGAAGCTCATATAGACCATCATGTTTTTGAATATGTTTCCTAAAGTACTCAAGCACTTCTGTGGGAAAGTATTTGGCCCCTTGAAAAGACATTCCTACTCTTTTACTCACCCAAGTAAGAATCCAAATCAATTTGCGACTAAAGTAGCATGCTTCTGAGTAGCCAACAATAGTTGATGACTATTCAGTAGGCCAGGTATACCTGAACTAGGATATGCAAGACACCCAAAAGGTATAAGGTATGGAAGCCTATAGTGTATTAAAATGCAAGCCTGAAATAATATATATATATATATATATATATATATATATATATATATATATAAGATTTAAAATGGTTTATTTATTTATTTTTCTCCAGGCCTGTACTATGATAGTCAAAAGCACAACAAAACTCAACTCAGATATTTGAAACCCACAAAAACAACCTGTATGATATCTTTGTTTTATGTAGCAAAATAAGATATAAAGGATTAAAAATAATAATTGAGGCCTATGCCCAAGCTTGTATATTAAAATGGAGGCCGAACTAGGATATCAAATCCGCCTTCATATACACAAAGAAGCCGCATGGAGCATTATTCAAATGCAGGGCTAGGCCTGTACTCTGATAGTCAAAAGCACAACAAAACTCAACTCAGATATTTGAAACCCACAAAAACAACCTGTATGATATCTTTGTTTTATGTAGCAAAATAAGATATAAAGGATTAAAAATAATAATTGAGGCCTATGCCCAAGCTTGTATATTAAAATGGAGGCCGAACTAGGATATCAAATCAGCCTTCAAATACACAAAGAAGCCGCATGGAGCCTTATTCAAATGCAGGGCTAGGCCTGTACTCTGATAGTCAAAAGCACAACAAAACTCAACTCAGATATTTGAAACCCACAAAAACAACCTGTATGATATCTTTGTTTTATGTAGCAAAATAAGATATAAAGGATTAAAAATAATAATTGAGGCCTATGCCCAAGCTTGTATATTAAAATGGAGGCCGGACTAGACTCCACACACAATCAGCACTTGATTTCCCATGCAGAGGATAATTAGACAAAATACTTTTTTTTTTTTTTCTCTTCCCCCAAAAAATAAATCTGACTATCTATTAATGTGATATTACCTCATAAATAACCTTTGTAGAAGTCTAAAATTCGTGGTCGCCAAATGTGGTGTATCACCAAATTAATATATATAAATATTACACAAGGTTCGTCTACATTAAAAGGTATTTATTAAAAGGCAACAACACCATACTATAAATGTATCACAAACACACAGCCCAGACCCACGGAGCAACAACCCTTTTTAAATCTATCTACCTATATAGTAATTCCCTTCCCCAAACGCTTGATCTTACCCACGGTTAGACCATCGCCATCACCATCAACCATCACCAACACCATCCAGGAAGAAACAGGAAGCAACAGCAGTTTCCTGCCTGGATATATCCTTAGTTGAGATGATGTAATTTACATCACATCCTGTCCATGCATGACTTCCTTTAGCAATTGTGGGAGGGAAGTAAAGATTCACAGCCCTCCCACCTAGACCTGCCCAAGGAGGTCCCGAAAGGAAAATAAACCACCATGCAAGGAAGACAAGTTACCACACTGCGGAGATCAGGTTCTTCAGTATGGCTTGATAAGTCTGTTATGGCCAAACCTACCCAGCAGAACTTTCAGGTTCTTTATGGTCCCTTTACCAAGGCATCATAACATCCTAACATCCACTTCCCTGGTTGTATAGAATCAGGCAGCTCTTATCTTCTCTGTGGTTTTTGACACATATAGCTAGATAACTTATTCCATATGCATATTAATCCAGTCAGACATTGATATCTGATACCTCATTTTATTAAAGGAATGTGCAATTTTGCTGGACTATGAATGCATCTGATAGATAAGAGAATTAGCAGTGTATGCAGAAAAAAATTTGCATGAAAAAATTCCAAAATAAACATTTAAACACTTACATTAAAGTTGGCAAAGTGTCTTGTAATTTCTGACAGTTGGAAATCAGGGTTAACACCCTGTAAACCCAGGCTAAATTAGCATCAAATTTAAAATTATTTGTTTTGACCAATCAGATTAGCTGAAACTTTTGAATTAACTCTGGGGTTTCTCTGGTGCTAAGCTGCCTGGGATATGTAGTGTATCACTGATATGTGCTTTGTATTGCTGCTGAGATATAGGAAAATGCAAGGAGATTGGCTGAGCAAGCAGCATCAGGTAAATAGTGGGTTAACACTGCTCTACTGATGCTTCATGCTGATTGGGGGATCAGGTGCCTGTGTATACAACCTGGAGGTGTCAACATGATCATTAGAGGGATGTTTAGATATTAATAAATATCTTTTTTGCCCATAGAGTGCAGAAGTTTATTAATCCATGAAAATTTAATATCCATTTAAGTCTGGACCAAAACTGACAATAAGTGGAACTTTCAGTTTATATTCAAAATGTGATGCAGGGAGAGTTGAAAAAACAGCTTCTAATATCATGAGGTAAACATACATGGGGAATCAACATAACATAGGGTGATCAACATAACATTCAAAAGGGCAGGGGGTAGTGATAAGGATTGACTTCTACTACATAAATACTGTCAATTTTTGTATTATTATTATTATTGACTGAGGCCCTAACCTCCTTGTTATTGTAGAATATCTAAAGACCTTGGTCATCCCTCATTTAGTTTGGGGTATGAGGGAAGAAAACACCATCATATGTCAAGAACTGCTGCAATATTTACTGGTGTGCATTGACATCAAACATCAAGCTGAACACCAAACACAACTAAAGATAATAATTCAAACAAGCTTGGAAATGGCTGGTTGTCTCATCCAAACCTTTTAAAAGAAAAATAAAGAGACCTAGATTTTTACAGTCTTATTTTTTCCTGGTAACAAGGTTGTGCCCCTGGATTATTTGAGCATAAAACTTTGTTGTCTACATCCACTTTGGTATACTTAAATAATTACTTAGGAATTAAATATTTTGTGTCTGTGTCAGATTTACTAACATATTTAAATCAAGAGTGTGTGTGTGAAATGCATGCAGGAGAACATTCCATCTGTCCCAAAAATCCATTATATTAGAAAACAGTCAGTGACATTCAGATCAGGTGGTGCTTACAATATCTTTGACTGGTGAGCAATTTCATTCTTTCAGAAGTTATACATATAACTTTCAAAAGGTTCTAAAATTCCCAAAGGGTGCTAAACTTATTTTACTCCTATCAATCAGAACAACATAGGAAGTGAAGGCTTTCAACAAGCAAGCAACCATTTCCTGGACAACTATGGGAATCATCAGGAGAAAGAAGAGGTTTGTACAGATTATGTTTTTTAATATATCATGCAGAGATAGGTTGTCTGTCTTTATAATACATTTCATCTGCAAATAAAGGGCTTTTTATTTTCAAAATAAGAATGATTTTAAAAGTCATACATTTTATATTAACATTTTGCAGAGGATTTCAGGGGCGGAGCTAACATTCAAGGAAAGAGGAGGTGTGCCACATGAGCTCTGCTGAAAAAACATGTAAGATCATATATAAAGTGACTTATCTATCACCAAATTGATATATATGACCAGGATTGTGCACAGGAGGACCCAGCTGGTTTTAAAAATCAAGTTTGGAAACTTTTTCTTCTGAGATTTGCTGCTGAACCAGAACAAAGGAGACTCTGATAAACACCATCCATACTTAATGTTGGTAAACACCAAAATTGCTTGTCTGGATCAAACCTATACAGTTCTAATCTAGATGCCTTACACTATTGGAGATCTTTTCTGTGTAACGATTTATAGATATAGAATAAAATCTGGATTGTACTCACAATAAACTGTATAATTGTGAATTACGTAAATCAAAAAAAGACCCAGCAACTTATATCTCATATAATAATACAGATATAACCTATGCCTTTTATGCGGGAGACTGTGAAAAATTAATGCAGACTATTTCTGCTTTATAAGGTCTGATCAGACCTTCCAATCCAGGGGCTCCATACACCTCCCACACCTCCAATTCTAGAGTGAAGCCTAAAGGGCTTGGAGTCAAAGTCTGCCCACACTCATATTGACAACGTATAACAAAGGCAAGAAACAAAAGCTAACATGCTTGCACAGATACCCTCTAATCTGGGGATGCTAAGAGCTAAAGTGATGAACCACTAAGGAGTACCTAACACTTTCAACCCCAGTGTTAAAGGCATAGAAGCAGGGTACAGAGAGCTGTTACACAAAAAGCCAGCCCCCCAGGGGTTAAAGGAAAGCCCTAATCTATTGTATCTGGTGATTTACAGTATTCCAGGACTATAAACCCAAAAGAAAATCCATTGTGATTTGTTATCTCTATAGTACATTCTTGCCAGAACTGTCTTTTATCAAACATAGTGGCTGGGAATTACTCAAAGGGCTGGAAGACATGCTCTGGGGTGGACGGCACAACCTAGGGTGGCACGCCCAACATGTTTTGGACAAAGGTCTGAACATAACAACTTGATAGAAATAGCTCACTTAATTTGTCTGCACAGCTCCATCTAGTGGGCAAATTTCAGGCCTGCAAATTCAGACCTGCAACAATAAAACTACACCACACTGCCATCTGGTGGGCCTACAAAGTATTTACAGCTCTATACAACATTGACTGAGAGCTATAAGGCCTTCCAGTTAACCACTCCCTGCACCCCTCATCATTACCTGCTCCTCTCAGCTATCTCATGGGACAAGACTTTTTTCTCCCCACGCTTTCTCACATGCCAAGTGTTCCTATCATAATGCCTGAATAGCACTATAAGTGTACCTGAAGGTGCCCCGGGCCAATGACTTGATATGACCAGACTGGAGACCTTTTGGACATGATCCTTATCTAATGATGAAAAATGTATATCTATACCTGAGGGCACCCGGCCTACTGGTGTGTTATGACTGGGACGGGGGCTAAGCGGATATAATCCCTACTTGTTAACAGAAAGAAAGCCTATCCCTGTGCCTCCAAATTGTCAGCCTAGACAGTGTCTTCTCACATTTTCGTGCCTCAGCTTCACCCGCTAAAAACACTATCTTCCTATCCATCATGGGGAAATCTAGCAAGAAAACCCAGCAATCTAGAGGAATTAAGGATCACTTTCCAACACAAGCCCCTCCACCGGCTCCATCTCTGCAGCCAGATCCCACTTCTTCAGACAGCTCGGACATCGAGGATACCCCGGATTGCCCTCAACATGTGGACTTGACAGATGCGACAGTGGCAAAAATAGATGCTCTCTTACAAGCTCTCCTATCCACGGCGGTCAGGGAAATCAAGCAGGAAATCCAAGACTTGGGTCAACGCACCAACCACCTGGAAAACCTAACAGATCAAATCATTAAGTCACAATCTTCTGATAGGCAGGTGATTGACCAACACTCACTGCAAATTTCCACCCTTGAAGCCAAGCTAGAAGATCTGGAGAACCGCTTGAGACGATTCAATGTTCACTTCCACGGCATACCTAAAGCGGTAACTAATCTTCTGCGGTACCTGCAAACAACTATTCAGACCATCTTACCGACGCCCCCAGAGTCAGCTTGGGAAATCGAGAGTGCTCATAGAGCCTTAAGAGGTCCCCCGAACTCTAATCAACCAAAGGACGTTTTGGTCTGCTTTCTCCGACAGAATGCAAGAGACCTTCTTCTACAGGAAGCCAGAAAGTCCCCCGCCATTGTGGGTCCAGACGGCTCCACTCTGCAGATTTATGCGGATCTAGCACCATCTACGCTCTGGAAACGTAAACGCATGAAGCCCGCAATTCCAATCCTCATTCACAACAAAATTAAATTTAAATGGGGCTTCCCATTCAGCCTCTCCTTTCAAGTGGGCTCATCCGCTTATACAGCTTTCTCACTGGAAGAATGTATGGCTTTCCTGGCTCAACTCAATCTAGCCCCAGATCCTGGACTGTCGGAACCCCCAAACCCTCTGGACCACATCTCGGTGGAACCAGCAAAAATGCCGCCTTTTCAATGCCCGACTACGCAATGGGTAACAGCCTTAAAACCTAAGCGACCCCAGAGGCCTTCCCAAATAGAGGTCACACCAAAAGTCTCTACCCTTCTTTCTAAACCCTCGCTGGACATTCCTAGTAATCCAGTTGTGCGTTCCTCACCGACGGAAATCTATTTTTGGATCGCTTTCCCTGATATACATTAATGACTATTTAAGACTTGCAATCCGAAGTCATTACTCTAGGCTTGCACTTCCCAGTAGGATATGCTGAACTCCTACATACTTTCCAAGGCAACTTTGGAACTTTAGATTACTTGGTTCTCTTACCCACACCAAGTCGAATTTCCCCTGTACCAGGTTTGGTATGCCCCCTATGGTTATTGTCCCTGGGAGTCAGATCTTAAACTGTATCCACTATATGCCTGAGAAAGGGCTTTAACCCCCTTCCCATTCTCCTGTACAAGGCAACATCAAGCCCATTTGGATCTTTCCATATAATTTAGACCAGTGGTGGATCCACTAACCTTCATAGAAAGGCCCCCGCCCTAGTCTCCACTCACCCCTAACCCCCTCCCTCCCCCCGCCCCCCAGAATTGGGCTGGCCTAAACCGGGGTCCCTCAGGCCCCTCAATTTATATCCAATCTTAGAAAAAACCCTCCTACCCGGCAGTTTGTAACTACAGGCCGGGCCCCTTCAGGTCCATTAATTTAACCTTAATACACGCTTGGACCTATACTTTGCCCCACCTCACTAGTAGTAGTTCCAAGGTTGGGGAGATCCCCCCTTGCCCTCGGCACTTCGTGTGCCTTAAGTTATTTAGTGAGGATTTACCTCCACTATACTGTTGTTGTTTTTTATATTGTTTGATAAGATGTTGATTGTTTGGGATATTTTCTCAATGTTTTAAACTGTTCTTTTTGTCTCTATTCTCCCCTGCATCCTGGGTTGTTTGTCTCCGGTCTTTCACTCCTCCTCCTCCTCTGGTCCTCGGCCGCCATGTGCTTAGCGGCGGTCTCAACATCTTCCTGAGCATTCATTACTCCCACAGGTACACTGACTGACACTTTCACCTTTCTCACTCACAATGTTAAAGGGTTTACTTCCCCATTTAAAAGGCGTAAAGCGTTTATCTCATATAAATCACTTCGACCCTCAGTAATATTTATGCAGGAAACTCATTTTGCTAAAGGAAAAAACCCCTCTTACTTACACAAATCACACCCCTACTTCATAACCTCAACTTGTCCCACTAAGAAGGCAGGCGTGGCTATATTACTCCATAAAGACTTCCCTTTCACCGTTGAGAGTAAAAAAATTGACCCAGAGGGCAACTACCTTTTACTAACAGGATCCCTTCTGAATACTAGGATCTCTCTTATAGCTCTGTACTCCCCCACTACTGCCCCCCATAATACTCTCATTAAACTCCTTGCTCATCTCAAATCAATAGATACAGGCAAAATCATTCTAGGGGGGATATCAACTTAGCTCTAGACCCTAGCATGCATAGGTCCTCTAAGTCGCAGGGAGATAAATTCTCCAAAAAATGTAAGCACATCCATAGACTGCTTGAGGAGCTTCATCTGCTGGATACTTGGAGACTGAAACATCAGGGAGAAAGGGAGTACACATTTTACTCCCCAGTGCATGGCTCATACTCCAAAATAGATACATTGCTAATGTACTCATCTTTGTCGGATGGCTTAGTTGCCTCCGAAATACGCCCCTGTCCCTGGTCTGACCACTCTGTGGTCCACATGCCCTTGATTTTGGCACTGTATACAAACCCCCATATACATGGAAGCTTAATGCTATGCTCCTCTCCAATCAAACCATTCAGGACCAGGTAGCCTCGGACCTCAGCCAATACTTCTTAAATAATCTGACCCCAGGCGTGGATATAGGGTGGGTTTGGGCTGCACATAAAGGCCGTTTTTAGGGGCTCTTGCATTAAACTATCTGCTGCACACAAAAGACAAAAAATTAAAAGGGAAGTTGAGATCAGAGCGTCACTTTTAGCTTTAGAAAAATCTAACCAGACCAATCCCTCAACCCAACGCTGTAAATAAATAGACCTATTACGAGCAGAATTGGATTTAATACTTTCAGCGCAAACTGAAAAAGCATTGAGATGGACGGGCCATAAATTTTACACAAAAGCTAACAAACCGGATTCTCTACTTGCTAGAAAATTAAAAGCTAGCCCACTCTAAAATTTTCAAGATCAAAAGCCCCTCTGGGAACATCACTTATAGCCCAAATGAGATTAAAGAAACCTTTACTACCTTTTTTTAAAAGCTCTATTCATCCACGCAGAAGCAACATACTAATCAAATCTCCACCTTTCTTGAGTCCTACGATCTTCCACATATATCGGCTCAAGAGAGAGAGGGTCTGAACTCTTTAATTACGGTTGAGGACGTTTTGGAGACAATTAAAAAACTGAAATTAGGTAAAGCCCCAGGTCCGGACGGATTTTCTAACTTGTACTACAAAAAATTCGGGGACATTTTGGCTCCCCACTTGGTGACCTTATTTAATGCGATCTTAGATGGTCACAACATTCCAACTGAATTGAACCAAGCGGACATGGTCTTCTTTCCAACGGAGGGCCGAGACCTTTTGGAGGTTAAAAATTACAGGCCTATATCGCTACTAAATGGGGATGTCAAATTACTTGCTAAATTGATGGCCGATAGAATTTCTAAATTTCTGCCCTCACTAATTCATAAGGATCAAGTGGGTTTCATCCCCTTTAGGCAAGCGGGGGATAATATTAGACGGATTCTGGATACCATGCACTGGGCAGGTAAACACCGTACCCCCTTATGCCTTCTAGCCCTCGATATGGAAAAGGTCTTTGACTCTCTAGAATGGCCCTACTTAAGAGCAGTATTGTCGAAATTCGGCCTTACAGGATGTTTTATGAACATGATTAATAGCTATTATAAATCCCCTCAAGCAGTCCTAAAACTCCCTGTCGAAGAAGGGGATTATTTACTATTCAGAGGGGGACCAGACAAGACTGCCCTCTATCCCCTTTACTCTTTGCTCTAGCCGTTGAACCCTTAGCTCAGGCTATTAGATCAAACGTAGACATTAAAGGCATAAATATAGGCCACCATCACTTTAAGTGTGCCTTATTCGCAGATGATTTCCTCTGTACATTGACAGATCCCTGCACTTCAGTCCCTGCCCTCTTTTACCTACTGGGAACATTCAGTAAAGTCTCTGGGCTCCACATAAACATGGATAAAATGGAAGTTCTAAATATTTACTTACCCCCCTCAGACTTGACCTTTTTGCAACAGCACTTTAATTTTAACTTGCCCTCTAACCATATTAAATATCTAAGTGTGAATCTCACCCGTAACACTGCACATCTTCACAAATCCAACTATACGGCCATCTACAAAACATTCACCCAAAATCTACTGACATGGGCAAAACACCCTATCTCATGGTTAGGACGTATCCACTCATTTAAAATGAACCTCCTTCCCTGCCTTATGTATTTATTTTGCTCCCTACCGATCGCCTTGAATTACATGGATTTAGACAAACTACAACGCCAAGTCTTTAAATTTATATGGCAGAATAAATCACATTGTATCGCTAAATCAACTATGTTCATCCATAAATCAAGAGGAGGTCTCTCCTGCCCCAATTTGAAATTATATTTTAAAGCGGCACAATTGGCCTTTGTTCCAATTGCGCACTCCCCTACTCACCAACCTCTTTGGATATTTATTGAGAACTTTATGATGGCCCCATATACATGGGATTCCATTCCATGGATCCCAAACCCACTGACATGCTTGGGTAAATTGGACAGTCTGTATTTAAAGCATTCCTTAAATATTTGGTCATGGGCTGTCCGCAAATTTCAGCTGATCCCGAAGTATCCCACTCCTACTCCCTTAATACCCAATCCCAGATTCCCGGATACTCTCTCTGCAGCCTCTTTATTATGGTGTAAATCCCATAATCTACTGACGGTGAATTCCTGGTATCGAGATAATACTACCTTAACATACACTCAACTAAAAGAAGAATTCAATATCCCCATTCAGGAACATTATACATTTTGTAGATTTAAATACTTTCTCTCCACGTTAGAAAATACATTAGGTAAGCCGACTTCAAATTGGTTTACTAGGTTATGCCTGTAGGCTCCTCTTATAAAAGGTATTGTGGGTATCCTATATAATACTTTTAACTCCCCTCCCGCCACCACCCTCCCAAAATATATGCAAAGATGGGAAGAAGACTTAAATGGCAAGTGGCATATGGGGACTTGGAAGAACTCTTGGCTAACCCTTACCAGGGGATCTTTGAGCAGTTATATTCTGGAGACCTCTATTAAGGTTCTTCATAGGATATATATCACCCCAGACAAACTATTTAGATGGAAACACTCCCCTAATCCTAATTGCTTTAGAGCTTGTCAGATTCCTGGGACCTTTTTCCACACTTGGTAGTCATGTCCCCTGGTTCAGTCTCTTTGGACCAAGGTTTTTCACTTAGCCTCAACCATATTTGGCACGACTGTTACAGCTGTCACTCTGTCCCCTCACTATCAAAATATCAAAATAGACTCCTTCAGTACTTAATTCTAGCAAAAAAGAGTCATATAGCCAGGCAATGGAAATCTCCCACTCTTACTTTACAATCAGTCATCAATAAGATGAACTACATTGCTATAAATGAAAGGCTAACCCATTTACTAGAGGACCGTATGCCTATTTTTCTCCAGATATGGAATCCCTGGATTCATTCTCCCTATAGCCCCCCTATCACGTCAAGTCTTCTTAATTAACATTGTGCTATATTTTGCTAATTCTTACATTGGAGCTGCGGACCGGGGACTGGAGGAGGCGGGACGGGCGGTGGATCCGAGCTGGTAACCAACAGGACATATACTTCAATACCCTTGAGACAAAAATTGGTTTTCAAATTTTAATTTCATGTGTAGTCAACAATGCTTTTTTTTCTCTTTTATTATACTGTTTTAGCTCAATTAGAGTTATATTGTATCTATACAACATAGTTAGTTTTTTGTTTTTCTTTTCTCTTTGTTTCTTACTTAGGCTCTGGATGTTTGCTCTGCTAGACCGAGCCTACCAAACTGTTTTATTTTAGGTAAACTTTTTCCTTAGAAAATTGGAAAAACTTAGGTAACCTGGCTACCCTTAGACCTTCCCACAAGTGGGGATAGATCTTTTTGGTTAACTTGATTTTGACTATTATATGGTATCTTCTTATGGTGTAATGTAATCTTAACCTTTTCTTCTTTCTTTTTCCCCTTAATTGGGTATGACTGTATGTTAATAATGTCAAACTGCTACTTGGCTTTTATGTTATCTTTGTTTTATGTTAACTAATAAAAGCCTTTGAAAAAAAAATGTGTTATTTGACCTTTAAAAACATAGAATAGCTAAAAAGTGTCATGTTTACTTCTCCCTGTACAAGCTGACACAAAGTGGGAGAGAGTCTTCTAACCAAAATAAATTAGTGGAGATGTATTATTCTTTGGAGTATCCAAATAAATAACAAGGTATGCTGAACACACAATGATTTGACAGTCTGGATTAAACACCTATCATGGTAACTGGTTTCCTAAATTGGATACATCCAGGACCTTTGGTATCCAGCTGAATAGGAGAAAGAAATAGGGGGATACTAGTAGTGTTAGAATATATAGAACAATGAAAGAAAAGAAGCACTAGAGTTTTAACTAGTAATCCCCAAAACTCACATACTCCAAAGATGCTGAGATGACTAGAACAGACAATTGCCTATAGGGGTACAAATACATAAAAACATCACTTTATTGATATATTAGATAAAACCATATTTCTATAAAAAGCAACGAATAAAACACTATATACAAATTGAAGAGTCCACCCTGACTCTAGGTGGGCACACATGTCCGAAATTATTACCTTAAGCCCATGGATTATTATTTGCCCACAATGGATAGAAATAAGCACTTCCTGGAGATCACTTTTACATTGGAGCTTTTAAAAGGTCGTTGCAAGTTGCAAGGAGTTGTAAGCATTAATTATTTTTGGAGAACTTAGATTAGTGAGTTAATTATATTTTTAATATTGAGAGTTAAGGCTATTTGCTTCTAAGTACATTTGCTATAAAGATGTAATTACAAAACTTTTTTAAATCATCAGACAGGACAGACATCTTTATTATAGCAACTTTCTCCTTAAGTGTAATACTGTATTATTGGCACAATAGATTATATTCATTATTTTATTGAAACTTTTTAAGAAAATGTAACGTCGCTTAAAAACAAATTGTTTAAAAAAACAAAATACATATTTTCCACTTCTTTTGTATTTCTTTTTAAATTGCACATAGATTTTTACATATGATACAAAAAAATACATATATACAAAAGGCTTAATACATCATAGAATTAATATTGGTATTCTTATATGTTGGCAAATCGGAGCGTATATATAGGGAATCATTTTAATATATATAGTATGGAAATTTAAAAAAATATATTGATATTTGATTTATTATCTTTTGTTATCAATGTCATATGATTGACCTCTGGATCTTTGTGTACATGTTATCAATGTATTTTGGTATATTTATTATTTATTAATTATTTGCTATAAAGAATAGGCTTATTAATTATTACCTTCAAACAAGTGTGAAGTGATTTAGTCAATATTTGATTGACTAAAAAAATATGTGTTTTAAAGTGTTAAGTGCTCTAAATAAAAATAAGGGGTCAGTCCCTGTGCTGTCTATGTGGCAGGACTGGGGATCCTCCACTTACCCCCTTCTGAAGTGTGTTGCTGTCTATACAGGTGAAGTGTTAAGAAACTACATAATAGTGGTGGTAATGGGGACCGTCACTTACCCCTTAACTTAAACTATATTGTGACTCTAGCCAATTCTATATATCCATAATTTCTGATCTAATCCTAGGTACTAGTAATAAGTGATCAATAGAGTACAATAGCTGACGTTTTGGCTTTGATATTTACGTCTGGTAAAACTTCTATCACTTAAATATTTCCATCCACAATTTATTATACTACAGTATAATGCAAATAATAAAGGTTAACAGTTTTTAAAGTGCATTGTAAAAAGTTTAGACTTCTATTTCTAGTCACCAATAATAAATAATAAATAAAGTGAAATAGCAGATGTTTTGGCTTTGATATTATTATCCAGTTATACCTCTGTCACTTAAATATTTGCAATCTACAATTGATTATACTATAATACAGGGAATAAGGATTGACAGTTCATAAAGTGCATTGGCAAAAGCTTTGGCTTGTATGTTAGCTTCTAATAAAACATCTATATTCACAATCCTCATTTAATTATGTTATAGTCTTATCTTTTTTATCGTGGGGTTCCGCCTGGAGATTCCCCGAATTAGTCTCCTGCCGTTTGTTCCAATCTCCGTTGCAAATGGAGCATTCCTATGACATCATCAGAAGTAATCCGGTAGTGAGACGGTGGCCGATCTGTGTTTCGCGGCTGCTTCTTCTTGGGCCGGGGTACAACAATGTAATAGGTGAGTGCTTATATAGGTTGTTTTTAATTATTATTTAACCCTTTGTTTTTTTTATTTCTTTAGATTGAATACTTCTTTCTTCAGTATTGAAGTGGATGGACACTTTCTTGTGAGACTTGTTCTTGAATGCATGGAGGAGGAAGCAAGAAAACATATACATGAGGAATTACACTTATATTGCCCAATCACTATGATCAAAAAGGACATGCTTAATTTGCGTTATTAGTTATTAATTAATTATACTTATCATATTAGAATAAAGCATTAGGGTATATCTCCATTATAATTTAGTTTTCTCCTGATGAATTATAGGGAATTAATCTACTTAATTTGTATAATCACATAAATACCGTATTGGTCCGGATATAAGCCGCACCCGCATATAAGCCGCATCCGTAAAGTTCAAGGGAAAAAAATAGAAAAAAGATAGTACTCAAATATAAGCCGCACCCGTAAAATTGGAGAGAAAAAGACTCTCAAAGTGATCAGCCATTGCAAGAAACAGGCTTTCTAATTAGCACTGTAGCTTTTTTTGCAGGTTACAGGCTTTACAGGATGTTAGAATCACTAAAACCCTAAATGCTATTCAATACCGCAGTCTAAAGCACGAAAATCAACACCCTTAACTTGCAATTGCGCAAATCAGCAGTAATTTTGCGTTCGTGAATAGAAGCTGCACACGTAACAAGCAAAGATCGCAAATCGGCAATGATTTTTTGTTACGGTCGCGAATATAAGCCGCACCCGTAGCTCGCAAGCTCAAAAATAAAAAAAAAGGTGAGGCTTATATTCGGACCAATACGGTAGTTGGCAGCATGCGGGAGGTTGCTAACGCTGGCAGGCTCGCGAAGCAAGGGCCGCAGTTGCTGGCAAGGAGCGCCGAAGGCGCTCCTTGCGCTGGTGGAGATGAGCGCCGTAGCAATAAACGCAAAAGACATTCAATGCGCGCCTCACAACGAGCGCCAACGCTGCTCATAGCACACAAACTACACAAGGAGACAGCCTTGCAATAAGCGCAAAAAAACAGATCAGGGCCGGCCTTACAATGACAGCAAAAGCGCCTCTGATAAAAAAAAAAATACAACCAAGAGGCTGGCAATCACCACCGAGATCTCAGACCACCACAAAAAATAATGTCTGTGCCAAACACCATTTCTTCACTTACAATTCTATTGCCGTCATTTTTTGACGGGCAATTCACTAGTGATTAAAATATTTGATTGTACTATTATTGTATCTTAGCATTATTCTTTTTTTAATCCACATCCCTTTGTAGTGGAGCAAGTCAGTTTTCATTGTCGATTCTTAAACGTTTAAACCTGAGCCTTTCTCTAATGCTTGATGCTAAGGTCACTTATAGTAACTTTTTGGATATGTACTGAATTATTGCTTGTCTACCATTATGCTATATCTTCATTATATTTAAAACGTTCCATTTCTTGAGTTCTGTATTAACGCTTGATTTTCAAAATATCAGTGTCTAAATTTCTTTGATTTTCTTAAATGTGCTCACATGGGAATATCTGAATATTTGTCCTGGCTCAGATCCTCAAGGTCTGGAGCACGGCAAACCTCATTTAAAAGCATTTTATTAAATGCATTATGTGTCCCTTCTGTATCCATTTTAGTGTTAAACATGGAAATGGAACTATTTAACATGTTGTTTTATAAAGAGAAGAACAACATGGAATCAATCTGCTCTTATTATTATAATATGGTATGCAAAATACTATTATGAGCTATGTAAATATCTTTGAAGAGTGATAAGACTCTGTATCAATGTTGCACAGTTTTCCAAAACTGCCAACTACAATTTACCAAAATGATAAGAAGTTCTATCAAACTCTCACCCAAAAAGGTCCCCTATCCAACTCACACAAGGCTGAGGGACCCCACCCTCAGATAGAGATAGAGAGTGAGGCTCAGAGCCTGCAGAGAGGTTTCAAAGTTACAGAAAGAGTCGTCGAAGCACAGCAAGGTCCCCAAATTTATAGCAAATCATAATCAGGAAGTTCTAGCGATTATTATTGTACATTTTTGTTAAATAAACAAGCCTTTGGTCACCGTGACAGGGAGTAGTCCTCAGTTGGACAAGTCACTCTCTTTGATACAGACTTATTTAATGATCTGAGTGTCTCTTGTTTGTCTGTATCATGTATAGATGGCTGAATATTGAGCACTAACTATTTTCCAAGGAGATTTCTATGTCCCTTGTAGGTTTTCCACACATTAGATCACTACTTTTTCTTGGAAAGAGCATTTTGTATTGTTTAAAACACTTCTGTCTGAGTTCTTAAGTTCTGATTTCAGGCTTGATTTTCAAGAAATCGTATTTAAGTACTGATGTGTTCTAATAGTCTATGAATCTCTTTGATTTTCTTTACTGAATATATATTGAACGTTTTGAATATATATTGAATATTTATCCTGGCTAAGGCCCTTAAGGTCTGAAGCTATTAAAGCCTTATTTAAAAAAGTTTTATTAAATGCATTATGTGATCCTTCTGTATCCATTTTAATATTAAATGTGGATATTGAACTATTTAGCATGTTGTCCTCTTCCTTTGATTAAGGGAAGGACACACCACAATCAATATGCTCAATATCATTATATGATGTACAACATATTATTATGGTTTGTGTAAACATTCTGAAAGAGTGATCAGACTGAAGCATTGAAAAAAATGTGCTGCTAAGAAAAGAAATGCGCTGTTAAAAAACCAAGAGCCTCATTCAATTAAGCAATTGTTAGTTACTGGAGCCCTTAATGGAGCCCTTAAGCTAATTTACTATTCAATTGCCGACTTTTTCCGAGCCGCAAACGTTCTAGGGGTTATGGGCTTGAAATCCTTGCGGTTGTTACGACAGTAACTTACACCCTATCTAAGCCTTTGATCTTACCCGTCTGCAAAAGTTATGATCGCTAAAATCGCAAATCTCTATTCATTTGTTACAATTCCGCAAGCCAAATGTTTTCACACTCATAAACGGCAATTGTACAAGAAAATCCTACGAGTACTAGAGAGGACTCGCAAAGGGGTTAAAGACATGTCCGTAGCACTATAAAACCAAATAAAAAACCAATACTGCACTGTAAATGATGGGGACAGTGATGAAAGACATTAGAATTAATTGCACAACTGTCTCAAGCTTGCAAATCGGCACTCAAAAATATATATTTTTTGATGTTTCAATATCGATCTCAGGAATCAATGAGTTAATACATATCAGGCCACCCACATGGACTAGAACAGTATTGGCATTCATATTTATTATTTAGCATTTTGCGGATTTGCGAGTCCGATCGCGTAATTGATTGACATGTAACCTCCATCTTATACTGCTGTAATGATGACGGTCATTTTCAATTGCCGGTTAAGGCCTTGCTTAATTGATCATGTTCCTGCCCTGAAATGCTACATACAATTGGATGGTTTCAGCTTTCGGGACGTAACTTGCGGGCTTGTTCAATTGAATAGCACTGTAATTGTAGCAGAGTGCGAGACTGCAGCAGGTCCGCAGATATACGGCCTGTATACTGCGAGATGCGGCTTCTAATTGAATGAGGCTCCAAGTGTGTAAATATCAAGCTGAGGCTGGAAGAGCTCCATAATAAATACATTGCTTGTTCTTGAGTCTCCTCCTAAAAAAACAGTAACATTAATTTTCTGTATAGGAAGAAAATATGATTGAGATTCAAAATATAAACTGTCCATTATTTAACAAAGGTGATAATAATTATATTTGCATCCATTTATGACACACAATTGATTGAGTATTATAAGAGATTAGTAAACTCAAAGAAAAACATCCCTTTACAGTGCACTCTTGAACCAATCAGTATATATGCATGGAAGCTGTGTTGCTTAAAATATAACTTTTAATAAAGTATCCATAAAAAATTCCATAAGTATAAATGAGTATATCAAGGGTACACGAGATAATGTAACACTGTGTAACAGTGAAGGTAATAATAGCATAAGTCCTGAACACCACAAAATATGATGCTTTAACCCAGATGACTTTCCATAAATTGCATAAGTTGGTAGACTGTTATATTTGATGCTGCACCCTTGTAAATAGTATGAGGCAATATGATCTATTGTCCACAATGAATATGCAAAATGCAATAGTGGCAGATATTATTGAATGTACATCAACTATTTACATTTGCACATGTCAAATGGATATAATATAACAATACACCTAGTAGAAAGAGACATAAGGCATTCAATACACAGTCTCACAATAGTCCAAATCAATATAGTCGATGTGCGCACAAAGCAATTATAATCCAATGTAGATTCACAGTCCATATATTTCTGATTACTTTTTCATAGTAGATTTCCACGCATGCTTTGCTGGTTAGTCATATTAAATGGAGCACTGCTTCACATGCTTGCATAGCTCTCAATGCGTGCAGGGATATGTGTGCTGCACCAAGCAGACTTTCTCATATTAGATTTCTGGCATGTCTTACAGGATAGTCACGTTGAATGGAGCACCATTTCTCATGCTTCCATAACTCTCAGTGTGTGCAGGGCATGTGCTGCAACAAGGAGACCAACAAGTACCTCTGTGCATAAGCTTTCATTAGTACACAGCTTTTTCGTTTCATGGCTGAAGATCCCTGCGTCTCTTTTACATTTAAAGCGCCGCCCACTATCCGTCATCCCTCCAATCAGGATAGGTGTGGACGTGCCAATGTTTCCGCGAGACTCTGGTACACACCAGCGTTTATATTACAATGCTTAGCCTAAAACACAGTCAAGACTGTAGACACTGTTTGGTCTTAAATGGCATAAACCATCCATAGAACAAATACTATGGAATTAAATAAAAAAGCAATTGAACAGTGACTTGAAAAAACAAACAACCAAATTGATGCTAATCATATATATACTAGCAACTTGCCCGTCAATAATGACGGCAATAAAATTTGAAGGCTGGCAATGCTGTTTGCTACACAATGCTCTCCCCCCTCTAACTTGCGGGCCTCACAATGAGTCAGCTGTTTTCAAAGTCTTGCAGGCCTCGCGCTGATTGGCAAAGGCCTACGGCCTTCGGTCCTTATTGCCAGCCTTTTTCAAAGTCTTGTGGGCCTCACGATGAGCGCCTTTGGTGCTCATTGCAGCAAAGTCATGCAGTCTTCAGTGTTCATTGCGCATGCACAAGCACATAACTTTTAACATAGTGTTACCAACAAACTTGCAATTGCGACAACTATTATATGTACAAGCCCAATCTAGCATCATTCATTGTGGTAGGGATGTGAGGCCTGGCAATTAGGCACATGCCTGGAAAGAGATGACTGCAGCTGTGGCTTCATTGGGGTTGCAAACAGGGATACCCGGTCGGTTAAACACAGATATGATGACTGCCAGATGAAGGTGAAGAAGAAGATGTCAGTGGTGGCCAGAGCAGCCCGTGGGACTGGTGGTGGCCCACCACTCAACATCACATATTGTGATGAGAGCGGACCATCAAGGAGTCTATGGAGCCAGCAGCAGTAGTGGGTCTTCCAGGACAGTTGGACACTGGCTATCAGGAAAGCCTGCAATGTGAGTATCACACCCTTATATGCACAAACATGAACCCCACACATAGATAACTGACATTCAATAGCACTGTAAGATTTCTGGTTCTGACTATAGATATATGGGGCAGCAATAACCATGTAAATATTAGAATATATCATATTATCATCCAAATTGTTATCAATGAAATGTCTGTCCAATACCTGTATTCTAAACCGATTCTGAAAGCAGTTGCCAATGGAGTTTGTGTTATTGTTATGTTTGCTGTTTGTTCAAAGTAAATATAAAACAAAACAGTATGAATATCAATTGCAATTGTAAATATTTTGTAATGAGTTCCCCCATCCCTATCTTCCCCATGTTACACTGCACCGTTTAAAGCTGTGTCGCTTAACACTCCAACTGCTTGGAAGCTATCCCCAGTGTTAAACGAGCTACAGCTGTAGATCCACAATGATTTGACATCCAATAGAGAGTACATGTATTGGTGTGCAAACTGCAGCATATGCGGATATAGACTCTGAGGGACTGCAAGTGTGTGTCATGTACTGGCCTAAGCTGGACCATGTCTCATGAGCATGTTAACAACCATTGCTGAGCATTTGCCACACAATGTGAGTCTCTGACACTCTTAACCTTTTAGTTATCTACAAAGAAGTACAACAATTATAGTAAAAGTGTTTATTTTTTAACATGCAACTTGTATTTCAACAACTGGTAAACCATTCTTTTTGCAGAATATTAACTTTTTTAATTGTCAGCTTTGCATGAATAATATAACAATGGGTCAAGTTTGAATGAATCAGTATTGTAAACCATTACATATTGCTTTTTAACATGCACCTTGTAGTTCAATGAGTGATAAACTTTTTTAACAATATTAACATTTGTAAATTGTTAACTATGCAGGAGTAATATAACTGTTCAACTTTGCATGAATAAGTATTGTAAACCATTACATAATGCTTTGTAACCTGCAACTTGTATTTAAAGTACTGTTAAACCACATAGGTATTGAATCTAGAGGAAGGCAAACAGAAAAAAAACCAAGTGGAACTTATTCCTGCCCTGCACAGATCCAACATAACTACACACCAGTCCAATCCCATCCAACCACCCCTGTTTGCTCTAAATTTATTGAATCACACAAATTTATTTTAGCTGATCAATTAGGAACACCTGCTAACTATTCCTAATTTAACATTTACACAATGTTTCCTCCTGCCTTCTTCTTAACCTGCTGCCTTTTCCTCAGACTCTTCCTCTCAACTTATCCACATCATGTCTCCAGCATAACCATCTCACCTTCCATGATCTAATCTCCTCTTTTATGCTCCCATGAGCTACACTCCTTCCTCCACCCACTATCTCCTCCCCCATCCGATCATAAGCAAAAACACTTCTGTGAGACCCACTAGGGACAGATAGTACCACTACTTTGATACTAGCATCCAAATGAGATGGAAATATGTTAAATAATACTAGCTCAGGAGACAGGGTAATAACCTCTTTACAAATAACTGAAAGAGTCAAGATACATATAGCCCATACCTCTTGTAACCATCACATGTGGGAATGCGTGCCTTCTTAGCCGCATTTCCTCCAACATTGCTTATTCTGTTCTGGTATAATATTATATATTTTTACTGGATCATAATACCATCTTTGATAAAGTTTAAAATTGACTTCCCTGAGTGAGACACTTATCAAATTCTTATGGGTAAATTGTAGAGCATCAAACTTCAGTTAAACATTCAAAACCCAATTCCTCCTCCCATCTAAACATTGATGGGGTTTTCCCAGGTGGATTTATACTATGCAAAATTCCTCTACATCTACAAATATTAAAATTAGCTTCGACTTTTACCAACTTTCTTTCGAAGAGAGTAAGCTGTTTATGAGGGACTAATTTTCCCACTAATTTCCTTATCCGGAGTTTCAATGAATTATATTGTAACCACAAACTAGATGGTACTCCTCTTTACCTCATTAAATTGTCAAAGGGGACAAATTCCTTATTCCTATGGATGTCCTTTAACGACTTTAGGTTCCAATGTGCCCAGTAAACGTTCTCACTATAACTTTTAACAATTTATTCTGGAATATTGTCAGAGGAGTCACAGGAGAGGGGAACTGTACCGGATTGTATCACTTGTTTAAACTAGACCAGCTCCTAAGACAAAATCTAGTAACCGGTAAACCACTACTAATATCTTTCTTATCCAATGTTTTACTCCATATGAAACTCCCCAAAATTGTCTGAGGTATCTGTGTATGTTCTAATTGTAGGAATTTCAGTTCTGAATTACCATTTAACAATCTCGTAACATGAAAAAGTGCAGTTGCCTGAAAATATTGTTTAAGCTTCGGGGTACCAAGACCCCCTTCCCAGTAGCTCCTATTGAAAATCAAGTTTTTAACTCTAAAATTACCTGATTTGTTAATATATTTATCTATAGTAACCTGAAATCTCTTAAATAGTTATTTTGGAATCTTCATTGGAATACACCTAACGAGAGTACTTTGGGCAAAACAAACATTTTGACCGCTGCTACCCTGCCCATCCAGGACAAATTCAACTTGCCAAGAATCAAGCACTGCTCTAATATCCTTAAATACAGTATTGTAATTATTCATAATTATATTGTGCCAACATGGTGAAAATTCAATACCAAGATGTGTAAAATGGTTAGACGACCAATCAAAGTCAAACTTTTCTTTAAGTTGGCCTTTTATTGTACCATCTATATTGATCATCAACACCTGTGTTTTGCTATGATTAATTTTATAGTAGGAAATAAACCCATATTGTTTAATTATCTTTTATAAATATTCTACTGGCGTTAATGGTTCTGTTGTTGTAATAACTATGTCGTCTGCAAATAATGTTATTTTTGGGTTTACTTTCCCAATAGCAACTCCCTTAATATAAATATTGCATCTTATTTTTTCTGCTAATGGCTCCATAACTAACGCGAAAATTAGTGGGGACAGTGGGCATCCTTGTCTAGAGCCATTATGGATGTAGAAACTATCTGTTTCAAACCCTGGTTCACATATAAAGGCACAATTATTAGAATATAATGCCATAATGCTCCTAATGGCCTTATCTCCTAAACCAAATTTTTGCAAAGTAATTTCTAGAAACTCCCAATTCAATCGTTCAAAGGCCTTTTCTGCATCTATTGCTAATGCCAAAACAGGGGTCTTTTTTAATTTACAAAAGTCCAAAATATCAAAAAATGTCCTTGTATTATCCAGGCCTTGCCGTTCCTTTAGGAACCCTGATTGATCATAGCTAACTAGACCTTTCACTATCAGGCACAGCCTTTTTGCTAGTATCCCAGCATAGAGTTTAATTTTAATATTCAAGAGAGAGATTGGTCTGTAATTGTAACATTTATTCTCTACTTTTCCCTCTTTATGGATGGTAACAATTACAGCTGGAAGAGATTCGGGGGGCGGAGCTGAGCCTGATAGTCTGATTTTGATAAAGCTATTCACCAAGTGCGGGCTCAACAACTTCTAATAGCTCTGGAAAAAAAGACCCGGAAGTCCATCGGGACCTGGTGACTTATTTCATTTGAGAGCACTAATGTCCTCTTCTACTTCTACTAAGCAAAATGGATCCTCTAACTGTTCGCATTGTAGGGCCGACATTTTAGACAATTGAACAGAGTTAAAAAATTCAGAAATTATTTCTTTAGGAGGTCTAATTGAATATACTGTATAAATCTCTCAAGGATTTACCTCTTTCCCTTCTTTTCTTAGACGCTAATGAGATCAAATTGCCCCTTAAAAAAGCCTTGAGTGAGTTCCAGAATGTAACTTTAGAAATGACTGAGTCTTCATTAAACTCTATATATTCCTCAATAATCTTAGAGATAAAGTCCCTATCCGTGCCCGATTTAAGTAGGGACTGTTCTATTCTGAACCTTTTTGATCTTGTATTAATCTAAGGCTTATTAATATACATAGTAACACTAGCATGATCTGAAAAGTCTCCTAAAGTGCCTATATGAACACTTTCAACCTCATTTATGACCGATTGGTCTACCAAGCAATAATCTATCCTTGTGTATGACGCATGACGATTGGAGTAAAAGGTATAATCTCTCTCTCCGGGATGAAATGTCCGCCATGCGTCAAACAGCTTATATCTTGTCAACGAAGCCTGGAACCTATGTGATACAGTCATAAGTTATCTACTTGGATTTACTATTTTCTCTGATTTCCTATCTACTTCAATATCTAACACCATATTCATATCCCCAGCGATTATTAATATTCCCTTTCTCACCTTATTTATAATCTTTAGCATTCTATTTAAGAAGCGGTTTTGGCTTTGGTTAGGAGCATACAGATTAGCTATAGTATAATTAACATTATTCATTGATCCTGCCCAAATAGAATATCTCCCTTCCGGGTCAGTTTGAAGAAAATTTTCCCTCACACAGTTCTTTTTACTCATTAAGATGGCAGTGCCTCTAGACTTAGTCTCATAGTTGGAAACTGCACAGGTATCATACAAAGTACTCAAAACAATATTTCTTTCTCCCACCCAATGTGTCTCCTGTACACAAATAATATCTGCCTTCTCCGCCTGGCAAAACCCAGAGATAACCTTCCTTTTATAGGGTGTATTCAACCCTCTTACATTATAGGTAATAAATGTAATGGGGCAAGTCCTAATCTAAACTTTAAACAATCTCTCAGAAACATCAGGAAAACCCTGTGAGGGCCATATAACTTAAGTAACATTGAAGTATTGGAAAGCTGTACATACATTTCCTCGAAACCTACAACATTTAAAACAATCATAAAATACACAACACAGAAATATATACAAATACCCCATTCGTACCCATTCCCCCATGATGGAAAAATACCTTTCTGATCCGTCATTGTTGGCATAAGAACTAGACAGCAAGAGGGCTACTGACTAGTCCCTCGGAGCTGCACCTATAGCTCTGCCATGTTAGATAAACTTTAGACCAAATATTAAGGAAGAAAATACAGAAACACCCTCTATTCAATACACAGGGACTAGATTGCTCATGGTGACTTATCACCCTTTCCCGTATACCATATGTGAATGTGATAGCTCCTGGGCTATAGAGATTTTCTCATATAAGAGTATCATATCTCAGTGGGTCAGAACAGCATTCATCAGTATATACCAACACGTCCAGACCTATGTATGTAACTGAACACAGGCACGTTAACAAGCAACTCAGTCACATTGCTTAAAATACCAATGCTCAGTTAGAGAGCTTTCGTTTCCGGGCTGGAGTTGAAAAAAAAAACACTACTATACTAAAAAAGGCAACTGTAAATGTTTTTTTCTTAGTCTTCATATTAAGCAATCATTTATATTGTAAGCTCCACAGCCAAGGGAGAGACACAGGAATCTTATATATTATATGTGTTTTAGGAATCTGTGTACATCAATGGGAGCCCTCTTATTTCCAGCCATCTTGCCACCATCTCCAGGACACAGCAGAGACAATAATGCTTGCCTAACAGAAATATATTTAAGAGTATATTACTGAACACAAAAAGAGAAAAATAAAATGCTTATGCAGACCACAGTATATAAAGAATATTTATTTTATAATAGGTGGAACTTTAATTAGACATGTAACATAGAGAAAAAAAGTACCTTTAGCAGATTTTACAAAATACAGCAAATTACACTGTTGAATAGAATATGGCTCTTGTTCAGTACCAGTACATTAACGCCCATGAACAGCACCAACTATGGTGACACAATAACTAATTCTACTCTTTTTCCCCCTCCCACACTGGAGGCAACACTAGGGAGTCCTTCTTCTCACCTTGTGAAGGGAATCCCTGGGGATATCTTCCCCCACTCACACCATTACCCACTATCAACTATAATCATGGGGGTCATGTAGGAGCAAGAAAGGGAATCCCTGGGGATAACCTTCACTGCATGGTAGGATGGAATCCTCAGGGGTTCCCTTCCCTACATGGAAAGAGAAAATCCCTAGGGGTTCTCAGTGGTTGTAGGGGTGATCACAGTGGGGTTTTAAACCCCCTGCTGATCACTTATATTTTTAACCTCTTCCCTGCCATGGGAAGGGGTTTATGTACATGTATGGGAAGAGAGAAGGTGTTTTAACTTTTCAGCAATGCTGCACAGGCTACAAAGCTGATGGCACCGTAGCCTCCCAGCTGTGCTTTTGTGGGAACCATAGCAGCATCAATTTATGGTCCCCACATCACAGTGGGATTTGGAGAGACAGGGATTTGGGTCGATCCTTAAGTTGCATGAAGATTTTTTTTTTTGCCCAACTATGAATGTGGATTTAAATAGGGCTCTAAAGTCTGTATTTAATTTAAGGAACAGAATAGTGAGCTAGTCTCCTTCTGTGAAACCTGCAGCAATCAAAATACCTCACAAGATGGAGACATTCTTTAAAATGATTTAGAATCAAATGTATAAGAAAATAAATATGCAAAAACAATACATGTAAAAATCGTTATCTGATAAGATACAGCCTAGATAAAAGCTGTGATTCGTGCCAAGTAGTTGGAGGTTCTTCAAATGATAAATTCCTCTGGCATTGCATTCTTGATCCTTAAAGTATGAACATAGGGTGTATAAAAAGTTTAAACATGACACAACATGCCAAAAATATATAATCTGTTCCATATTTATCAAAATAACGACATCTGAATTCTAGTGAATAATAGGTTATGATGAAGGAAACTGCATGTAATTGTTTAATTAGACAGAGACTGCATTTTTTGTCATGCTTAGTTCTAGGGTTTTTTACAAGGAGTCCTTGGACAATTAAGTTTTAAGGCATTCCCTGGCTTAGGTGAAACATAGCAGTGATTATGGATTAAGGAACTGACTTCTTAATGGATAGTACCTAGATTTCTACTGTATTTCGGCAATTCCCCTTCTCTACATCAGTCATATATGATGATAAGTTGGGCAACAAACTACATGCACCACCTGTTTGTTTGTTTTTGGTTCCCAAACATGATTTGTATTAAGCACTGCCTCTGATTAATTATTATATCAAATGTGTATAAAATATGAAGTAATTGAAGTTGAAAAAAAACTTTTAGTCCATCAAGTTCATCCTTTTTAGATCTGCAATATGTAGATGAATTGTTAATTACTCCAGAGGAAGGCAAACAGAATTTTTTTTTAGCCAATTGTCTCAAAAGGGGGAAAATATATAAAATTCCATCCTGACCAGAATACTTGTGATCGGACTCCTCCCTGGATCAATACTCCTTTTTTAATTATCCAGGATAAACCGGAATATATATATAAATATATATAAATATATATAAAAATATATCCAATCCCTTTTTAAAGTTATCTATCGAATCCGCTGTCACTTCCTTATTTGGTAGAGAATTCCACAGATTAACCACCCTTACTGTGAAGAACCCTTTTCTTTCTTTAAGGTAAAATCTTCTTACTTCTAATCTCAAAGGATGTCCCCCTGTGTCCCCTTGTCAGTTGAAAACCTCTTGCCACAAAAAGCTCACTTGACAAAGCCTTGTATTGACCCTGGATATATTTATATAAGGTAATCCTATCCCCTCTTAGATGCATTTTTTCTAGAGAAAATATTTTAATCTGGTTAGTTTTTCTTCATAACTTAGCCCCACCATTACACCATTATTAGTTTAGTTGTCCTTCTCATTACTTTTTCCAGCTCTAAAATGTCATTTTTATGTAGTGGGCCCCTAATTTGTACTCCATATTCCAAATGAGGGCATACTAGGGATTTGTATAGTGGTAGAATTATATTTGCTTCTATACCCTTCTTACTACATGCTAATATTTTATATAAATTTTATATATATTACATACATATCCACCTACGTATGTATTTTTAGTACCTAGATTCCTACCTAAGGCTCAAATTACTCAGAAATCAACTTTCTTAGTGGATTGTAAGTGTCTTATTTAGATTCTAAGTTTTGAGTCAGTACTTTTTTGTATAAGTTAATGAGGTTAATGTGAAGTTGAATCATGCAATATTCTATTATTTCCTATGAGAAATTGTGTTTAGGTGTGTGTGGCTGAGGGACATCACTTTTATGGATGGGGATTTAGTGCAATGTGAAGCTAGGGGACAGGCGTGTTTAACATGTTTTTTTTTTGTGAGCTAGCCTGCTACAGAAGGTAATATGCTTGAGTACACACTAAAGTAGTTTAAATACATTATAGATTGGGGCAAAATGTGTGCTTCTCATCAGGATAGAGACTGCCTGCTGTTTATTACTGTGGGAGTGTTTGTGATGGGAAGAGGCCCAACTCAGCTCCATAATTCTCCTGCCTTGGCCACAGCTTAGCTCTCTTGGGCTTTGGAGTGGATGGGCTTCAAGGTGACCAGCTTCTATTCCAGGACTATCAGGATGCAGAACAGGAATCAAGGAGTTAAAAATAACGAACAAAGGTGATAACCTCTAAATAAAAGTCAGAATACCATGATTATGTTCTCTGGACGAGTGTGTCTTTATTGGGAAAAGTTGGAACATGGACAAAAAGAACAATACAACTTTGGTTCAACCGACAAACATAATTCAATTACCTGCCCTTAATCAGTTTACTTAATCTGTCCTTGTCAGTACCTCACTGGCCAATCTGGGGCGTGTGGGAGTTAATCCCATCACAGGGTGAACTGGTAATTACATCACAAACTTAAACACATTCAAAGTCTGCTTCTAAACTAGTTAACTAACTTATATTATTTGAATTTCCTGTCAACAGCTAGATAATGTCATCAGGCAGGCCGTTATCAAGATGTATCATCCATTGTTCAAATTTCCAGTCTCTAGTGATGGAATTAGCAGGGGCAGGAATGGAGATCAGTGGAAGGATAGAGAGGACATAACTCTTTCAGTTTCGGTTAACTCATCCCCAGAGTGTTGTGCTAGCAGTCTTATGTTATAGTTTATGTTTTGATGTTCATTTTGAAGGCATGTATTGGTGCCTGTATGGTAGATTATGTTTGGGGGAATGATAGTAGTTAGCTAAGATGGGAGGCTACGGGACCCAAGCAGTTTATAAGTTCACCAGGTCGTAAAAGAGTAGTATGGGTAGTCCACGGTTAGAGTAATACCACAGTGACATTTTAAATTGGAGGGATAGTATGGGTTAGGACAGACTGCCCTTAGCAGCTGAGGGACTTTTAGGCAGCACATCTAGTTTGGTTGATAATTACCAATATTCCATTCAAATATTTAAAATATAAGGATATAAGTATTTATGAAGTCTTTCAAATGCTATAAAGATAGCAAAGTGTATATTGTATCTATTATCATATTGGAGTAGCTGTGAAAGCCCAGCAGGACAAGAGAAAAATAAGAATATTGCTATATAAATGTGTCACCTTAAATACATTGTTTGTGCAAATTACTGGATCACTGTATACTGCAATACTTTTATTTTTTTCTTCATAGCAACATTTTCAGTGGTTCTGTCCGGCTGTACCCATAACTTGTCCCTGAGACCATAACTGTGGTTCCTCGGGGAGAGGATATGGAGAGAGGACTTTAAACATATTATATATGTACTATATATATATACTAGCGACTTGCCCGTCAAAAAATGACGGCAATGAGATGTGTATGTTTGGAAAGTTGTTTAGTTATAAATATATCTATGTGACAGTTGTAAGTATTGTGATATTAAAACATGTTTAGTTTAGTAAAATGTTCTCTTAGTGAACAATAAGTGTTGAAACATTTTCTATTAAAAGTATTAACCTTTTAATGTAAGAACAGTTGAAAATGAAATTAATCATTATTGTAAACTTTAAGCAATGGTTTGTTAAGATTCAATTTGTATGTGAAGAATTGTTAATTTCAATATACATGAAATCCCAATAAAAGCAAATATAACTTTGTAATATATGTAAATAATAAACTTGAAATTGTATTTAGTGAAAGTTTACCTTTATTATTTGTGTAACTTTGGAACTTGACAAAACATTTATCTAACTTTGAACATTATAAACAATAAGATAGTGAACACATTTTGTAACATAATTTGGTATAAAAATTAATAACATTTGAATTTAAAAACAGTTTAACTTTAAACTAATCAGTATTTAAACTAATCAATTTGTATCAGAAGAATTATTAACTTCAATATTTTACATTTAATCCCGATGAAAACAAACAGTAGAAACCCAGCTTGAAAGGTACCCAATTGTAACATGAATTTTGTAATATATTTAAGTAAGAAACTTGACATAATATATTTTTAAACTTGAAGTTTCTTATATATGTACATTTCCAACAGTAAAAAAGATTTGTACAAATTGAAACAGTATAAACAGTAACATAGTGAATAAAGATTGTAACATAATTTTGTATTGAAAGTATTAACATTTGAATGTAAAAACAGTTTAACTTCAAAGTACTCAATATTTAAAACTTAAGGCAATGGTTTTTTAACATGCAATTTATTTCCGAATAATTCTTAACTTCAATATACATTGAATGCAAAGGAAGGCAAACAGTAAAAACTCTCTGTAAAATGTACTCAATGAAATAAATTCCTTCATGACCACATGAACTGTCGATAAACCTTAATACAGGGAGTAATATTAACATAACATACAATATTTACATTGTGTCTTAAAACGTGGTGGAGCTGTTAACATGAACTTTGTAATATGTTGAAGTAAAGAAAGTTAAAATCTTGTTTTCCAACTTGTAACATTACAAACAGTAATATAGTTAATTAACATTTTAACATAAGTATCACATATATATAGTTGCAAGGCAAGTGTTTTGTGTTTGAGTCGTTCCATAAATTATGACTGAAATTGTTTCTTGTTTATTATTTTTGAATGTTTTTAAATGTGTTTTGCTTGTGTTTTGTTTCTTTACTGCAAAGTTATAGTACTTCATAGTAGACAATGTTTTTAGTAAAAATACGTCCATCTTCTAATAAATCACCTTGACTTTCATTCTTTTCAATGTAAAGTTTAATAGCCTGTGGATTTTTGCACCGTGACAACGCAACGTACAATTGACCATGTGCAAATACTGTTTCTTCCAGGAAAATACCCACAGATTTGAATGTTTGACCTTGTGATTTATTGATGGTCATGGCAAATGCCATAATAATGGGAAATTGTCTTCTTTGAAGTATAAAAGGAAGACTACTTTCACTTGGTGCTAAATCTATTCTTGGTATGAAAACTCTCTCTCCTTTATGGGTCCCAGTTAAAATTTCAGGATCTATAAAATGGTCCTTTAATTGTTGAACAATTAATCTTGTCCCATTGCATAGTCCTTTTTTGGGGTTCATATTTCGCAGTAACATAATAATTGCACCTTTCTTTAGCTGCAAAATATGTGGTGGCATTCCAGAAGGAGTTAGTGAGTTTATAAATTCAGTCGAAAAGTTGGATTGACTTTCATTGTCATCAGCAAGTACAGAATCAGCACTGTGATAATTTCTTTGTGGTGCATTAATTTTTTTTAAGATTTCATTATTGAGTATTAATGCATCCTTATTTTTACACGTTAGTATGACTTGGTTGGCAAGCTCGGAATATTCCTCGTTATTTATACTCCCTTCAAATATAGCGGATATAATATCTTGTTGACAAATCATATGTGGTGGGATCTCTACAGTGTCGTCAGGTAAATGTGGTATTTTTTCTGTTCTGCCTCCTCCAATTTTAATAAGCCAATCATTGAAATCAGTTTGGCCTTCTGATCTCATATTTTGTTTCAGTTGAAGATGGGTAAAATGTTTCCATAGTGTGCTTGACTTTATACATGTTTCAACAATGTCAGTTCGATTTCCATGTACAACGACAGGTAATGTTTGTCTGAAATCGCCACCTAACAACATTACCTTTCCACCAAATGGAAAAGTATTATCCATGACTTCACGAAGCAAACGGTCAATACATTGGAGGGCATAGCATGACATCATTGTGGCCTCATCTATTATAATTAATTTACATTTGTTGAATTTCTTTGCTTGTAATGATGTCATGCGAATATCTGACACAGAAGTTTCTAAAATAGGCACTTGCAGTTTAAATCCACTATGAACAGTTCTTCCACCTTCTAACAAAAGTGCAGCAATTCCAGTAGTGGCAAACGCCATTGCTATTTGACCTTGTGCTCGTACTGAACTCATTAATAAATTATACAGATAGGTTTTTCCTGATCCGCCAGGTACATCAAGATAGAAATAACGCTCTGTCACCATGTCATCATCTATTGCATTTTTAATGGCATTAAATGCTTGCAATTGTAATGTATTTAAAGTTGCAAGTCTTTCTTGTGTTCTTTCTGCTTGTAGTTGAATGTCATAGTCTTCAAAGTTTATGTCATCTATAAGACCTGGATCAGGCAAATTAAAACTTGCACAACTTAATCCATGAGTTAAAAAGACTTCTTGGATTTCCATTAACGCTTTTAAGTGTGCAATGGGTTCATTGTATCGTCGCATAAAGTCTTCAGCCATATTACTTTTAAAAGTCTCCCACAAAGCTAATGCATTTGGAGCATTTGAGAAGATACAAATAAAAGCAAATTGTTCTCTCATCTGTCGTGGCATTTGACATTGTGCTGCTTCTTCTAAACATCTTTCCTATTCTGTATCATCCGATAGTAAGTTTCTATGTCTTGCAGCTAAATGGAAGGATTCATATACAATGTCATTAACAGTTCTTAAGTGTTCAAAACTTTGTGCTCCAGGAACATTTAAAAGTAATATCCGTAAGCAAAAACATTCAACATCTCTCGGACTGACTGTGTAAATTCTTGGAATTATTTTATTGCCTCTGCTTTTTCTTGGTCTCCATAATCCATTCACAAAAACATAGTGATATGGAATTTCAATATATAAGTATTCAGTTGCTTCAGAATCAGTGGCATTTAATTCAAACCATGCAGTTAGTGTAGTGTGACGATCTTCACTTTGGGCCAATGCATTCATTTCATTTCCAGCATGGAAATAGACTAAATGTCGTTGTGGCAAATGTACTGCTAACCTATATACTGCATGTGATCTATCATGCAATTCAAATTTTAGAAGCCGCCACATAGCTTCTGGCGCACTGACATAGCGAGCATCTACATGAGATGCAAGTTCATCATGTACTAACTCACTACTTTCAGGGTTGTCTGCACTTTTGACGACTACAGGAGCTGCATCGTAACCTTTGTAAATATATTTGTAGACATATTTAATGGATTTGATGGAAGTGCAGGCTTCTACGTTGATGTGGGTGTTGTACTTCATGAGTAAATGTGGATTGTAGGGTACTACATATCTATTGTCCACTTTTTTTCCACGAATAATGGCACTATCTCCTTCTCTTCTTTTATAAAGTGGATATCCATCACAATTGGCATAGGTTTTGTCTCTATAATCTTTTGGAAATTCTTTTGAACATTTATTATTTTCCATACATGGTGATTGTGGATTAAGGTCACCACAGGGTCCATGAATCATGCGATGAGTAACAATCTCATATAGTCTACCATATAGTTCTGGATCTGGTAGTTCAGCAACAATGACTGCATCTACTTTGTCCGAAGTATCTAATTTATCTTTTTCTTGAAGTATTATTAGAAGATGTGCATGTGGAAGGCCTCTTTTTTGGAATTCAATGGTATATACATAAGCAAGACATTTGCCAAATAACTGATTTATAGTGAAGTCACGTATTAATTCATTTAATTTAATCTTAAAAACTCTGGCTACTAAATCTGGTCGATCTGAAGCAGTTTGTCCAAGAAGTAGATTTTGTGTAATTTCTGGCCATTGTGGATTACATGTAAATGTCAGAAATAAATCAGGTTTGCCAAATTTAGTGACAATAGCCATAGCATCATTGTATCTTTCTCTCATATTTCGATGAGATCCTTGAAAGGAAGATGGTAAAATGATGGCTTTGCCAGCTGTCATGTCTCTGCTTGTAGCCACGTCAGCAACATAGTCCATTAATCCAGAATATTGTTCTACACAGAGTTTATCTTGTTGATATTTGATAAAGTTAAAATTATTTGCCTCAACTTGCAAATAAGAATCAATAATCCATTGTTGTGTTAGTTTTCCACCACATAAAATTGGATTAAATACATTGCGAATGGCAATTTGAGCTACTTTAAATCCAAGCATAGAAACATTATTTCGGATTCTGGCTTTAGCATTTGGATAACTAGGAAGAGTTAATTTTGGTTGCCAACCTGCTTCTCTGTGTGGGAAAAAGATGGGATATGTCATTGGATCTAAATTTGGACTTAAGATACTCATATTAATGAACGGTTGCTCCTCATTTCTGGGATATATTCTAATGTCTCTTTTAAATGGTGGTTCTCCTTCATCATTCTGAAACACCATTGCAACCTCATTTGATGTTGGCAAGTTATAACGACGTTTATCAGTATGTCTGTCTCTTTTAAGCACCATATTAACCTTGGGCATTGGTAATTGATGTCTTTGTGCATGAAGTAGTTGTTCATTTTCTACTTCTGCCAATTTTTTATAAGCTTTACTGTAGGGATTGTTGTCCATAATGTTATTTAGCTCTATAAAAACACTGTGTAAGCATTTTTTATTTTCTTCCATCTGCATACGTTGGTCAACAGCTTCCATTGTATCTAGGAAATATAGTTGAGCGAATTTTCTTTGATCTCCTTTCTCTGGATGTAAATGTGAAGTGCGATGATAAATTTGTCCTTGTACTTTAAAACAGTAAGGACCATGTCCTGGTACATTAGCAGCTAATGTTGCCCCCATGGATGCAAAGGATATGGCACTATTGTAGGATCTTATGTTTGTTTTAAAAATTTTGTAGTTTGGAAAAGTAGGTTCAGTCATAATATTTTGTAAATAGATAGGAAATTCTTTCCTTTCTGGAAGTTTGAACTTGCCTTTTTGACAGCAACTAATAAATTGGCCATCTCTGGGTCTCTCCTGTTTAAAATAAGCCTCACAAAACTGACATTGAGTAGTCATGTCCCCACAACTATGAACCTCTACTGCTAAAGACTTGAGTAAAGGACAATTTGCAAAGCATATTGGATTTTGACTTTCATATTCATCAGGTGAAATGTCATATAATGTTTCAACAACAGGTTCTAAATGCTTTGTTTTTTTCGTGGCTTTTCTTGGTATATGTTGTATTGTTTGAGGTAAAATGTCATGTAATGTTTCATGAACGGGTTCCAAATGCTTTGTTTTTTTTGTTGCTTTTTTTGGTATCTGTTGTATTTTTCTGGTAAAATGTCATCTGATGTTTGAGCAACAGGTTGTAAATGCTTTATTTGCTTTGTTGCTTTGTTTGACATATCTTTAATTTCTGCAGGTGACAGTCTTTTGCTTGCAATTCTTTTGCGTTCTTTTTCTCGTCGAATTTCCTTCTTCTCCGGTGTCTGCTGGCTGTCTGCTCTCTGTCGTCGTTCTCTAGCTTGGCGTCTTTTCTTTTCTTGTTTACTCTCATTATCAGCCATGTTAATCTGTAAAAATCAAATAATGTATCATTAGTTTATTTTGAGATGTTAAGTTTGTTTTGATGAAAAATTGTTATCAACAGTGTGTTTACATTTTATACTTAATCAATTTCAATGTGGTCAATTGAATAGAGGTCTAAATAAGGCCATCAGAGAATTATTTAAAGAAGTTTTTATTTAGTAAACATGTATCCAAAAGCAAGTGTTTCACTAACTAAAAAGGTATTTTAAAAAATATGTTATGTCCTTATGTACAGCACTATTCAATTTGTCAAATGAGGGTCTATGACTGAAATTTTAGAATGACAAATTGTATAGACTCTGTGTTTTGAGCCTTTTTTGGACTATGCAATTTTTTTTTTCAGGCTACATTGAAGTTTTTATTTACTGTTAAAGATTATTGGTCCTAAAAGACAAATAAGAGATAGATGAAAAATGTGTTAGTTATATTTTTTTAACAGTTATAGTTACTGGTGCTTTATTTTAAATTTTATTTTCTGTTGACATCGATGCAAAGCTAAGATATTTATTTATTTTTCTCTTTTTTTACTTGTTATACTGTACCTTGGTTGAAGTTTGATTTCAAGCAGAATCTTTGTTGGTCCTGTGTTGAAAGCCTTCGTCTGATGGTCTGGTCCTGTGTTGAAAGTCCTCGTCCGATGGTGTAGTCCTCTGTTGAAAGTCCTCGTCCAATGGTCTGGTCCTCTGTGGAAAGTCCTCGTCCGATGGTGTAGTCCTCTGTTGAAAGTCCTCGTCCGCTGGTCAGGGAAGGGAGAGGGGGGAAGAGACACAGGGAAGGGAGAGGGGAGAAGAGACACAGGGAGAGAGAGGGGGACACAGAAGGCACAAAAGGGACACAGGGGGCAGTGTGTTTATCTACAATCCTATTGGTGCACCCCACTTTTGGTATGCTTATTTAGGCTTTTTTCTAAGGCTTATATGTTGTTAAACATTAAATAAGAATATAAATGTAGTTTGGTATGTGCTTGTGTGAGTTTTCGTACAATCCTGTGTGGTGCGCACCACTTTTGGTATACTTATTTATGCTTTTTTTTAAGGCTTATAGGTTGTTAAACATTAAAGAAGAATATGAATTTAGTTTGCTATGTGTTTGTGTGAGTTTTCCTACAATCCTCTTTGGTGCGCACCAATTTAGTTTATGCTTATTTATGCTTTTTTCTAATGCTTATAGGTTGGTAAACATTAACTAAGAATGTAAATGTAGTTTGCTATGTGTTTGCGTGAGTTTTTGTACAATCCTGATTGATGCGCACCACTTTTGGTATGCTTATGTAGGCTTTTTTGTACGTCTTATAGGTTGTTAAACATTGAAAAAGACAATTAATTTAGTTTGCTATGTGTGAGTTTTTGTACAATCCTGTTTGGTGCGCACCACTTTTGGTATGCTTATTTATGCTTTTTTCTAAGGCTTATAGGATGTTAAACATTAAAGAAGAATATTTATTTATTTTTCTCTTTTTTTACTTGTTATACTGTACCTTGGTTGAAGTTTGATTTCAAGCAGAATCTTTGTTGGTCCTGTGTTGAAAGCCTTCGTCCGATGGTCTGGTCCTGTGTTGAAAGTCCTCGTCCGATGTTGTAGTCCTCTGTTGAAAGTCCTCGTCCAATGGTCTGGACCTCTGTGGAAAGTCCTCGTCCGATGGTGTAGTCCTCTGTTGAAAGTCCTCGTCCGCTGGTCTGGTCCTCAGTTGAAACTCCTGGTCCGATGTTCTTGACGCAGTATCTGTTATAAAATAAAAATGAAAGTTTAATTTTATTTGTATGTATTTGTATGAAGGAAAAAATGACATTATTTCTGTGTTTTTCTACAATCCTATTGGTGCGCCCCACTTTTGGTATGCTTATTTAGGCTTTTTTCTAAGGCTTATATGTTGTTAAACATTAAATAAGAATATAAATGTAGTTTGGTATGTGTTTGTGTGAGTTTTCGTACAATCCTGTTTGGTGCGCAGCACTTTTGGTATACCTATTTATGCTTTTTTCTAAGGCTTATAGGTTGTTAAACATTAAAGAAGAATATGAATTTAGTTTGCTATGTGTTTGTGTGAGTTTTCATACAATCCTGTTTGGTGCGCACCAATTTAGTTGATGCTTATTTAGGCTTTTTTCTACTGCTTATAGGTTGGTAAACATTAACTAAGAATCTAAATGTAGTTTGCTATGTGTTTGTGTTAGTTTTTGTACAATCCTAATTGATGGGCACCACTTTTGGTATGCTTATGTAGGCTTTTTTGTACGTCTTATAGGTTGTTAAACATTGAAAAAGAATATTAATTTACTTTTCTATGTGTTTGTGTGAGTTTTTGTACAATCCTGTTTTTTGCGCACCACTCTTGGTATGCTTATTTAGGCTTTTTTCTAAGGCTTATAGGTTGTTAAACATTAAATAAGAATCTAAATGTAGTTTGCTATGTGTTTGTGTGAGTTTGCGTACAATCCTGTTTGGTGCGCACCACTTTTGTTACGCTTATTTAGGCTTTTTTCTAAGGCTTATAGGTTGTTAAACATTAAATAAGAATATAAATGTAGTTTGCTATGTGTTTGTGTGAGTTTTTGTACAATCCTGATTGATGGGCACCACTTTTGGTATGCTTATGTAGTGTTTTTTGTAAGGCTTATAGGTTGTTAAACATTGAAAAAGAATATTAATTTAGTTTGCTATGTGTTTGTTACAATCCTGTTTTGTGTGTAGCACTTTGTGTGTAGCATATATTGCATACTTTGGCCCTCATTCAATTGCAGTTTGGCCAATTCAATAGGGGCCTCATTCTATTATCGGCCGTAAATCGGCCGTAAGGCTGCGATTCCTTGCGGGGGTTCAGTTAACTCGCGATTCTATTATACGGCCCCGCAAGGATCTCATCTTACGGCCGGCCGCATATCTTGGAACCGGCCGTAAGCTGTGAAATATAAAAACGCAAAAATAAATTCAAGCCTGCACTGTACAGCTCTGTAAATGCTAGGGATCATATTGGGGGACATGAGGATTAAAAGAAACCCACTCTCAAGCTTGCACATCTGCCCAAACCCGAGTTCAAATTAACTGTTTATTTTCCGGCTGCGGCGTGGGTGTGTCTGAGGTGCTCCAAGCACTCTGGACTTTTTACATGGATATTTTACGGATATTAAAAATAAAATATTTTACGGATTTGAGTACAGGATAATTATGTGCTATTTTTTCTAACACCTAAAATCCCTTTATAGTCTTCTCAAAGTGCAGGATGGCTTTATTTGAGCTATTTTATGTGCTTAATTGGTGCTAGCGGGACCTCTTTCCTGCAAGTAAGCTGCGGCTCGCTTTTAGCCTTGCAGAGAGGTTTCCCGGAGCAATTGAATTGCAAATCTCTTGCGGCCGTTTTAGATCAAAGGCTTTCCTCCGGCGCGAGCGGCCGCAAGAGATAGCAAGGCACCGGCCGCAAGCCTGCCGGAATCCCCGGCCGTAAGGGAATAGAATAGCAGAATAGCTTGCGGCCGGTCCTTGCGGCCCCGCAACGGCTGCGGCCGCTAATAGAATGAGGCCCTAGGGCTCTAAAAGTGCTTATTTATAGCTCTATTGAATTGTCCAAAATATCAATTGAATGAGGGCCTTTGGTTGCTGCATTTGTTATATTGTCGGGGCCTCATTTAATTGCATTTTGGGCAATGGAATAGGGCTCAATATGAGCACAGAGCATATTTTTTACATAAGTTTTTAGTTAGTGAACTTGTATCCAAAAGCAAGGTCTTCACTAACTAAAAACTTCATTTAAAAAATATGCTCTGTGCTTATATAGAGCCCTATTGAAATGGGCCAATCACATTTAAATGAGGCCCTCGGCCATTAAAGATATATAGGTCCTCATTCAATTGCAATTTTGCCAATTGAAGAGGGCTCTATATAAGCACATAACATATTTTTTGACGGAAGTTTTTAGTTATTGAAGACCTTGATTGTGGATAGAAGTTCAGCAACTAAAAAATTCTGTATAAAAAATATGTTATGTGCTTATATAGAGCCCTATTGAATTGGCCAACTCGCAATTGAATGAGGCTCATGGTTCCTTTCTTTTTTATACTTAATACTTTACCTTGATTAAAGTGTGGAATGACAGAGGGTCCCCTCCTGCCAATCTTAATCCGCCGGTCTTCATGTAGTGTCTGTTTGAAAAAGAAAGTGAAATAGTTAATTGTATTTTTTTTATTTTTTATTTAGCAAACCATGGCCTTTTCAGCATATAATGTCTTGTTCTATCTTCCCTTTTCTTCTTTGTTGGTGTTCTTTAAAAGGGATTGTGCTTCACAATGCACAGTGCAAATTGTTGAGTGACGCTGTTGATGCAGAGTCTGTTTGAATATTAAAAGTAGAAAGATTGAGTTTTACATGATCTATTGAATTGCAGTAAATTAATGTCATTTAAATATACTTCTGTAATTATTTTCAATTAACATTTTTTTTTTGCTGTAGCTACACACATATGTCACATACATGAAGCACATTTTCAGAGTTGAATGTAATTTTTTTGTATGCGTGTGACATATCACTATACATGAATCATATTTTAATTGTTAAATGAACCTAATTTTTTGTTTTGGCCAACACACATAAATGTGCGTGTGACATGTCACTATAGATAAATGGCTTTTTTGATATAAAAATACTTGTTTTGTTTGTTTTTTGTTAAATGAACCTTATTTTTTTTGTGGGCCTACACACATAAATGTGCGTGTGACATGTGACTATACAGAAATCACATTTTCATAGTTCTTTTTTTTTTTTGTGCTGTCTTGATAATAAAATGTAATATATTATAGCTTACCTCTCAGTTGTAATTTGCACAATGTAAAGTAGTAAATTATGAAAGAATTGTCTTCTCAAGTAAAAGCAGCAGTTATCTATGAAGTCACTCTGTTCATCACCTGAGTAGAAATGTAGAAGTTTCTGGAAATTAGGCAGTATTTATAACCTTGTAGAAATTTCTGGAAAGTGGGCAGTATTTTTTGTAACTTTCAAGTGCCTCAGAACGTTAGCACGCAATACGCATGCGCTATTTGCGTTCCAGCTTACAATTTGCGTTCCATCCGCCATTTTGTGCGTAGTAGTGTTCAAAGTGGTGTTTAAGTGTGACTGTGGTACGTTCCGCATAGTATGTGTTTCATTCTTGCGGGTTACTGCAGTGTAGTTACGTCTGAAGCCTCGTTTTCGTTTTGTTCGGCGGCCATTTTTTCTCTTGCTTAGGCGATTTTCGGCCGTTTAAACTCATTTTTTTTACTTAAATGGACGTGTAAATGAACTTTTGGAGGTGCCTGATGCCCCCCCTTGCTGTAAGTAAGCTTTTTATGTGTTCGTTGTGTTTATTTCTTGTGTTTGTGATGTTTTGATGCGCAGCGGTTGGAATGGGTCTTTCGCGGCCGTATTTTTTTCCGATGGAGCCGTATTTTGTTGCGATGCTGTCGTATTTTTTTGCGATAGACGCGGTTAGCTTTTACGTGTACGACGCAGTGTCTTTGTTTCTAAGTCGTGCGTATGTGTGTTAAGAGCGTGTGAAGGGCCTTTTTTACTGTTTTTTGTTAAGTCTTGCTTGTGTGTGTCTGGGTGTAAGCGGGTGTGAGGTGACTTTGAGTTTTTTTTTGTTAAAAAGTTGTGTGTGTGTGTATGTGTGGGAACACAGCCGATGTTGGGATGCTCCCACCACCGCAAATGCGGACCCTCGCTTCGCGAGGATCCGCATTTGCGGGGACGTTGTTGGGTTTTTGTTGGCTGGGAGGTTGGGTTTATTTTGTTAAAAAGTCGTGTGTGTGTATGTGTGTGTTAACACAGCCGACGTTGAGCCTCCACCTCCGCAAATGCGGACCCTCGCTTCGCATATACATATATATGTACATACAGTGACATTGAAATCAATGTTTCTTTGTTGCACCTGAAGGAGGGTAGTGTGTTTTCTTTTATTAAAATGATGCTCTCAAAGCAGAAAAAAACTGACTCAAACATTTAGTTGTTTTCAGTGTATGCCTTTGTCATTTAATGAGTGTCAATAAAGATATCTAAATCATTATTGTTATTATCCTTTATTTGTACTGTGATAGTAAGGAATTGAGAATATTTACTTTCCAAATATAGAGGCCGAAGCGCCAGACTGTCCTGTGGCGTAGGAGTATTGTAATAGTATCACAGAGTGTTACAGTAATACAGCAGTGCAACTGATACAAGTAAATATTATCAGTATAATCAATAACAGGTAAATATTATGAGTGTAATTGATATGCACATTTGCTAGTGGGAAAACACCCAAATATTAAATGTTGCACCTTAAACGAACCATATACAACAATCTGTGGCCGTTTGGGTCCTGGTTTTGGAAATACAGTAGCGTGTTTTCATCAAGTGTGTCTTTTTCTTACAAAAGGCAGCACTTTAGTCATCTCAATCTACGTCTTTGGTTGTAGTGGACGATCTCTAATCTTGCTATCCATGATCTGCTGCTTCTCAAGATACACCAGTGTCTCTAGTGGATGGGATCTTTGAAATTCTGGAATATCAAGGGGTAGGAGAGAAAAGCGCAAGAATCTCCTGGTGCAGTTTATTTCAACGATTTTGAATAGAGGTAACGAAAGGTTCAATCTGTAATAGCGGGTGTCTACGTGTGGTAATGGGGGCAAGAGTGTCAAGTGTGGAAGAAAGAATCATGTTGCATTGTGAGGTGGCAACGTCAGGGCAGGTGAGGGTGGTGAGGAGCCTGAGACGGGGTTGTAGCACAGTGGAAAGATGTTGTGGGCCAAGTGATTGCAGGTTTCTGTGTGTTCTGGTGGCCAGGAGTCCAGAACTATTTAACATGTCTATTTAATTCATCTTCACTTTAAAAATTACATTTTGACAAATAGGCTAATTTGTAGGAATTTGAAAAGTTTTTAAATTGACTGTGCTATAAAAAAAAACCTGCTATTGGTGATGCAATCTCTAAACATGTGATCACTATGTCAAATACGATATCGAGTAATGAATGTCCATATGCATAAAAAGGCCAACAAGCAGTTGTTGGGACTTCCTAATCAGTAGTTGGCGGCTTAGAAAACACAGGGCCCAATCAGAATTCTGGGGAACCCGTACTGGATGTAACACACACACACAAAATCATTCTCAGTACTAATTCCCTCTATTGCCACGTCACAGCGTAGGTTATATACTTGCAAAAGAAGGCGGATATTAGGGCGATTTTCACAGTTCATGTTAGTCAGTTGCAAGGACAGATAATCTGGTGTTTTCTGTTTCTTAGAACAACTAGAAATGTTTTGTGTTTTAGTAAGGTCGCAAAACATCCCAAGGATAGGAACATGATATTATGGTTAGGCTATATGTCAGCAAAATATGTTAAACCCTTCATCAGCAGCATAAGTTAACCCCTTCATTCCCCTCTTAGATCACAACGTGATCTTTATTTGGGATGTAAGCAGTGGTGTATATATATGATAGGAAGCGAACTGAGACACTGGAAGGTGATAGACCCTCAAGCAGGGGCGGCCCGTCCATTGGGGCTTCAGGGCAAACGCCCCCCCAAATATTTTCTTCACCCTGCAATAAAAAAAACACAACAATGTATTAGTATAACCCAAAAACAAATAAATATAAGGTGTACATCATCATTTCAAGTCTAAATAGTATTAAAAATGAAGTAAAGTTAGTAAAGGGACACTGTCACTTTAAAATAACCCTTGCGCTACATTATCTAATGCTGTGTATCTATATAGCCCCCTGCCTGCACCCTGTGTGATCAAATTACAATAGTTATACACTGTGTACACTAACCTTTAGACTCTTCTCTCTCTTCAATGAGTCCTGGCCTGGCCCCCTGACCGTTAATGCATGCCGCCCACCATCACAGTGACGATATGCATGGGCGGTCATAAATGTATCAATTAATAAATGACAGTCTTCCATCATTGACCAATCAATGATGGAAGGCTGTCCAGTTACTAAGTGATCAATCTAAACCCACCCAGACCGTTAGCCCTGAGCGCCCGCCAGCAAATAGGGCCTCGAGTTTACATTTTGATTGACTGATACAGTCAATAAAACCACCAGTTCCCTGTCCCTTCCCCCTTTCTGTTTCCTGACCCTGGTCACGCTGAGACTGAGAGACCTCCCTGGCTGAATCTACTCATCTGCTCTGCCTGCCTAACACAGTAAGTCTACACCTGCCTCTGCCTGGCACCTGCCCTGCCCCTGGCCAAACCAAAACCCCTAGTAGCCCCTAATAAAAGTTAGGGGTGACCAGTTACCCCCAGTCCCCCACTATGCCTGCCTGGCCTGCCAGTGCCACCTACCCAGCCACCCACCAACTACCACCGACGACCCCAGCCATCACCCCCATGTGGCCTGTGCCACCCCCGATCAGGCCTGCCCTATGCTAGCCTAGCTATGCCATCATGCCACCGCCGGATTACCCCGATCACGGGATCGGGGTAGTCGGGTGGTGAGCGGGGTGGCACAGGCCCACATGGGGGTGATCGGATCACCCCCTTGATGAGGCCTGTGCCACCCCTGATGACCTCCATGTTGCCGCCCTATGCCACCCCCGAGGCCCGATCACCACCGGGCCCCCGGCACCACCCCGATGCGGCCTATGCTACCCCGGGTATTCGGGCAGTGAGCGGGGTTGACCAGGCCACATGGGGGTGGATGTTCACCCCCATGAGGCCTGTGCCACCCCTGGTCGTGGCCTATGGGCGACCGATGGGCGCCTGACCGTGACCGACCCCACCCGGGATGAACCAACTACCTACCCCCCCCCCCCCCTATTTTTATTCCATTTTTAGAAGTAACAGGCATGTTTATGTGCCTGTCACTTCTAAAGATAAAATAAAAATAAGGGAAGGGGAAAAAAAATACAGTAAAAACATTATTACAATTAAACAGTAAGCTAACACATTGTTAGTACAGTTAGTAACACATTTTATACAAAAATAAACAGCTTTAAACAAACATTAATAAAAAATAAAATAAACAACAGCACATACTTGTAAAATTGACCCCTCCAGCGTTGGCCTTCTGTCCTCTCTGGATATAGTCATGAAAAATAAATAATCCATGTTGATTGAAGCCAATGGTCAAATAAAATAATCCATGTTGATTGAAGCCAATGGTCAAAATAAAATAATCCATGTTGATTGAAGCCAATGGTCAAAATAAAATAATCCATGTTGATTGAAGCCAATGGTCAAAATAAAATAATCCATGTTGATTGAAGCCAATGATCAAAAATAATCCAATCTTGATTGAAGCCATTGTCCATCCATCCATTCTGGCCCATTGAAAGAGGCCTCCACAAAAAAAAAACGACGCTCTAAAAAAAAAAAAACAACACACTAAAAGAGCTCCTCCTACAAGGAGCCCCTCCCGCGATTAATTGTTTTTTTCCCACGGTCTGCTATATATACTAATTTTTGAAGGACTCTGATTGGCTGAAATTTTTGATTGACATCGATTTCAACCAATGAGAGTCTTCAAAAAATTAGCAAATCAGCAAGCAGGTATGGAAGCCTGTAAGGGTAAAAAAGGTTAGTGTGAACTTGTTTGACCCTGTATGTATTATACATATTACAGGGCTATTTTATGTGATATACATGTTACAGGATAATATCCTGTAACATGTATAGCCAAAAAATAGCACTGTAATATGTATAACAAATAAAGTGTAATAGAAATGCATGAACAATATAATATACCAAGTAATAAAGAACATCAATTAATCAAATAATAAATATCAATTAATATATATTGTTGTATGTATATGTTTATGTATATTTATGTGTATTTTTTATATATATATATATATATATATATATATTTGGATATATATATATATATATATATATATATATATATATATAAAAATTAATATCAATATATCACAATAAATAAATATAAATATATATATATATATATATATATATATATCAATTTGATATATATATATATATATATATATATCAATTTGATATATATATATATATATATATATTTATTTATTTATTGTGATATATTGATATACATTTTTATATATATCTATCAATATATATATATATATATATCTATCAATATATATATATATATATATATATATATATATATTTATATATTATTATTATTATTTTTTTGGGCCTATATGTTATTTAAGGTTTTTAAGGTACGGTTGGGGCCTATATGGTCCCAATTTGTTATTTAAGGTTTTTAAGGTACGGTTGGGGCCTATATGGTCCCAATTTGTTATTTAAGGTTTTTAAGGGGCGGTTGGGGCCTATATGGTCCCAATTTGTTATTTAAGGTTTTTAAGGTACGGTTGGGGCCTATATGGTCCCAATTTGTTATTTAAGGTTTTTAAGGTGCGGTTGGGGCCTATATGGTCCCAATTTGTTATTTAAGGTTTTTAAGGTACGGTTGGGGCCTATATGGTCCCAATTTGTTATTTAAGGTTTTTAAGGGGCGGTTGGGGCCTATATGGTCCCAATTTGTTATTTAAGGTTTTTAAGGTACGGTTGGGGCCTATATGGTCCCAATTTGTTATTTAAGGTTTTTAAGGTGCGGTTGGGGCCTATATGGTCAAAATTGGTTATTTAAGGTTTTTAAGGTATGTTTGGGGCCTATAGTCCCACTTGGTCTTCTAAGGTATGTTTGGGGCCTATATAGTCACACTTGGTATTCTAAGGTATGTTTGGGGCCTATATAGTCACACTTGGTCTTCTAAGGTATGTTTGGGGCCTATATGGTTCCACTTGGTCGTTTAATGTTTTTTAAGTATGGTTTTGTTCTTGAATGGTATGATTGATTTGCTTGTTTTCTTTCAACCCCAGGTGCAAACCCTATGTGGCTGCAGATTTGTTTCTACTCATTGGTCAACTTAATGAACGTGAATACCCTGAGAAGAAGAGCCGACTAATGGTAGGTGTCACTCCTTTAATTTTTCTGTTAATACGTATAGGTGCAATTATGATATTGCTGTAGTCTTGTCACATGAGTTTTTTCAATCTATATTGTATACCAATGAATTTAACACATTGTTACTTTACTTCTTGACATTTCTGCATTGCAGATCATGTATTTCAATGGGCTTTACAAGCATAAGGTCATTGGGCGGGGCTTATAAAGGTCATTATGATGCCAGGGGGAGGAGTTATAAAAATGGGTGTGGTTTGAAAAAGGGGGAGTGGCTATGTTTCGCCATGTCGCCCCTCCAACTTGAAAAGTCACCAGCCGCCACTGCCCTCAAGGGTATCAGAACATGAGATATACCTGTGACCAGGTGGTGTTACGTCACAGTATTTAGCTGTAAATTCTTAGGAATATAGCCTTGCAGCATGTAATAAAAACACAAAGGAATACAAGGGAAGTAATGACACAGAGTAAACAGAATTATCATCAATATAGGAACAACATTCTTTACCTATTAAAGCACACACACCCCGCCTTTGGAAGCTAAAACATAATCTAAAGCCATTCTATTCTACAAAGTGACCATTCTAAATTTGCACCTGCTCCTAGTTTAGATAAAGTCTAGATACAGTGCCTTGCAAAAGTATTCACCCCTTGGCATTTTTCGTGTTTTGTTGCCTCACAACCTGGAATAAACATGGATTGTTTGAGGATTTGTATCATTTAATTTACAGAACATGCCCACAACTTTGAAGATGTTTTTTTTAAATTATTGTGAAGCAAACAACAAATAGGACAAAATAACAGAAAAAGCCAATGTGCATAACTTTTCACCCCCCTAAAGTCAATACTTTGTAGAGCCACCTTTTGCGGCAATCACAGCTCCAAGTTGCTTTGGATAAGTCTCTATGAGCTTGCCACATATTACCACTGGGATTTTTGCCCATTCCTCTTTGCAGAACTGCGCCAGCTCCTTCAAGTTAGATGGGTTTCCCTTGTGAACAGCAATCTTTAAGTCTGACAACAGATTTTCTATTGGATTGAGGTCTGGGCTTTGACTAGGCCATTCCAACACATTTACATGTTTCCTCTTAAACCACTCAAGTGTTGCTTTAGCAGTGTGTTTGGGGTCATTGTCCTGCTGGAAGGTGAACCTCCGTCCTAGCCTCAAATCACGCACTGAGCGGTACAGGTTTTGCACAAGAATATCCCTATATTTAGCACCATCCATCTTTCCCTAAACTCTGACCAGTTTCCCAGTTCCGGCTGCTGAAAAACATCCCCTTAATGATGCTGCCACCACCATGTTTCAGTGTGGGTGATGTGTTGGTTTTGCACCAGACATAGCATTTTCTTTGATGGTTGAAAAGCTCAATTTTAGTCTTATCAGACCAGAGCACCTTACTCCATACATTTTGGGAGTCTTCCACATGCCTTTTCGCAAACTCAAAATGTGCCATTTTGTTTTCTGCTGAAAGTAATGGATTTCTTCTGGCCACTCTGCTATAAAGCCCAACTCTATAGAGCGTACGGTTTATTGTCGTCCTATGTACAGATACTCCAGTCTCTGCTGTGGAACTCTGCAGCTCCTCCAGGGTTACCTTAGGTCTCTGTGCTGCCTTTCTGATTAATGCCCCCCTTGCCCGGTCCATGAGTTTTGGTGGGCGGTCGTCTCTTGGCAGGTTTGCTGTTGTGACATATTCTTTCCATTTGGTTATGATAGATGTAAGGGTTCTCCTGAGGATCATAAAAGATTTGGATATTTTTTTATAACCTAACCCTCACTTGTACTTCTCAACAACATTGTCCCTTACTTGTTTGGAAAGTTCATTGGTCTTCATGGCAGTGTTTGGTTAGTGGTGCCTCTTGCTTAGGTGTTGCAGCCTTTCAAAAAAGGTGTGTATATGTAATGTCAGATCATGTGACACTTAGATTGCACACAGGTAGACACCATTTCACTAATTATGTGACTTCTGAAGGTAATTGGTTGCACCAGAGCTTTTTATGGGCTTCATAACAAAGGGGGTGAATACATACGTACATGCCAATTTTCTGTTTTCTATTTCTAAAAAATAGTTTTATGTATATATATTTTTCTCATTTCACTTCACCAACTTAGACTATTGTGTTCTGATCCATCAAATTAAATTCAGATTAACAAAACATTGAACTTAAGGCTGTAATGTAACAAAATAGGTAAAAGTCAAGGGGGTGAATACTTTTGCAAGGCAATGTAGTTGAAAATGTCTAACAGTACTAGACGCTTATATACACACAAACTACATAAATAAATATATGCATTATTATTATTGTTATTAAATATATGTATCATTATACATTAAGTCTTAATCTTTGCATCTTTGCCTCTATTGTTTGCCTCCTTAAGTACAAAATAAAGACTTTGGGCCCTATTAAACTGTCAAAATCGCAATTACTGAAGCTCGTAATGTAGCTTGCAAAAGTTACTGATATTCAATTGGACTCCTCTAGCTACCAGCAATCTACTTGTGAGCTACAGGCTGAGAATTCCTGTGGTTGTCAAAATCATAACTCCGACCCATCTAAGCCTTTGATCTTTCAAGCCTGCAAATGTTACAATCGCTAAAATCACAAATCGCTCTTTAATTACTACAATTATCCAAGGACGCAATTGCTTTCGAACCTGCAAAGGGAAAATGTAGCCAAATATGTTACAGGTTCCCAAAAGGGCTCACAAAAGGTTTACAGGCTAGTTCTTAACACTGCAAAAGACAATAAAAACACACTACTGGACTTTAAAATATGGGGAAAGCAGTGGAAGGGATTAAAATTCATTGCACAACAACCCCAAAAGAATAAATAGGCCTTACATTTTTTTTTCTCATATGTTAAAATAGTCATGCATATGTCAATATGAAAGTGTTGCGGCATGATGCATAAAGCAATTAAAGACACACTATCTGATTAAATTGCAACACAAAAACATGAAACTGTTTTGCATATTATCCATTTTTCATTCCCAGAGGCTCTAATCAGATCTAGATTGGGAAAATAGATAGTGGCCAAATTACACTGCCACATGACATATATCAAGTACCAGGGAAACATACACCACGCTAACCTACTCTAACCCATTAGGAAGGGCTGCAAAGAAAGACTGTTCAAAGGCACATGGGGCAACAGCCAATTCACCTCCATCAAGAACAATCTCCGCTATGCCCATCCTGGAAAGTCCCACGCCATTGCTGGTGGCCATGTGCCAAGATGTATACCCATTATCATTATCACCTGTCATATTTTTATTAGCCCTTCAGGGAAATGTTTATACTCCACAGTATCACAAATTAGACCTCTCATGTGTATTAACTCTATATTATTATATTAGTATTATTATATGTATTAATCTATTACACAGTAACTAGGGCTCATTAGTTTACTGATATAGGAATGTGACACAAATGTAATGTATGTGGATGTCCCAAAACCCCAACCATTGAAAACACACTGACACAGTGTATAACAAAGCTTGATTTCATACAAAGAGGACACTCAGACATGGACAAAACTGTGTGTGGGCGGATCTCGGAAGGGCAAGAAGCTTTTTGGGGAAATAGGGGATACTTAAAGGAGGTAATGTCATAATCTAGAATAATCATGATGCATAGCACCTACCAGGGTCACATGTGGTCACTACACCACTGCAACCGGAATCTGATGAAAAAAATGATCAACAGAAATCACTTCATTTATAAGAAGTGACAGTAATGTGCTTAGCAGTTACATCTGGTCATCATCAGCTCCATTGAACAGATGCATAAACATCTGGATTATCTCATCCAAACCAGTTACACACATACAATGTGCTACTAAAATAAAAATCCGGAAAAAAGGTGGTAGAGTAAAAAAAGTTGGAGGAGGATAAAAAAAAAGAAAATACATCCATGTACAGTACAGTACTGTAACTGTAACAGTATACCAACTCACCTGATTTCCATCTGCAAGCATTACTAGGCATTAGCTAGTTTTCAGGATATCTCAATGGGAGTGACCATTAACAATTATGTGTGATCTCACAATAAATGCTTAGCTGTGACCACCATTAGTGGTCCAGGTGAACTACAACCTTCTCCATCTGCAAGTCCACCTCCATAGCGGTATTAGTCTAAATTTAAGCTAACAATGGGAATATATTACAATTACTTCATTTCTTGGACAATGCTTGCAGATGTAGTAGAGGCCTTCATGGATCTGAATTGTGCTTAAAACAAAAAAAGAAAACAATAACCTGCAAAATAAAGCCTTAAAAAAGATAGGGACTGCAGCATCTCTTCTCAACAGCATTCCTCAGTAAACATCAATTGGTGACATGTTCAATAGAACCCTATGTGTCCACAGAGAAGAGGATCATGGGCCATGTGATGGGAGGTAGCCATCTGCATACAAAATATCACCATCACATAGGCCATGATCCTTTACTATGTAGCCAGTCTAGATTACGTTAACATTTGGGCCAATAGATTGCCACTGAGGAGTGCTGTTAAGAAGGCTCAAAAATATGTGCAGCCCCTACCTCCTCCTCTGCCTTGCATCAGGGCCCCAATCCTCAGTGGGCGGCCGTCGTCTCCCTGGTGGGGGGGATGCATCCCCCCAGGAGGCAGTGGCAACTGCAATGGCGGTGCTGGTAGCGGTGTTGGTGGCAGAGGCATGGGGGAGGAGAGGCGGGGCTAGGGATCAGAGCGCACTGCATGAGATCTGCGTTCACTTGGAGTACTGCGCTCTGGTCCGCCCCCATCCTGAGCAGCCCAGCAAGGTAGGATTCTGTCATTAGGTGGTGCCTCCTCTCCTTCCTATTTCGCCTGGCCAGGCTGCACATGACCTCCGCATGATTGGCAGAGATGCTGGGCTGGATTTTCTGAAGGCACTCCATTACCTGTTGCATGAAGGCCAGCATCTCCCCCTGAGCAACCCGGGTTGGTGGCGGTGGTGGCCCAGCTGGAGCCTAGCTCCATAGGGGTGGTGGTGGTGGGCCTGGTGGTGGAGGTGGGAGCCAGGATGATGCACTGTGGGGGGAGGAGGAGGTGGTGGCAAGCCACGATCATCCCTCCAGTAGGAGGGCCCTGGTGATGGCTGTAGTTGTTGGAGGAGGGGGACAGTGGGGTCAAATGCCACCGGTGTGGCCAATGGTCCTGCAGGTGACCCCAATGCCCAGATGAAGTCCTCCTCGTAACTAGCGCCCTCGGCTGTCTCCATTTAATTCTTTGAATGGATTATTGTTGCAAGTTTTATGATTTAAGAAATATATTAAAAAGTACTTGGTATAGAATGTGATTTTATTTAGGTAGACTTTCATTTGAGGATGTAATATAGATAAATATTTCCAATACTGTCCTGTCCCCGGCTTCTCTTGAATCTTTTTCCTTTGCAGCCCACAGAATCTGTGCAGCTTTGCCATTTCTGGCCAGCGATGACAAGAGCAGGAATGTGTTTGCTATTAATAAGTTTGGTGTATGAGGGCCTGCAGGCTGGATCAAGTTACCAACTAATGTTGCTACAGATTACATGTACTGTATCCCATACCAGCATTTTACAAATCCTATATTAGTACATCCCCATCAAGATCACGCTTGAAAAATAAAAGGCGTATAAATGCCACTATCCTATGATAAATCTAAATATGTAAATGTGTTTATAATCAGCTAAATGAATCCTGCCTATGAGGCAGCAATGGAATTTTCTTGTTATTTTTTTGTTTGTAACTATTTCTTTGCATAGAACTTCAAGTCACCGCTTACAAACAACAAACCTGGCTACTGATTCTGTCTAGATTTAAACATGTAATTTTGATCAATGACACAAATATAGCTTGCAAAGCCACTGCATATTAGAGGAAAGTGTATATAACTCTGTTGAATATCTAGACTATTTATTTAGACTGGCAAAAATTAAATGTTGTGCCCGTCATACCAACTTTATAACATATCAGAGAGCAGACATGGATGTTGTTAGAAAATATGCTACATTGACTTATTGTACTAAAAAAACTACATTTTAACTTTTTTAATCATTAAAGGATCTGTCTGGTCATTCATTTTCTATATAGTCTGTTGAATAACTAAACATGATAATGGGCTTAATGAGCTTTAGTAAAAAAAAAAAAATAAAGTAAACATATATCCAATTAATCTTTTCTGCATTCAGACATTTTTATTTTTCACATGTGTATGTTTCCTTCTAAACTAATGCATTTAACATTAATGCTACTGAACTCTTTGGCCCTTGTAGATGCCATTTTTCCATTGTGTAAATAGAAACTTCCTGTACAATCAAACTCTCCTCCCACCATAGAAAGTTGATCACACAAAACCAAAATGGAAGATTCAGCAGTAGGATAATTGTGTATAAAAGGTAAAATAGCACAGACTATATTATTTTATTTTACATTCCAAAATCATTTTGCAAACATTTAAGTGTAGTTCTTAAAATAGTATGTTTTAAATATATAACCACAGTGCTCCTTTAAAAGTAGTAAAACTACTTATACATGGCTTGCTTTTTTATTGATATTATGATTCTGAGCCTGTAATCTGACACAAAAGACCAAGAGGCAACATAACTATTGGATCAGAGTTGTAATGTGCCAGTGACACGACAACAACAACAACTGTTACATGGTAGCACCCTGTCTCCTCAAACCTATAGGAAAAGTTAAAATACTCTGCTCATTCACTTAAAAGTAACACAATTTTGTGGATCTTTCCTTTTATTTACTCCAGCAGAGGTTCACTTTAAGTTGTAAAAGACAAATATAAGTTTTTTTTAACAAATAAATGTTATAGCTTGTGTCCAAAGCTATAATGAAGAGGCGTGAAGAAAGAATAATGACATAACTGTTAGCCCAAATACATAGATATATAAAATAATACTATTTTCTTAATTTGTGTTAACTCACTTCAAGTCAGTCTCTATGTTGGTTTTCCTCCCTCCCATTCCTGTTGTGCCAAAGAAAAAATTCAAACGCTTAAAAATACAATGTAATTATATTTCTCCCTATATGATATAATCTAATGTGTTAAAATATAAAAGGGTGTTTTTAAAGGGACTCTTTAAGCATCATTTTTGTCTTCTCTAAACTTTTTAACTAGGTAACAATTTTATCCTCCTTGATGTTGTTGTCATATAAAGTATACGTTTCTCCAGAGTAAAGAAGTTTCTCACCTTTTGGAGATACCCCTTTCTTGATGTTTTCTCTCATGCACGGTGCCATGTTTCACAATATACGATCTAAGGACACACCCACAGGAGGAAAGTCTTCATACTACCAGTGTAATTCTACTTTATGAAGACACACAGCTTGTCACTGCTTGCTAATTAATGCCTGCTCTTCAGGCATGACTTAAGGTAACATCTGTTAAACATGAGAGTGAACAGGAAGAAAGGGAGAGGCTCAGGGATGGGAAAATCATAGCAGAGAGGTTAGACACATCATGGTCTACTGGAGAAGTAACTGGCAACGCACTCCAATATCTTAGCCAATTAAATCTTATAGATAAGCACGACCAGACACAAGATTTGCCTGGCTAGCTGCACAACTGAATGACAACAACAACAATTATTATATGAAAAAAATGACATTGAGGAAGATAAGCTGAATTAAGGCACCTAGTTAAATCATGTATATAGAAGAAAAACTGAAGATTCCATTTAAAAGCTGTAAGCCATCCATTATTTTTGGCCTCCCCTGCACAAGTAACTCTGTTTTTTGGGACTCTATCACATATAATTGTTAATAAGTTACGTGTAATTTTTTCCCTTTATGTATTATGTGTGATAATGTGGTTTGAGGTCATTTTATACAGTTTAAATAATGTATTGATGTTAGAAGTAGGCTCTAGGATATGCTTATATTATATAAATGTACTTCCCTTTGTCCCTTATGGGACAAAGGGTTAAATCTTCTGCAAGAATTTAAATTGTCTCTCAGAGCAAGGCAGGCGTGGATCCTCCCTAGCCTCACATTGCCATAAAGGGGTAGGTATGGTTTCTATAAAAGGAGAGCTAACAACTAGAGATGGGGGTTTGGCTATAGATCTGGGGTGGTATTTTGTGACTTCTGTAAATGTATCTAAAGGAAAAATAAGGCCAGTCTGATTTGGACACACTATCTAGTGGTGTTGTCTCAGTCTAACTGGAACATTCTAAAACCAAAGGAATGTCTGCCTGTGTCTTTCTTCTGGGGCGAGTTAGCAACTTCTGATGTCTTGAGTTCTCTTAAGAAGTTGTTTTGGCTGGGTGCTGAGATCTTGAAGACAAAAAGTCACAACCAGGAAGGAGAATTGGGGTGTGTGTGATTCCCCAAATCTTAGGGTCGTAACATATCCTAAATAAGGCTAACAAGGAAACTGTCAAATGGGTCTTCAACCTTCTGTCAGTTGTCCTTACAATTATAAAAGATTTACAGCAAATTTTAAGATTATGAAGAGAAAATATTTTAGGATTTGATCTGTTAGAGGCTGAGAAACCAACATATAATTCTTGATATGAATTTGAACTGTCAGGGGCTGGAACAATCATTTGGACTTGACAACCTTGGGGTGCACCTTTACAGAAAATGTGCAGTGTCCTAAATGTATTTGTTTTTTTTTTTTTGCTTAGGACATGCTGTTATAGAAGGTCCCTTTTGAGGTATCTATTTCAAAGATATATAGGATTGTTAAGAGTAATAGAAAGATTATTTGGTAAAACCCATACACATTTTATATTCTGTATTACTTTATTTCTTTGTGTAAAGTTTTGACTATTTTGACTATTTATATAGTTCTCCAAAACAGGATATTTTGAATATTGAACTACAGTGATCATTTAAGTACAGTATAACACATACCGTACACAGTATAACTATTCAAATCCTCAATCAAGCTGGGGCTTAAATAGTCAACAGATAATTAAAACAATAGAGTGCTAAAAAAGAAAAACAATGGAGGGGGAGTAAAGGCGCACAAAAATCTAGTGCAGATCACTTAGGTCACTGGATAGTATATATAAAGATCAAAGAGGATAATATGTACTCTCACCTTACTAGACCTCAGGATAGGTGAGGTAGTATATGCGTCTGTGGAGTTCTCCCGATTATGTCCGAGTACTCGATCCGCTCTGGATTGTGATTTCCTTTGTCCCGTCTCTTAACGGTATAGTAACCAATATTGCCACAGATACAGCATTATATATGCATGCTTAGATAATAGGTCTATGGCTCTGTGGTCAACCTAGGGATATGTCTTTGAAATGAAAAATCTCCAAGTAGTCAACTACTTAGTAAAATTTTGTATATTTATTAATATATAACAATCACATATTATAATTGTCAAACTGTGATTTGTTGTGACGCTTGTGAGCCTCGCAAAGCGAGGCGAGCCATTGAGGCATTGAAGCCTTTTGAGCTCGCAGCTTCGCGAGACGAGCAGTTGAGGCAATGAAGCACGCGGGACTTAGGCTGAAATGAGCAATTAAGCAGCTTCTCAGCAATTAGCCTGCAATGAGCCAGCGGCCCCGTCACACATGCGAGCTTGGGACAAAAAATTAAACCTCGGAAAAATTTGAGTTTAACGGCCGAACTGAGGAAATCGAAAAACAAGAAAAATAATAAAAAAACATAAAATCGCATTAGCAAACAGCACAGGGGGAGAGCCAGGAAGCCTGGGAGTGAGGTTGCAATCAATTTTGAGCCTTATTTGACGTGTTTCGTCACTCAGAAATCGGCTAAGCAAGAAAAAAAATGGCGGACAAAAACTTAAAAATTTCTGAAACTGGATGAAAACGAGGCTGAGCAAAGCCAGGCACGCAGGACTTCGAAAATACACAATGGCAAAGACACTAACACTTACACCAACAAAATACGACCTTGGAAAAATACGAATTTAATGGCCGAACCTCGGAAATCGAAAACCACGAAAAACATAAAAAATAATAAAAAAAACATAAAAACACATTCACAAACAGCCCAGGGGGAAAGCCAGGAAGCATGGGAGTGAGGTTGCAATCAATTGTGAGCCTTATTTGACCTGTTTCATCACTCGGAAATTAGCTAAGTGAGAAAAAAATGGCGGCCAAAAAACGTAAAAAATTCTGAAACTGAATGAAAACGAGGCTGAGCAAAGCCAGGCACGCAGGAAAATACATGACAGCAAAGCCAGTAACACTTACATGAACAACTCCAGGCACGCGGGACGTCGAAAATACACAAAGGCAAAGACACTAACACTTACACCAACAATGTAAATAAAACAAACGTCAGTCAGCGCACCCCACACAAACAGTCTGCAGACAAACAGAAAAGAAACACAAAATGAACCCTGCACTGAGCGGCCCATATAGTAGACGGTAGGAAAGGTTTACAATGAGTGCCAAAGGCGCTCATAGCTAGCCACGCGATGAGCGCCAAAAGCCTCACATTGTGTGGCAAACAGCATTGCCTTGCTTAAAATTTTATGCAATTCGCTAGTAGGTATAATAATAGGAATTAAAAATGGGTGTAGTAATATGGCGCTCAGATTTCTTTATGGTCCATCCATATGTTACTACTTGGAATACCATAGTTCTAACTATGTGAACCTTTGTAAATGTCTATTGTGTCAAATCAAGCCAACAACAATTTCAGAAAATAGGTTTATGGTCCAGTATAAATAAAAGCAGACTTTTAATATTACCTAAACTGTTCTCAGCTCTGGATTTCTCAACTCTTCTTAGGTAATTTCCAGTATAGGTGAACAGTAGGCTGTTCTGTTTGAAATAGTTAATATAGCAGAATGTAAACACAGTTGTTAAAGCATTAACCCTAAGTGTTTCGTCCTGCTAGAGGACTTCATCAGGGAATCCCTGATTTCTATGCTTGTTCTTGCCTTTATTTGTTTAAGATAGTCACAGAGCAGAAAACACAAAATACCTTAGGTTCACTCAGCATTGCTTCATGATTTGAGGAAAATGTGGAAGTACATTTTGCAGTATAAATATGTATTACTTATTTAACCACTAATCATAGTAACAATATCTTTGTATTATTTTCCTTTACATTTCCATTCCAGATTTAATTTTCTTTTTTTCATGCAGTTTTTTGGTACAATAAGCAAGTGCAGCTATCTTTTTAATAATCAACAATTTTATTATTATTTGGCATAAATAAATGTCACAAAACATTATTTTTGTTTCACTGTTTATGTTTTTAAACAATACTGATGAAAACTGCGGTTCTATGTTTTTCTTTGTCTTCCTATTTTTAATATGTATTTTCTGTATCACCATAAATGAATTATGGAACTTCACTGGAGCTATACAGAATTGTGCTGGGCAAATCATAATTATGAACTGTCACAAGTTAGATAAAAGGCTGGAACAGCAATAAATATGTAGTAAAATGGTCAATGTATTTACTTGGTTACAACTACAAGTTTTTACTTGGTCTAAAATTACACCAAAAATACATGTGCACTGAATAGGTCACAAAGGCTGAATTTTCCAAGAATTTTAACATACTATACACAACTGTTATGTGCTACAACTGTGTCATATAACAGCTGTAAGTGTTAATGGCCTTTTCTTCAATCCAAGATGCATTCCAAGGATGGTACATAAAGGGAGTACTGTATGGTTTTAGAGATATCACATGTCTTCAAGTGCAATAGGGCACTGCCCAGCTGCTAGTCATATTATTGAACACTATGATTTTATAGGATATATAAATTAAATGTATTCACACCAAAATTAGAAATAAAGAACAATTTCATTAAACAATGTTGCTCTTAATTTGAAATCAAGACGAATACATTTTAAAATTTGATTTATGCATAAAGTACTGTGTTTTCTGGCATATAGGAGTCACTTTTGACTTTAAATGAATGCATCTTACATAGCAAATATACATTGTACTTTTTGAGGTTAATATTAGAAAATTGCATGCATCTTAATCTGCGATACTTAGAGGCCCATGGAAGTTAGATGCAATGACACAGACCAACGTCTACATCTCTTCAATTGGAAAATTCATCCCCTAACAGTCTTTACATGCTTGTTACAGTCCTAATTACATTGGCTGCTTCTCAACCATTGAATGAGGAGCTAAATCTGTCCCATAGCTTTATATAGCAACACAAGCTCTGCCTAACCTCTACACTGCTTTTCTCAAGGTCCACCATGGACTATTGGAAATGAGAAGGAAGAAAATCAAGAAAATATCAATAAATAAAACAAAAAATAATCTAACACTTTTTTTTCCTATGGTCAGAACGAGGAAGCTGCTGAAAGATGAGAGAAGGATTTATTTTAGTGGAAGTCCTTCAAGTGAAACCACCACGTTGCCTCCCAATTTATCCGCAAGAGTGGTACGATCTTTAATATCATCCAGACCATTCACTTGCCATTCATGTTTGATGCCTGCAAAAAAAATAACAAGAATATTTAGGAGTAGGTGAGAGCAAGGCAACAGCTCATAAAAAACATGATTCACACTATTTGTTTATAAGTAAAACAATTACATTGAGAATACGTACAGCTTTTAGTTTGGAATGGTACCAATTGCTTTAACGAGTTGTTACTCTCTTGAGTCATTATAGAGGAATCTCCACATGCCAAAAAGCCATTTCTTCCCCTTTATGCCATTAAGATTTCTCAGCAATCCCCAGAGGTACATTTCAACCTTCTTGTATCTGGTGTTGACATACCCCCTGGGCGGTTATATTCTTTGCCTACTAAATACATTTGCAACTATCAGTATATAACAATATGTGAATGTGTGTATGTTTAATGTCATTTTGGTGGGGACATTTAAGGACTGCCCCACCTGAAACATTTCAAATACAAAATGTTCACAAGATATCAAAAGCTGGAGATAGGAATGGCCAAATGCAAAGTATTTCCTATGACAACTGTCCAATTTTACTGGTGCTGGCCTGCAATATCCAGGAATAGATTAATATCAAGAACATAAGGCGGTACCTACAGTTTCAGTGTCATAGCTAGAGAGAAGAGGGTCCTGGTGTAAAATAATTTAGAGGGACCTTTCTCAACGTCTTCCTATATATGTGTGCCTTGTAGGTGCCGGTGGGGTCAATAAAAAGCCAACAAATAAAACTTTTTTTCTACCCCTCTTTCCCCCCTACAATAAATTCAGAATCCTCCTTCATCACAGATGTTAACAATAGCAGAAGACCCTTACTCTGTAGTGGCCCCCAGTGCTTTGCACCTGCACATATTCAATTTCTATATATGCACCCAGCACTTTATTGGGGAAAATATATTATTTGAATGAACTGTAACAACTGATTATTTAGAGATATATTTATAGTCAGGTAGCTCTACCTTGTTGCGCTGAAGAGTCATGTGTACCTCAATGAAGCTGTGAGCTAAACAATGTAAGATACCGCAAGAAGGGCAGGTCATAGCAGAGAGATCAGACAAATTGAGTCCCACTGGAAAAGACCACAACCAGACACAAGATGTGCCTTGGCATGCTGCGGTCCATAGCAAGACGGAGAGTTGGACACAACTGACCGACTAAACAACAAAAGCTCTATTCAGTCCTGTCGCACCATAGTAAATTTGTATTTTCCGTGTTAAATATGTTGGAATGACACAGAATGGGAATGTACAAACCTGTAAACTTCTTCTTAATAGCATCTTTGGAACTAGCATAGATCATCTTGCTTTTTAAAGGTGCATTATCAGGAGCCCTAGATGGAAATAAATGAATACCCAATTAAGAATAATATATTTATGCATGATGAACAAGTTAAAAATGACTGACTTGCAGAATATGCTGCAAATTACTTCAACAAACAGAGAAAAATGATCAGTGTTTCGAATTGTAATAGTACCAATCACAGCTTTTATGTTTTCACTATTTAAAAATGGCATTATTTGTGTTTCTCCATGGGGAGGGTATTATTACACTTTACCACCAATATTTTGGACCCTAGTGAGGATTCTGCAAACTATGTAAGACGGAAGAACCGCTCAGTTTCTAACTGCTGTTAAAATATAAGTTTTATAGTAAGTTTTCAACTAGTAAATTATTTTGTTTTAAATAACTTAAGTTTAAATGGTGTTATAGCTCGCTGTATTATAATATGTTTATGAGATCTAAAAAGGTTGAACTTGATGGACTATTTTTTTTTTATTTAACCTCAATTAATATGTAACTAGATCAGAGGAGATCTAAAAAGGTTGAACTTGATGGATGAAACATTTTTTTCAACCTCAATTACTATGTAACTATGTATCTATGTTTTCACTGAAACGTTTGTCGGTATAAATCTAAAAGACCAGTGTCGCACCCTAACAGCAGGAGCTAGGTGTTTTAATAAGGAATTGATCATTAATAACATTTATATTCAATGAGTAAATGTTCAATATGAAATATTACATGTACCTTAATTTTTTTTTTACAAATTTCTACGTTAAACTGGTTTTCCCTGGTGACAGGTTTTTGCTGTGGAAGGCAGCCTGTGAATGATTGTTTGTCCTCTTAAACAATCAGATTGTTATTAAAGCTCTTCAGACATCAACAAAAATCAACTAAAGGCTGAAAAACTAATCTTTAAAACTGAATTTAAAATTGAATATCCCTTTTATAAATCATGAAATAGGAACTATATTAATTATCAGACACAATTAAAACCCAATCCTTTTGTTTGGACATTATAAAGGCCTTTTAAAGCAAGATGTTTTTTGTTTTTTTTTATTAAAAAATATATATTATACAATTTAACATGTTTTTACTTAGCAAGCAGCAATACAGTATGTGTAAAAAGTAAGAATTTGTAACAGTACACTATGAGGGGCCTTGTCAATGAGGTGTAGCTGAACTCTCTAAGGAACAGTGAAAAACTAGTCCGAATCTGGAGCCCAAAAATAATAGGCAATTCTACCCTGAACAGGAAAAACAATAACCCACAGAAGTACGTTTTGGACTCTCTGGACCTCGTCCTACGATATGGTTGACATACATCCAATGTTAATATAAGGCTTTGTGAGTTCAACATTATTTTCCCAAATAAGTTTACAATTGACATCAGATATTGCCTTGGGGTTATAAGAAATATGATTTTACCTTAAAGAAATAATTCTTCACAGTAAGGTCGGTCAGAATGTGGAACTCGGTACAAAGCAGTATGTCACAGCAGATTCAATGGAAAACTTTAAAAAGGAGTTGGATATCATTTGGAATACTATGTTGCTATTATAATGGATGTTCGCTTATTCAATAGGAGAATCCAGTCTCCTGTTCACAGTGTAATATACTGAGTTCGGCTAAATACATGCCAAGTTGGCAAAATGTAATTAAGGGTGCCCAGTATAATTGTTTACCTGCCACAGTTCTGCAAACAAATGAGAAGAAGATACCACGTTCATATGACCTAGGGCAACTGTGCTCACATATATCTGCACTGGGTCAGTCATTCATGGTGTGACTGAACCAAATGGAACTCTTCTCTTACTATGCAATGGGAGCATGGGGCCATTGACGGTCTTAGGTTATTCCTTTATTCTATTCTGCAATTCCTTGAATAGGTCTTCTCCCCTCTAGTAGTTGAATGGAAGGTGTTGTCATTTTAGATATTACTAAAACCTTCATCATTAAGCAAGCAGGGAAAATCTTGATGAGACTTCAAGTCTCTTATGTTTTGTTCCAAACGATTGCTCAAGTATTATTGAAAGCATACTGCCAAGCTAGATTTCAACAGAGCTACACTAAAATAAGGACAGAGGTATATACTAAAACTGCATACTTTCATTAGCAGGGCCATTTACCTTTTTCATTAGTAAAACGACATGTTTTTATCTAAATATTTTTCAAGTATTTATTATACCCACCGCACTAAGGAACTGCTGTTCTTTTAAAATAAACGTATAATAATAATAATAATAATAATAATAATAATAATAATAAAATAGATCATCTAGAGTGGATTAATAATTTTTAGAACATTTACTTTCTTTAGCTTCTATAAAATCATAATATAATATATTTAAAAAACATAGCTTTTGAATGTTTTTTTTGTTTGTTTTTTCTGAACCAGATCATAAATGTAATACATTTAGTAGAGCAATACAGTGGACTTCACACTGTGTAAATGACCATAAATCTCATGAATTATACGTCATCAAGAAATTAAAGTACAAAGATTAAGTAAAATTTGGCTGATTGTGATGAACTCATCACCGACTCCTTGCTTTGTTCTTTGTCCAGGAGATTTGTTGTTACTGGGCTGGCGTGTGCAAATGGCTTAATCTGTTTAGGTAAATGAAATGAGTAGATCATATGGGTATATTGAACAGCAAGTGTATCCTACCACCATTAAAACACACTCCCACCAAATGCACAAGTTGCTGGAATTAATTCTTCATCCCAAACAGCCTCTTTTTATTAGCACATTTTACTAATATTTTTAAATTATTCATACATTTTTTAACACCATCTGCTGGTCCTGATACCTTAGGTAAACAGTAAATGGTTTCTCATTTTTTCAGATGAAAGCAGTAAGGTCAAACAAAGCTAAGGAATTTAAAGTGCAAGTTCCACCTAATCTTAAATTCATTTTATATTAGAGATCATACTTGGAGAAGATTAAATATCTTTATAAAAGCTATGGAACTTTCCTAATTAAAAAAAAAAAAAAATGCATTGCACTTTAAAAACAATTTTAAAATAATTTAAAAACATAGGAGTGAAAACCTTTTATTAGAATTGATCAATAGGCCGGTATACAGATATTGCTATGGTCCTCAAACAGGTTCTTCCTGAACTGGAAGGTGCAGTATTTTACTGTCACCCTAAATCTGACTGGTCCCTATTGTAACAACTGGTTATATAGGAGGCTGCCCATATTCTAATTCTTCAAGTAATTGCAATCTTCTAATGCTAGCCAAATGATCGCAACATTTTGACACCATATAGTAAATGAAATAAATAATCATATGCGCTTTCCGCTGCTATATATCAGAAAAACAATATTATGTTTGTCAGGACTCTGTAAGCCGGAAGTGCCAGGTCGTCAGAAACCTAAGCTAATCATGTTTCAATAAGTGTACACTTTTTTATTTTCATATATATATATATATATATATTTTTTTTTTTTTTAATGATAATTCATGAATTAATTAACTAATAAATTAATATAGTTTACCTATTTGCAATTAATATATCCAGTAATCAATATCCTGAAGAGCTAACAATCTGTTTTGATTTTCCTGCAGCATACAATGTACATTTGGACTGTTGTTGACCTGAGGTGTAAGTGTCAGCAATGTGTGAAGTGTGCAGTGTAAATAGGCTGCATGCGCAAGGCCAAACCGTTTGTTTAGCTGTGTAAATCGCCATTTTAGAATGGTAATGTTATTATTTGCAAGTTAGTGTTGTAAAATGGCGACGATTGTCTATGTGTTACGCGGGTGTGGATAATTTTCCGTCCTTCCTAATAGTGTATTTTGTACCTCGTACATTCCTGGGTAAAAGTCTTATGATCTTGGCATTGTTTTGTGTGGTTAGGGGTCATGTAGCCTCGTTTAATTTTTTTCGCCCGTCATTTTTTTTCTCGCTTAGCTGCTTAACAAGTGCCGAAAATGCTTAAATTCAACTTAAATTTGCGTGCAACCTCACAACCTTGTATTTTTTCCCGCGGCTTGTATTTATTTATTTTTTAAATGTCCTGATTTGCTTTCGTATTTTTACAACCTCGTTTTTTTTTCCCTAAGCCCCTGGGGGCCTAATTTTTTTTTCTAAGTCCTATTTTCTCATTCCACAGTTTGTTTGTTTTTCTAAGTCCCGCGAGTCTTATTTTTTTTTTAAAGTCCTGCTTTTTTGAAGGGGGGGTTTACCGAGAGTGAGGCGCCATAGAGCCTCTACCTCCGCAAATGCAGACACTCGCTTCTCGAGGTCCGCATTTGCGGCCTGCAATGAGCCTTCGACTCATTGCAGTTTATGTCCCCCTCAGCAAATGAGGCCCCTCGCTTTGCGAGAGTCCGCATTTGCGGCCTGCAATGAGCCTTTCACTCATTGCAGCTGACGTTGGAGCCTCTACCTCTAATTGTAGCTCTAATTGTGCTACAGTATACTGCTAGATGGTAAATGTTACAATAGCAGACAAAAAGTAATTGAATTGGCAGCAAACGCTTGTTTGCTGGGATTGGAGTCCGTGCTTCAGCGTCTGACGTCAGATGCTGTGTCTGGCCCACTTTTCACTGCTCTAAGTGGCTTTACCCCCCTTGACAAAGCCGCATGGCGTGGTGAAGTGGCGAACGCATGTCAGACACTGTGTCTGTAAAAATATGTCAGTATGTCAAAACTAATTGAACTAATTTTGAAGCCAAACTGATTTGTGACTCAAACCAATCTCCTAATTTCAGATGAGCTCCAGTTTTAGACACAAATGTGTAATAATTTGCTTTATAGTACAGTTTTTTTACATATATGGCAGACCATCACTGTATACCACTTTCTATAGATAGGCTTGGTGAATCCTTTGTGAATTTGTTTTAGTAGTTTTTTATGAGCAGGAGATGAAGGTTCAAGTGTCAAACCAAGTAAACTTCAAACTACTTTGGTGTTGAAATATACTGAATCCTTTTCAGAAGATAAAAATAGTACACATTGAAAGAATGTTAAAATTTGCCATTAGCATTTACCACATCACATCAAACAATGTACCAGAAGATGAAGACAAGGTCCTCTTTCTTTGATTCCTTGGTCTCATAAGTTGCATCGTACAGTCCATATCGGCAATCATCTAGGGGCAGAAGGTTGACAAAGGTCCTGTATGGGTCTTGGACTGCCTCGCCGATATCTCCCACTAAGATCTGCTTAGCCTCTTCCACAATGATTTCCCTCTTATCAGGACTTAAACAAAAGAGGACTGCTTTCTTCCTTTTCTTGATCTCCTCTGGAGTAGATGATTTTCTCACCTTCATTTCATTAAATACTTTGATGACCTCATCATTCACTGCCACACCAGATGCCTATTAAGAAATTGAAATAGTCAAGTGAATGATCTAATGCCAATTTTAAAGGAACAGAAAATTGACAAAATTCTTGAACAAATGGAAACATAATATACTACATTATATAATTTTTTACACTGTATACATTTAAGTCAACCAGAACAATTCAACAGCTGCAGTTGGGTTTCCTGAAACAAGGAGTATGGTCTGTGTTTTGGTGTCAATTTCAATCTTACCAATTACCTTAACAAGGCTCTCTGTTCCCTCCTTCCACATCCCTACCTCCATTGATAGCCAAAACACAGCTCCCAGTTATACAGATTTCAGGAAGTGATTGAAGAAACACCAAATGGATTCCTATACTCAGAAACAAAGTCTTCAAAGATGTATTTTTCCAAAACAATGTTGTTTGTCCAAGCTTACAAGGCTGCTCTTGTGACAAACAAGTGCAAATTTTCTTGATCTACAATGGTCCTTTACGTGAAGAGGATAATTAAGTCATCTAGTTAATACATTTAGAGAAGATATGTATATATATATATATATATATATATATATATATAATATTGAAATGTAATAATCTATGGATAAACTTGGAATTTTGAATACGGTAATGATTTGGAAGGGGAGCTACAGTAATTCACAATATTCTCCATCAATGGTGGAGCTAGACAATGTATAGCCTGGGTACAAAAAAAAATGTGTGCACATCCGGCACATATAAGTTTTCATTAGTTAAGCAACATTAGCACCTTATTTGTAAATTTGCGCTTTGAATATTAGCAAATTATTACATTTCAGTACTATTTAAATATTAATTTTGGTTGATATATTATTTTCTATCAATATTAGAATATTGTGACATAGAAGCTGGATTATAAGATTTTTTTCTTGTTTTGCTTTGTTTGTTTTTTGTGTTTGTTTTTTATTTTTTGCTGTTTTTTCTTTTTTATTATTAATTGTATCTCTTTTGTTTCATAAGGACTGGCTTGTTCATTTGCTTGGTTTTGTGTTTGTATTCCTATTGTTCTCAACTAGTCTTTTTGTTCTTGTTCAAACATTTCTAGACTATTTTTCCCCTATTCATGGCTTCAAATTTTCAGCATCTTTTTAGTTTCTTACTTCTCTTGACTACTCTAATTTTCTCAGATATTATGTCCTTCTGTTGCATGCTTGAGATTGAAACTGTTCACAGTCATTGGCTTGTTTTTCTTAATGGTGTTGAGTGTTTTATTTTTTTCTTACTGTGATCTGGAAGAATTCAAGCTGGTCTCAACAAATGCTTCATACTGTTCTCACTGTTCTTCACTAGTGTTTCACGCTCTTCGTTTCTTGCTGTTCTCACAAATGGTTTCTCACTGTCCTTGGCTGGTATTTCTTACTAATTCCTAATATAGTTTGACTCTGTTCTTGGATTTTACCTCATCTGTCTCTCAGTCTCTCCAATTTTGTAAGTTTCTTTTTATAATTAACCTAGTATTTAGTGTGAATTAGTATACAAAATATATAGTAACGATAAACAATTTCATGAACTTCAATATTGAGCTGACTGTGCAATACAGTTTCCTAAGAACAGCTGAATCTTAAAACACCACTGATGTCGTATTATTAGCATGCTCCTTTGAATCACTTCACTGGATAACCTAAAAATGTTTTTAGAGTACTGTACTATTGTATTTAATTTTGTTTTGCTAGAACTTACATTTGTTTATGTTTCTAGAGAGACTTCAAATAAAATTAAGATCTTAATTTAGTTCTATTGAAAGGCTGCCACACTGAAGTGGAATTTATCAGTAGCATTAAATGGACAAAATTCACAAGATAGTCATCCTTAATTTCAGGTTCCAGTCATTGTGGAGATGTATAGAGGATCAATATGGAGGTTCCCAAACATAAGCATGCTAGTAAAATTAAGATTCCAGGAGGTGGGGCTTCCAAGATAGGTGCATTTTAACACTGCTCATGCTCAGTTCAATGGGTGAACTAAATCATTACAAATAATGATTGATATTGTTGCAGGAGCACCTAATAAAGTCCCAAGCCCCAAGGCAATATTTTACCCTGATATCCTTTCCATTCTCCAAAACATTGAGCCTGGGCTCAACATATGCATTTTGCTTACCCAGTCAGGGACAGCATGACGCAGGATTGGACTAACTAGGGAAAAAGCCCAAAACAGAGAGGAACATGGTGGTCTTCCCTAATTACCCCAGAGGCTACCCATGTATGTACTGAAAAATGCAGACAACCATTCTGAATAGCTCTGCAGAACCTGACTATGGGCCCTATTTTATTGCCCAATTCATAAAATTATACACACTTAAAACCACTCTGAAAATTGGGACCGATTCTATTAGCTACTTGCAATCCGATTACGAGCTACCAGCCCACAATAACTACGGGCCAGCCAAAGCCACAAAAGTGGCCTTAGAACTCTTTGGTTTTAGCAAAGCTCAAGATTTACGAGTGCTAACCAATTAAGGTTAAACAAAATCGATATTTTATTTGACTTACAGCTCTAATTATTATATATTTTCAAACTCGCAAATGAAAGAAGTATAACATTTCTGTCAAAAAAATTACAAATATTCAAGATGACTCGCAAGGCATTTTTGAATCAATTATTAGAGTCTTAACAGCTATTAGACATGCAATACTGTACTTTCAAAATATGGGAAAGCATAGAAATACATTAGAATTATTTGCAGAACAGTCTCAAATCCACAAATATGCAATTACAAAATATATTGTTTTTATTATGCTATTTTGGTGTCAAATTGATCCCAGATCTTAAGGGGTAAATACATATCATGGAACCCATATGGACTAGAACAGCTGCTTTAATTAATTTTATTGATTTCTACATTGCTGGATTGTGAGTCCAATCTTTAAATGTACTTCTCGGCACTAATTAATTCGTAGTCTCTGAGAGCAGTTTAAGTATAAACTCCATATTTTATTGACTTCATGATAACGGTCTCATTTACTGTTGGCTGTTTAAAAGAACACGGCATACATTAATATTTATTAGTCTGTGATTTTCTGGAGTATACATAGGTTGGCTCCATTTTGGTGGGGGCAACATTTGCTAGCCCCACAGTCAGTGGCGGAGCTAGTTCATGGGGGGCCCCGGTGGAAAAAGTACCGTATATATGGACACATTTTTTTTGCGCTTTCAGGACCCCCTCCAACATCGACTCACACAGTATATACGTGTGTGTATATATAAGTGTGTGTGAATATATATATACCACAACTACATATACATACACATAGGCAAGGGTGCCGCAGTAGGCTGCGGGGGGGAGGACCACACGGGCCGGCAGAGGGCTGTGGGGGTCACATTGGGGCAAGGGGACCACAAGGGGCTGCAGAGGCCTCCAAGCCGGGTTCCTGGTGCTTTGCACCGGCTGCACCGGTGGTAGCTCCGCCTCTGCCCGCATGTGATGACTTTCCTGTCCCTCTTCTCCCTCTCTCTTTTCTCCCTTCGGTTCCCTTTTCCTTCCCCCTGACTCTCTCTTCCCCCTCACCCTGTCCCCTATAATATATATGTTTATTTACCAGGGCAGGAGGTGCTAACAATGTGCCAGTGAGGCTTCCTCCTTCTTCTGTGGAACTAAAAGTAGAGAGGAGATTACATCACGGGCCAGCCTGAGCATTCTTTGTTGTTGCTGCTGCTCAACTTGTAGTTCCATGCAGGCAAGAAAAAGCCTCACTTGGCACCTTGACAGTCTGTCTTGCCCTATTAAATAAAGTAAAATCACTGGATTATGTTGAACATGAGTGAGGGAAAGGAAAGAAAGGGAAAATATACATTCTGTATATAAATATGTAATCTATGTATGTGTATAGATAGATTATTTCAACACATGTCTAAAGTGAAAAATGTAACAAATTTAAATTTTGCAGTAATAGGGAATGGGGGGAGTGTTCACTTTGGCATGCCTATGATAGCAGAGAAACTAATTATGCTATTACAGAAGTGGCATATTTAAGTTGAGGTACACAGGCTGTGTTTAAACCAACTGCATACAGCTTTACACAAAGCCTACATACTTCCTACCAGCTTCTATAAAAAAAGATATATATATATAACTTTTTAGCCTGTCTGCGTTTCTTTAAATTTATTTTACCATTGACAGAGATTGCTTGTATTTACTATAATATAATATAATAGTAACAGGTTGTGAAAGCCATATAGTCTCCTGCATTTGTAAATACATTTTTTCCCTTTTCTGGAGCAACATGGATTATATATATATATATATATATATATATATATATATCCCTGGGGGGTACAGCTCTTGGCATACAATGACTGCACACCATTGCATAAATATATACATTGACCTTATCCCCCCAGTTCCTACACCAATGACCTCAACTCTCTACATTGTGAAGCCTCTGTTCGCAAGTCTACACTTGGTCTCGTCACTTGCTGCTGATCTAACCAAAGTATTAACTGCATTTGAAGAGGAATATTGTGCCACATCAAATACCACTAAGAAGCCCAACCAGAGGAAGGGCAGAAGTCAAAGCTTACCGCTTCTGTTCTCCAGGAGAGTGAAAGAGCAAAGTAAAAGATGTAATTATGACATTCTGCAACAAACCTGTCTGAATGTTAACCCATAATGCCTATGCTTCCGGGCTATGGGTATAACCACTGTCAAACCTGTTGCGTAAAAGAAACTGCATATAACTGACATTTGGTTGCATGCTAGGCAGCACCACTCCACAATCACACCCTTTCGTTCGCCATCACTACAACTGCATTCTCATCATATCACCTTTTCTAAGAACACACAACTCTCATTATTCTCTCCTCATATAGTAAGAACAGGCATATATATTTTTTTTATTATATAATATGCCTATTCCACATTCTATATTGTATCATAGTATTACCTGTATCCAACTTCCCTACTGTTTTACTAATAAAAAAAAGATTTTCACCAAAAAAAGCTTTCACTCTCATGGTTTACACAGGTGCTAATATGGTTAATTTATTTCACTTTTAATAAACAAGGCCCGCAATGGGTGCAGGAGGGGGGAGAGGCCTGCAAAGTTGCAGGTTTGTGCATGCTCATAGCGCATGCTGAGGCCCGCACTGAGCGTCAAAGACACTCATTGGGAGGCCCCCAATGGGCGTAGTAGGGAGAGGGGGCAGAGATAGGGGATGGAAAGGGGGAAAGAGAGACAGGTAGAGGGAGAGCCCGTAATGGATGCAAGAGAGGCAAAGTTGCGGCTTTGCGCATAGCGCATGCTGAGACCAGCAATGGGCGCAGTAGGGATTGGGGGGCAGAAACAGGGGAGTGAGAGGGGGGGAAGAGAGACAGGGGAGGGAGAGATGGGGAAAGAGACACAGAGGAGGTAGAGAGGGAAAGATACAGGGGAGGAAGAAAGGGGCAAAGCGACATGGGAGGCAAAGGCGGCAAACAGACACAGGAAGGAGAGGGGGAAAGAAACACAGGGGAGGGAGTGGGGGGGAAAGAGACACAGGGGTGAGAGAGGGGGGAAAGAGACACAGGGGTGAGAGAGGGGGGCAAAGAGACCCATGGGAGGGAGAGGGGAAAAGAGACATAGGGGAGGTAGAGGGGGAAAGAGACACGGGGGGACGGGGGAAGAGACACAGGGGAGGGAGAGGGAGGAAAGAGCTCATTGTGAGGCCTGCAATGGGTGCTGAAGGCGCTCATTGAGAGGCTTGCAGAGAGGAGAGAGAAGGAAAGAAGTGGAAAGGAGAAGACACAGTAGAAGGGAAGGAGAGAGAAGCCGTGTATAGCGAGGCTCGCATTGCTTGGCATTGGCAGCCATGGCAAAGCTGGCAATGTGCGGCGTAGCCACTAATTGCGAGCCTCACATTGTGTGGCAAACAACAGCATTGTGAGGCTTGCAAATATTATGCCATCATTTTTGACGGGCAAGTGGCTAGTCTCATATATAAAGGCATACTGTATATACAAATACAGACATGATTTCATGTGTAGATGACACACACACACAGCATTACTCCAACGCCAAAGACTTTGCTGACATTGAGAATGACTTTTCAAATTATTTGAATCCCTATATCCGATGAGATTAACCATAAGCAGTGAAGAACATAATGATATCATTAGTCATAGCTACATTTATATCATGACAAGCATAAAATACTTCCATCGGAGTTGCAAGCTCTTCCTAAAGTAGAGCTTCTTCAACTGAAAATTATTGGGTTATAGAAAATGAAAAGAAAAATCACAGATGGGCCCACTGTGACAGAAAATGAAGAATGCCATTGTTCTAGAAAATAATAATTAATTTGGGTGGTAAATTATTTTGCTTATACAATTTAGTAATTTATTTGACACAGCTATGGCAGAGTGGATAGTAACTGTGCCATATTAACTTGAAAGCGAGTATTATGGGAGTCATCCCATTCAGTAATGCCTATTAAGTCCCGTTTCTCATTTATTTCTAATAATTCTAACACCCATTTTCCCTGGCATTAGCTACAACAGTTTTGAAGTATTCACCACTGTATTTGAGTTACTTAGTAAAGCCTCCTTATTGACTATACTAACCTCCATCTTCTCCCCATGATTAGTTAATTCATCCCTTACGCTATCTACACTTTCTACCCCATAACTTCCATCTACCCCCCCCCCCCCAACTACTAATTTAAAAACTCCCACAGCCTTTCTACTATCCTTTCCCCTAATACCCAAACTCTCTCTCCATTAAGGTGCAATCCATCACTGCTATATAGATTGCTCTAAAAACCCCAGACCACTTTTAGCCATGCGTTAACCTCTCTAAGCTCCTTCTGTCTACCTGTGCTAGCTGGTAGTATCTCAGAAAATGCTACCTTGGAGGTCCTGCCTTAAGCTTATTTTCTAGTTGTATAAAAACATTCTTTAGGACTTTACATTTTCCACTTACTTTGTTATTGGTACCAATATGTACCAAGACCACCGGTTCATTTCCAGCCCCTCCCAATAATTTATCTACCTAATCCATAACAGGCCGAACATCCATGCTAGCCTAAGCTAAACTGTGCTCATTGAGCAACAATTCCCTTTCTAGTGTCGCAAGATCACTAAGTGCTTCAAATGTCCTCTGCAGTTCTCAAATTTGAGCTTATGGAGAGGCAACATGAATTATCATGATTACTGAATCATGATTACTAATTACAAAAGCACAGTGAGGAAACAAATCAATATATTTTATTATATATTATATTATTACATATTGAACTCCCACCTTTTATTTATATTCCCACACTTAAACTATAACTGCACTTAAGATAGAACTGTTCACAAGCTCTCAAGTTTGCTCCTTCCCCTGTTTAAATTAGATTCTGACTACTTAACTGCACTCTGATCACTGAACACATTACAGAAAACACCATTTGTTTTCAGCAGGAATTCACAGAACAAAACTCTCATGACTGAACTGTTAATGTGTATGGGTAAACCCTATTTAGGAAAGATTGGGGCAATGGTAGAAGAGGAGAAGGGATTTTTTTCCTCTGCTGAATTTATGCCAAGCCTTTAGCCAGAGAAGATATTTCTGGTGGAACTTGCGATAATGCTGAATCCTTGTGGGTAGAGTTAAATAGCAGAGGAACAAATTCTAAAAGAATATTGGTAGGAATATGCTACAAGACCACCACCCCCACCCCAACTATAATTTAAAATTCAGAATTGCAATTATTGTTACAGTTTGGAAATGCAGTTAAGCTAGTTGTATATTATTTTTAATATATTAATTGGAAGAAGGTCAGGAAGGAAGCTTTAGGAACATTACAATGTAAAAAATGTCTTCTGATAAATAGTGACTTTGGTATACACAAGGGAGATGTCAGTGGTTTGGACACTGCAACAAAATGTGGCTACACTACATTCACCAAATAATTGGTCAATGCAGAAAGAAATCCAAAAGAGGTTGAAAATGTTAATAAAGGCACAAGTTTTGATGGATTACATTCAAGGTTACTTAGGGAAATGGGTTCCGTAATAGTCACACACTTATATCTAATTTTTCAAGACTCACTCATTACAGGGTCCCTTCCAGGTGGCTGGAGAAAAGAAGATTTGATACCTATATTTAAGACGGGGATTGTAGACTTGTAAGCCTCACTTCAGATTTATGAGGCATAGTGTGAGGAATTGACTCTGCTGGGTTTTGAACCCTGGTCCCCAGGCTGCTATACCTCTTCCCTACCACTGCGCCAGCCTGCCTTTGTGAATTTCATTGTGCCTTTGTGACTTTGTGACTCTGCTAGCAATTGTATCGGTGCCTAAGTCTCTTCAGCTGTGCCTGGTCAGGGGTCTAGTCCTTGGCCTATATAAGACACTTCCTTTCAATGTACCTTGCCAGATTATTGTGTGGTTCCTGATCACTTCAATAAAGCTTGTTCCTGTTTCACCTACAAGTTGCTGAACTGGATTATTGCTGACCTTGGCTGCTGGTCTCCACAACCTTGTGATTCCTATATCATTACAGAATAATCTGGCCAAATCATGGAGACAGCCGTCAGATTCGGCATTGGCCCAGCAGGTTGCTTTATTTGCAAGAACTGTGCAGACCCAGGCCCAGACCATTTAAGTGCTGCAGGACCAGGTAGCTGAACTGCAAAGTAAAGTTCAGTCAATACACAGGGAGTATACCAGCTACAGGGCACGTGATGTTGCGGCTGCTACTGTTACACCTGCACAAGATGCCCGCGTGCACCTACCAGAAAAGTTTAAAGGAGATCGCAAAAGATTTAGGGGTTTCCTAAATCAATGCCGTTTGCACTTCATGATGTAACCTCACCGATTTCCATCTGAAAGAGAGAAGGTGGGATTTATTTTTTCCCTATTCAAAGATTAAGCCCTGGCTTGGGGCTCCCCTCTTCTGGAACAGGACAGTCCAGTCTTGGGTAATTTAAATGACTTTCTTTAGGCCATGTGCCTAGTTTTTGATGACCCTAATCGATGTGCTACAGCAGAAGCCACTCTCCTTCATTTGCATCAAGGGAGGCGCTCTGTGGCTGAATATGCTGCTGAATTCAGACAGTGGGTTGCTGATACTACCTGGAACCAATCAGCCCAGAGGTTCCACTTCAGAAAAGGTCTCTCAGAAGCTATAAAAGATGAGTTAGCTCGTGTTGATCTTCCTGCTGACTTTGATGCATTTGTGCGTTTGACTATCCGTATTGATCGGAGACTGTCTAAAAGAAGATTGGAAAGACAGGGCTCTTTTAGACCAAGTGCTACTTCCTATTTCCTATTCAAGAATTTCTACTCCGACCCCACAAACACCTACAGACGCTGAGCCAGAGGCTATGCAGGTAAATCTAATAAGAGGGCCATTATCCAATGAAGAAAAAAACAGTGGTGACGCACTCACAATTTATGCCTGTATTGTGGTAGTGCAGGGCACTATGCCATCAATTGCCCTAGCAAATCCAAAAGAACAATAGCTATGGCTGCTGAGGGTGCACAGATTCAACACCAATCCCAGATTTCAGATCAACTGGATTCTGTCACATAACCCTTGTTTTCTCTGGCTCATGGTGAAGAGGGTATGTTGACTCAACATCCTCATTTTGTGGTGCCTATCACGTTGCAATGTGGTGATCGTAAAATTTCATCTACAGCTATGATAGATTCTGGAGCAGGCGGAAACTTTATGGACATTAAATTTGCAGCAGGAAATTGAATTCAGTCTATTCCTAATTCTTCACCTGTGTTAATGGAGACAGTAGACGGTTCTCCACGTCAGGCCCGGTTACACATGAGACTGTGCCCTTAAAGTTGACTCTGGAAGTGAATCACCATGAGGCTATATCTTTCCACCTAATTTCCTCCACACAGTTTCCAGTGATTTTGGGGGTACCTTGACTTTCTCTGCATAACCCACAGATTGATTGGAAGATCAGAACTTTGTCCTTTCCTTCAGAACACTGCTTAATGAATTGTCAACCCTCTAAGGTAACACCTGTTGCCACAACAAATAATGAAATAGTTGCTACAAACTTGGCTAAGCTTCCTCTACAATATTGGGATTTTGCAGATGTCTGTGATAAGAAGAATGCTGATCAGCTTCCACCCCACAGGCCTTATGATTGCCCAATAGAGCTGTTGCCTGGGGCTGCTGTCCCATTTGGCCGTATATATTCCCTTTCTGAGCCTGAATTGAAAGCTCTTCGTGAATACTTACAAGAAAATCTTGCCAAAGGCTTTATTCGACCATCTACTTCTCCAGAAGGAGCTCCTATATTCTTTGTTGAAAAGAAAGATGGCAGCCTACGGCCATGCGTTGATTACAGGGACATTAATAACATCACTGTTAAAAACCGCTACCCCTTGCCTCTTATTCCTGAACTTTTGGAGAGACTTCGCTCAGCTAAAATATTTACGAAGCTTGATCTTCGGGGGGCATATAATCTGGTTCGCATAACACCCAATGATGAATGGAAAACAGCTTTCAGAACCAGGTACAGGCATTAGGAATATCTAGTAATGCCATTTGGGCTTTGTAATGCCCCTGCAACTTTCCAGCATCTTATCAATGATATGCTACGAGATCTCCTGGATCAGTTTGTTGTGGCATATTTGGATGATATCCTAATATTTTCTGATAATCTTGAAAACCACAGAAAACAGGTCGTATAGTTCTGGAGCGCCTTCGTACTCACCACCTATACATTAAACTGGAAAAATGTGAATTTGAACAAACAGAAATTCAATTCCTGGGGTATGTAATAACTCCCAAAGGTTTAAGTATGGACGCAAGTAAAATTAAAGCTTTGCTGGACTGGCCCATCCCCAAGAATGAAAAAGATATTCAAAGATTTGTGGGGTTTGCCAATTTTTACAGGCGTTTCATTAAGAATTTCTCTGCCGTTATTACACCGATCACTGAACTTACACATAAAGGGACTCCTTTTCAGTGGTCCGATAAGGCTGATACCGCATTTTCCTGATTAAAGACTCTGTTTACATCTGCCCCCGTCCTGGTACATCCTTAGCCAGAATTACTATTTATTGTGGAAGTTGATGCTTCTGATTCAGCTGTTGGTGCTATACTGTCTCAAAGGACTGGACCTAAGATGCTGTTACATCCGTGCACCTTCTATTCCCGCTAGATGGTGCCAGCAGAAAGAAACTATGACATAGGGAATAAAGAACTATTGGCTATAAAAGCTGCTTTCACCGAATGGAGACATCACTTGGAGGGAGCCACCCTTCCAATTACTGTCCTCACAGATCACAAAAATCTGACAAGCACGCTGGTCCCTATTCTTCTCGAGGTTTAATTTTTTGGTTACATACCGTCCTGGCTCCAAGAATGGTAAGGTGGATGCCTTGTCTAGAATAGCTGACCCCCTCCATACTACCGTAACCAAGACCACCATCTTGCCGGAGGATATATTTATAGGAGTCACATTTCCTTATGATCTGATGTCTCGCATTAAAAAGGGCTATGCTGAAGACCCAGTTCTTCGTGATCCTCCTCGTGATCTCCATATGACGATGCATAATGGGTTTTGGATTTTTCAACAACGTCTGTTTGCTCCGGAGTCAGTGCGACTGGACCTTTTACGTCTCTACCATGACTCAAAACCAGCAGGTCATCCAGGAATCCGAAAGACACAAGAGCTACTCGCCCGATCCTTTTGGTGGCCCAAGTATTATGAGGATGTTAAGAAGTATGTGTCCTCTTGTGATGTATGTGCCAGACATAAGACTCCTCACTCATCCCCTGTTGGCTTGCTTCAGCCTCTTCCGATTCCTCATCGTCCCTGGGGATCTATATCCATGGACTTTATTGTGGAACTACCTCCCTCTAAGGAACACACTACCATTCTTGTTGTTGTGGACAGGTTAACTAAGATGGGTCATTTCATACCAGCTCGTGGTCTCCCTTCAGCTAAACAGACGGCTGACCTGGTTATTCGGGAAATATTTCGCTTGCATGGAGTGCCTGATGAAGTAGTTTCTGACAGGGGAGTGCAGTTTACATCTCGTTTTTGGAAACATTTTTGTCCTAATCTAGGTATTAATGTAAATCTGTCGTCAGCTTTTCATCCACAAAGTAATGGACAGACTGAGCGAACCAACCAGACTTTGGAGCAATATTTGCGGTGCTATATTAGTTACCTGCAGGATGACTGGCTGGATTTTCTACCCACAGCGGAGTTTGCCTATAACAATGCCCAACACTGCTCCACTTCTTTGAGCCCATTTTTTGCCAACTATGGTTACCATCCAACCTTTCTAGTGAGTCTCCCAATTACTACTTCCATTCCTGCAGTCACTGATCGGCTAACCACCTTACGAGATTCCCAAGACCTGTTGAAGGAGACTCTTTCGAAGGCTCAGGAATGTTACAAGAGAGCTGCTGACATAAAATGGAGGCCCCAGTTTATCATGTTGGTGACAAGGTTTGGCTGTCAGTTCTCATAAATTTGGTCAGATGTTCATGGGACCTTTTGAGGTCATCGCTCAGATCAATGCTGTCACTTTTCGTTTGCAACTTCCAGATTCCATGAGAAGACATCCGGTGTTTCACATTGCACTGCTGAAACCTTTCCATGTCAACACTATCCCTGGCCGAGCCCTGCCTGCCCCACCTCCAGTCCTCGGGGATGGTGAGGATGAATACGAGGTGGAGAAAATTCTGGACTCCAGGATCTTCCGCAACAAGCTTCAGTATCTGGTCCGCTGGAAAGGCTATGGTGAGGAGGAGAGTTCGTGGGAACCAGTGGACAATATTCACGCTCCTGATCTCCTTCGGTCCTTTCATGTGCAGTACCCTGCTAAACCGGGTAATACGGCATCCAGAGGCTGCACCTATAGAGGCAGGGGTAATGTGAGGAATTGACTCTGCTGGGTTTTGAACCCTGGTCCCCAGGCTGCTATACCTCTTCCCTACCACTGCGCCAGCCTGCCTTTGTGAATTTCATTGTGCCTTTGTGACTTTGTGACTCTGCTAGCAATTGTATCAGTGCCTAAGTCTCTTCAGCTGTGCCTGGTCAGGTGTCTGGTCCTTGGCCTATATAAGGCACTTCCTGTCAATGTACCTTGCCAGATTATTGTGTGGTTCCTGATCACTTCAATAAAGCTTGTGCCTGTTTCACCTACAAGTTGCTGAACTGGATTATTGCTGACCTTGGCTGCTGGTCTCCACAACCTTGTGATTCCTATATCATTACACATAGGTCATGTCAAACAAATTAGTTTCTATAAGGAGGGGAAATGAACAGAGATTGGCTGAATATATGTGCATGCATTTTATATTCGTTGGGGTGAGATGAACGCATGGGCTGGGGAGGAGTGAGTTGCAGTAGTCCAGCTGCATGAATCAGCAGTCTTAGTCACAGCAACAGGTAGAGGGTTGATATTTTGCAGATATTATACAAGTGGAATGGCGGGCAGTAACCAGATTTATGTGATTAGTGAGAGAAAAGTGGAATCGAACGTGATGCCATGGTTTCAAGCTGAAGGGATGGTGTGAAATAGCATGGGGTAAAGGAGATGGTGGGGGTTTCTGGGGAAGAAGTGTGAGACAGAAAGTAAAACATTACATTTTTAGAATGACTGATGAGGTGAAAACTGGGCACCATCCAAGTCTGAATGAAATGCGGCAGGAGAATATGTCTAAAACAAAGGCAAGGAGAAGAAGATGTGGATATCTTCTGCAAAATATGATAATTGAAAGGAGGAGATGAGGGCTTCAAGGGGTGATATGTAGAAGAAGAAAAGCTGAGGTCCAAGAACAGACCTTTTAAGGACATTTCATATATCTCAAATATCTAAAGTAATTAAAACAGTCACAATGGTGTCTGGAGAACAGAAGTCAGATTAAAGCTGAAAAGCTTGTTGGAAGGAAAATAAGATGGCTGGTATTTGGAAGTAGAGGTATGGACTATAGTAGTGTAATACTAGTGAGTTAGGGACAGGTTGGTCACTTTCCAGTGTTTAGGGGGTCGGCATTTGAGAGCAAGAACATTTCATTGTGATATTGAATGTGACACACATTTTTCACTTAGATTTGCACTGATTTTAACAACAGATACATTCATTATTAATTAGTATATAATTGTATACTGTTAGTGCTTGTGCTATGATGTGATTAATGTGTTAGGTTCTCCTTGTCCCTTTTGTTACTGATGCCAGAGGTGAGAGTATAATAATGAGATTATAACATTGTGTGATATGCTGGGGCAAATCATAGCTCAAAATTACTGGATAGGATGAGAGGATAAGATTGATAGCTGTAGGATGGAAGGAGTTCACAGATCTCTTTCTCTGTTACAACAACAAGAAGTAGAGTCAAGTTTGACTATAATTAGTGTGGAGAAGACAGTCTAACCTAGAGAATTGAAAGGACATATTTGTCTATAAAATATTTTGCATAATGTGCCATTAATTGGTATTGTGTGAAAAGGGTGTATGTTGCGACAATAAATAGTGTTTTAATGATCTTTAAACAAAGGTTGCTGTTATAAGAACCAGCAAATTTATAAAAGTCCAACTATATGTTTAAAAGTGTTGCCTTTTATTGTCACAAAACTTCAGTATGTTAGGTGCTGTGAGCTGCTAAAGAACACAGACACTTAATGCCAATCTCACAGCTTAGAACTGCAGCTGTAGTTGGATCTTGAATTGGCTCTCGACACAATCAGATCACATAGCTTAAAAGTTTCAAAGACAGAAATAGAACAGATGTTTCCATCTAAAGGTAACTTCCAGTAACATAATCCTCCTCTCAAGCTATATACACAAACAGAGTCAGTTAAATATATAATTTTCCAAAGTTTTGTTTCTACTGGTTTACATCAGTTCTAATGCTGTTAGTTTTTTTTATTTGCTCCATAAACATGAAACTACAATGGTACTTTAATCTTATTTAGGCATAGTATTTAATGTAAAAGAAACTTAAGTTTAGGTGGAACCTGTCCATAGGTCACAGAGATAATGAATTAGTGTTTAGTACAATGTTTATCCAATTTTTAAGAAGAGCTTGTTCCATAAGTGTCTTGTTTCAGTGACGTATTAGCTCCATATTGAATGCCATTCCTTTGATCCATACTACGAAAGTTATTTTTCAGGAACGTGAATTCAAGTTCACTTAATTCCATTCATGCAAACTGCAAATCCATTAGAGCCTGATGATGTGTCTCTTTAAAATGTGGATACATTTCTTCCAAAAGTACAAGTTCACACGTTTGCGATGTCAGTATATAACTGTTTGTGATTAGTGTTTCAAAGGATTGCCCATCCAAAAAGTGGGAGATATTTCCAAAGTAAGGAATTATGGGTATGGACAGGCAAATGAGAACTACTCTGTCTTAGTGTACCTCCTGTTTTAACACAGCTGATCAAAACAGTTTAGGGTAGAGGTGCATGAGCCAGCAAATCCACCTACACACAGCTGTCTTGATCTATTTGGCCTTCTTATGTGTGGGGTGGCTGCTGGCTCATGCTGAATGAATCCAATAGAAAGGCCACTTGCCAAAAACTCATAATTTATGGTGGGCAAAAAATGTCAAAGGTACTCCCACCCTACAAAGTACAGCAAAGGAAGTACAGTTATGTGTAAAACCACTTATCAATAATAATAATAATAATAATAATAATAATAACTTTTATTTGTAATGCGCCAACATATTCAGTAGCGCTGAACATGGGTTGAAAAACGAGGAAAAATACAACATTGACAAGTAGTATAAATAATGAAGGGCCCTGTTTTGTAAGTGCTTTTACCCAGATTGGAAACTCGCCACTTACAATCTAAAGGGAGTGGAATAGGCAGAGAGCTGGGGTAAGTGTGAGATAAAGAATAGAGAAGGTCAGGAAGCAAGTGAAATTTACCTGGGTGAGAGATTTGGAAAGTGTTTTCTGCAATGATGTGTCAGATAGCATGCTGACAGGAGTGAAGTTACAAAGAGCCAGGGAGGTTGAGGTGTGTCAGGAGAGTAAGGAGTTAAGTAATGAATGTGTGTCATTGGCAGAGGTGAGAAATGCAGGTGATAATTCAAGGACCTGTGTTATAAAAGACCACTTGTCTAAAACATGTGAGAAATCATTGCTTCAGCATGTATTACTTGATCACGTGTATTTTTATACAATAATATTTTTCATGTGCTAAGCTTAGAGTATTAAGTATTTTGATAAAAAAGTCACAGGTTAAGGGCAGCCTAAATCCACTAACTTCAAAAACCCCAAACTCCAATAATTTAGCGGCAGCTTTTAAAAGGAAAACACTTTTTTACATGCTTTTCCACATCTATCTCATGGTGCAGAGTACATATGATGACTTCAGTGATAATGTAAAGAACACATAAATATATATATTTTTTAATTAAAGCACATAGCTATATGAGGTACAATATCTTGCTACAAAGAAATCCCTCAACTCCTCCCACTGACCTTTGACTGATTGTATATAGGAAGAGGCAGGATATATGGTGACTTTATGAATTCTGAGTTGGGAAACAGAGAAACAATAGTTTGCCCTTGTTATCAACATAAAATGATGAAGCTTTAAGAAACACAACACAGAGAGGGTGGTAGTGAGGGTTCATCTCTATCACCTGCATAACGTTACTACCTTATTAATACATTTTTGCAAGATGATGCCAATTGAGTAATTACAAAAACTTCAAAACAGGCCTGTTCCTTTAAAAATTATTTATGTGATCATAAATAACCTCTAATAAGCACTGAAATTGCCCTTTATTACTTTTGCTTTTTTGCTCCCATAGAGCATCATATCTTTCCAGATGCGTTCAGCCTGTATTGGACTCACCCTCTGAACCAACTATGTCACCTTTGGATTGTGTTCTCATATACTGCAGAAAACCAACAAAATTACAGATGTAATTCTCACAACTGTTTAAAGACTCCAATTGCATCCTCCTCAGCTCCTAATCCAAGGGCAGAAAGGCTCTTTACCTCTCTCAACACCTCCTACTTCACTGGCCTCCCAGGGTGACCACACACAGCCTTTGTACCCTTACAATACCTCCTTCACCTAGGGCCTCATTCAATTGCGATTTGTCCAATTAAATAGGGCTCCATATAAGCACAGAGCATAATTTTTTACAGTTAAGTATTTAGTAAGTGAAGACCTTGCTTTTGGATAGAAGTTCACTAACTAAAATCTTCTGTGAAAAAAATATGCTATGTGCTTATATAGAGGCCTAGTCAATTGGCCAAATCACAATTGAATGAGGCCTCTAGAGCCTGAATTTAATATGTAAGCTTAATATTAGTATGGTGATCATAGTCTATTCAATGCTTTTGGTAAAAGCATCATATACCTAGATTGTTGCCTCAATCCTGTTTACATTTTTATGTTTACATCTGTATTGTCATTAATCATGCAACCAACGCACTATAAAAATATGGATGTGAATAAGTAATTCAAAAGAATCATTATTGAGAACATTGTACAATGATCACTATAATAGTTGTGGATCAAGAACGTTGGTCATGCTTGCAGCGTTGTTGCGCTTTACGGCCCTCGCAAAGCGAGGGCCGTAAAGCGCGAGCAGTTGAGGCACGTGATTGCAAGGCCTGTGGGACTTAGGCTGCGATGAGCGCCTGCGGTAGTTAGGCTGCAATGAGGACTTAGGACCGAAGCACATAAAACGGCTGAACAACGCAACTGGAATTGCAAGCCCCGTAGGACTTAGGACCGAAGCACGTAAAACACCCGAACCAAGCAACTGGAAAGACCAACAAATAAACACAATTATGCCTCAAATTCACTTACACACTCATACACAGCACAGGGGCAGAGCCAGATGGCCTGTGAGTGAGGTTGTAAGTGAATTTGAGGCATATTTGCCTTTTTTCACAATCGAAAATCATCTAAGCGAGAGAAAAAAATGGCAGCAGAAAAAAGTAACAGGATGAAAACGAGGCTGAAGGCAGTAACACTTAACCCAAGGCAGTAACAACTAACCCAAGGCAGTAAAATTAACCCAAGGCAGTAACACTAATCGCAAAGCCCCTAAACTACACGGGGGATGAGGTTCGCAATGAGCACCAAAGGCGCTCATTGAGAGCCACGCAATAAGCGCCAAAGGCGATCATCCCGGGGCTCGCGGTGAGCGCCAAAGCTGCTCAAGCGCGAGGCCTATAAAGTACACAGGGGAGAGGCTTGCAATGAGCACTGAAGGTGATCATTGCAAAGCAGGAAAGTACATGGGGGGGGGGGGGCTCAAAGTGCTCAGAGGGCCAAAATCCTCACAATGTGTGGCGAACAGCATTGCCAGATTTACAATTTTACTCCCGTCATTTTTGACGGGCAATTTCCTAGTGATTATGTACTAAGCCTAACAGGGGCTGTGATGTCCATCTGTGTGCTCTATCTGTGTGGAAACAATACCATTGCTGCTCTTTGTATACCACCACAGCCCCTATGATAGCTTAGTAAGTATATACCAAAGTGTGCAGTAGCATCAGCTTTACCTTACATTTAAATGGTGATTGTTTATTTTAAAGGGATAAAAAACAAATCAATGTTATTTTTTTTAACAAAAAATGGATGACTATGAAAATAATTGAATAAAATAACGGGCAAGTGGTGAGTCCAGACTCATGGACTGGGAGGCTGTTTTCTAAGAAAGCCCAGAATGTTCTGATTTTGAACTTGGCATTGCATGAGCATTGAGTGCTTATTTCGCTGAGATACATCTTATGGTTAATGTATAAGGAGAGAGAGTGATAATAGAAATTGCGTGGTACACCTACCATTCTGAAAAGCCATCTAGGACAGCCTTTCAAACAAAGCTCTGCCCAAGTTTGACGACTTAATTGGGCATAAGGAGAAACACATTGGCTACAGGCACCTATTTCAGTTTTGACATATACATTTCTGTCACTAAGTAATGGATTTTATATTGGTCCCTTTAATGTAGCTGTGTAAAAAAGTGTTAAAAAATACAGACTGGGGATAACTGCTATTACTTTGCTTTTGCTAAATGCAACCTCACCATTGTGAAGCAAATAATCCAAGCTTTTGTCCAAGTTTGACTTCAGAATAAGTGCTTAACATTGAAATTTTAGCTCTGGCTAAAGCTTAATGTTTATAGGTTTCATAAAAAGTCAACCTACCCATATTCCCACCCATTTTTACAACATCCTGCCAACTATACTATATCCCACTCGGTCTGAATCGAAATGTTGGGATCAACTAAAACTATGTAACCTAAGCTTTTATTCGTTGTTGCTTATTGCTACTAGGGCCATCTTAATATTTACAAATACTTATTTATCCCAGAAATGTGAAATGGCGGTCAAGTACAGTGGTGAGCAGCAAGTGGCCCAGGGGCAGCATGTGGCCCTCAGGCACTTCTCATGTGGCCCTTAGCCTGTTCTTTGCAGTGATGTTCATGCTTCTTTTCAACAAAACTCAAATAATACCCAATTGTGCTCCTAAATACTTCTCATCATCTATACCTCTATTACCAATTAATTACCAATCAATTATTTTTCCCAACTCAGTTTTATCAGTTTGCTTTGGGTAAAATAAAAAGATTTAAAGCACTGTGCAGCCTATTTAACGATTTAGGATATGAGGCAATGCAGGTGAAATAGGTTGCCCCTCACTGGCCTAGTAGATTTCTACCTCTCAGGCCAATATAAGCTCTATATAGTCAGCTTTCATAAATAATGTAAGTTATCAATGGTTTGAAAGTGTCAGTTTCATTAAACCACAATGAATCTGTATACATAAAAGTAAATATCACACCATTGAAAGTTTGCCCAACAAGCCACAATCACCGTTCCCTTAGAGAATCATTGTAAATCTGGCTGTATGATATAAATGTATTTATAGTCACTCTCTTTACTGCACTCTCCTACATTGCTTGTTATAAGAGGCTTAAGAAGGCCAATAACTTGTTTATTGTAACAGAATAGGTTAATTGCCAAATCATCCTTAATAAATGTCTTCAATACACAGACCAATGATGAAAGAGTGGCAGAGTAGTAATGTGATATGTGATATATGATGAGATGTATGATATGGTACATGATGAGTTGGATCTGACATTTATGTCCTTGACCATCTGCTTTTGAAATACAACCTATCATATTATTTCTAAATACATAACTGTTATAGTATGCAGGTCAAACAGCATTTTTAAACATCACAAAAGTAAAAAATTAATGATTTGACATTGATAAAAGTCATTTTCAATAACAAAAAATGTATATTACTGTTACGGTTTAGCTTACCCTTTTAAATTATACAAACGAGGAAGGAACTGTATCATTTATAAGAGTGCTTGAAAAGGTGTAAATTAAAGGACTACTGCAATTCAAGAAACACTACATATTTGTGAAGTATGTAACAAACTAAATACATTAGCAGCCGTGTAAGCTGGGGTTATATATATTTTTTTTAGAGAAAATAGATTATGTTTATGTATAGAAGAATCTGCTTTATGTTTATTTCATCACTTCCTAATATTTGAACATGAGGGTGTGCTTTTTTTCTTTTGCTGAAGGAGGGCAGCAGAAGATGTAGGAGGGAGAAGTGAAGACGGTTTGTTATTTAATTGCACCTCACCTCCTTACTATTTTAAGCAGAAACATTTATAATGTTTAAAACATGGCGGCAGATGTACTAAAAAGTGAAGTGTTGGAGAACTTTTGGAGAACCTCTCCATTACTATATTATGCTACAGTATGGGTGAAGGAGCCAAAAAAAAATCTGGGGGGGGGGGGGGGGGGGGATGCCACATATAGTATAAAAACACCACACAATTGCTTCTCTAAACATAAATATACACATTGAAAAATCTGGGGGGACTTGTCCCCCTCGTTCACCTTCCCCAGTTCCTACAGGACAGTTTTTGGTAAATTGCTGCCCTCTGAGACTTTCCGTACAGCGCTCATCCTCTTCTCTGGACACACCTTATCTAAACAAAGTCCATTTCTTCTCCCCACAGCTATCAAGTTTCTAATACATAACTTCCCCTCAATGTCTATTCTACTACAAACCACCATTAATTCACCTCTGTGAATTTTACCATTTTTGCCATTTACCCCCAAAAAGGTTAAGTGTATTATGCAGTTTCTCATAAAATAATTTAAAGTGATACAGGTTACACAACACTACTACATGATTGATGTATTCAGCATCTAGAAAAGTTCTCTTGCACTTCATTGTTTGTTGTTATTGTCCATGTTCTTTCAAATGCATGACAGAATATTGATGTTTATAGTCCTGATAGGTAGCCTATTGCAAAATAGTAAAACTACTGGTGCACAGGTAGATAATTAATAAATGTACAGGTATAAATAGACTATATACTATTGCAAATAGATAACCTCTCCCACTCCAAAGAACAGTCTGGAGTCTACACGAGAAGCCGTAGATGCCCTGGAGCAGCTTTATATGGGCAAAGATGCCATATTAGCTGTTTTGAAAAGACAAAGTTGAGAATTCCAAAAGAAAAACAAAACGTGAAAACAAACATATAAACGGAGAAACAAACATTAATGTAATTGCACTAGAGTACATAAATATTAACTTATTTCAGTCTATTCTAAGTTTTTGTAACTTTTGTTAAATTGATTTTGACCTTTATATATTTAATCATACAGTTTCTTGTTTTAAACAAGATTAAAAGGTAAACTAGTAAAATGAATAGAATCTGAAGGCCCCTAGGTCAAGTTCTTAGACAGCCTATTATTTTGTTGCCATTTAAAAATCAGAAATCTGTTATTTAGATTATATGATAAAGCCAATGTTAATAGAAGTGTTTTGTGTGCTTTTAAAATAATTATTTGAATAATTATGTGTACTAATTTATATATATATATATATATATATATATATATATATATATGCCGTTCAAATACTTTATTTAGTTAAATTGATAATGTAGTCTATAGAACATACTTCTTATTTTTAAATGGCAAAAAAAAAAAGATTCTATGAAAACAAAATAGCAACGCTCAACTTCACAGACTAACAGACTACAGCTTAACTTGCTGTGCAATTTGTATTGCCAATACTTTTGTCTGCAATACTCTTGTCTGCTGAAACACATTTCTATATATCCAAATATCACATATTATATTTGTCAACCTATGAAACGTTGTTACACTTTGCGTGGTACGTACGACTCTGCGATGTGCGCCAAAGGCGAGTCGATCACACATTGAAACACGCAGGACTTAGCCTCCAAACACAAAACGCAGGATCGCCTTTTGTCCCAAAAAATGAAAACGAGGCTACACTACCCTGAACCGCGCAAAACACAGCCAGCGATGTGCAAGGTAGAAAAAATACTAATAGGACGGACGCAAAATGCTTGCGAAACGCATGAACCATAGATTAACACAGCCATTTTACAACACTGACTTACAAATTTACACATTAAGATTCATAAATGGCGGCTTTCCCGCCTAAACCAACGGTTTTGTCTTGCGCACACAACCTATATAGGGCACACTTGCCACAGAGCTGACACTTTATTGATGGCAGTCTAGGTGGACATTTTCTGCTGCCAAAAAATCCAAAGAGATTGTTAGGTCTTCAGGATACTGATTGCTGAATATTAATTACAAATAGGTAAAGTATATTAAATTATATTACTTATCATTAAAAAATAATTATTCAATTAATTATTATAAAAATATATATATATATTGTTAGTTAAAAAAATTGAGCAACAAACTTATGATTTACACTGCCTTTAGTTTATGAATACTTTCATGCTTAGCTCTTTGTAATATATTTATTCATTTATTAATTAATTAGTAATGTACATTAATTTATAAATCATTAATTACTAATCATTATAAAAAAAATGTTTTAACATTTTAAACTGCCTTTAGTTTATTAATATATTAATGCTTACTTTTTTCTAATAGATATATTCATTGATTAATTAATTATTAATGTACATGATTGTATTAGTTTATGAATATATTAATGATTAGCTCTTTAAAATACATTTATTCATTGATTCATTGATTATTAATGTGCATTAATGTATTCATTATTAATTAGTAATCATTACCAAAAAAAATGGGTATTTTTTAATGCAATAAAAAAAATATAGTTTTCAGATTGCACTTATATATCTGTATTACTGATCATTAACCTACATTACTTTATTAACTATTAATTAGTAATAATTGACAAAAAAAATGACCACAAACATTATCTACATTTTACAATGCATTGACATATCCGTGTTGCTGCTAATTGCCTGATAGGGATGAATCCAAATATTAAAAATGCTTTCCATCTCATTTGACAGTTTCATCATCTCTGCAGCTGACTGAACTCAGAGAGTGACGTTTGCAGCCTTTGAACAGGATAAAGATCACCTTTACATGTATATAATTTAATTATGCTCTTATGGAAGAAAAAAGGATTAAGTCTTTTTATTTTGGATTGATGGCAGTTATTCATTAATTAATGTATATTGACATATTAATTAATTAATAATTAGTAACCATTACCAAAAAAAAATAATTTTGCACTGCAATAACAATAATAATAATTTTTAACCTGCACTTATATATTTGCCTTACTGCTCATTGATGTACATTGCTTTTGGAACTATTAATTAATAATAATTCCAAAAAACAAACAAACATTTATAATGGATAAAAAATATGTACATTTTACAAAGCACTTACATATCTGGAGTGCTTAAAATTGCCTGACAGGGATAGGACGCTCAAATCACTTAAATATTTAAAGCAGTTTCTTAGATTCTGACACTTGCTACATTTAATATTTTATACTGCTTTTATTTATGAATATATTGATGATTATGTGTTTATATTTTCCATGTATGCCAATTAAATATCATAATTTCAATGTCACAAATTAATTGAATACAAACATTAAAAATGATTTTCATGTAATTTTACAGATTCCTCATCTCTGCACCTGACTGAAGACAGAGAGTGAGCTTTGTAGGATTTCCTCTGCAATAACATCAATTTCACAGGTATATGATTTCATGATGCCCTTTTTGTTTTGCATTGATTACAGTTAATGATTAATTAATTAACCTATATTCATTTAGGGCCTCATTCAGTTGTGATTTGCCCAATTGAATAGGGCTCTATATAAGCACATAGCATATTTTTTTTACATCAGATTTTCATTAGTGAACAACTATCCAAAAGCAAGGTTTTCACCAACTACAAACTTCTGTAAAAAATTATGATATGTGCTTGCTTATATACAGCCCTATTCAATTGCCAAAATTGCAAATGAATGAGGCCCTTAGTATTTTATTATTCATTAAAAAAAAAAAACATTACTTATGCATACATATATGCTTACCTAATTAAGTTTTAAAGAACGCAAATAACACCTCATAAGTTGATTGATTTCTTAATTAATAAAATAGCAAACTTGCACATTATTTTAAGCCCTATCTATACTTTGCTCATAGCTCTTTGTGTTTGCCCTTCTTTAGGAAAACATAATTACCTCTTTAGGTTTACCATTGATGTCAGTTATTGATTAATTCATTAACGTATATTCATTTATTAATGACTTAAAAATTATTACAAAAAAAAGTATTTATCAATATATATATATATATATATATATGTGCAGCACTTTCCTTTTTAATGTATGCCAATAAAAAAAAAAAAACATAATGGATTAATTTATTTCATGTAAAAATTACGAATGCTCTTCAAATCATTTCATTCTTTCATTAATGCTATTTAGGTTTTGCATTGAGAGCAGGTAACAACAATATGTACAATACAAAAAACATTATATATTATATCTGCATTTACGATTACATTTTACAATGGCAGACAACGGAGAAGGCCGGATTGAACGCAAAAGAAGAGCGGCAAGGGAAAGGAAGCAAAGGTGGAGAGAAGCACAGTCCCCCGAGACTTCCCCACGCTTAAGAGAAGAAGACAGACAAAGTGAATGTGCTGAAGATTCAAAGAAAAGAAAAAGTAAACAAAAAATTGACTGTGAAACATTGCCTAATGACCAAATATTGCCTCATGACACCATGTTCATACACATGACACCAATGTAGATATAGAAAGTTGTAGTGATATCTATGTTGAGGAAGCTCAGGATACTGCTTTCATTACAGCACTAACATTAGACACTCATTATTGTGGATAACTCAATGTGGTTTGTCAGTTTAGTGGGACCTATCATTTTCTCAAGGAAAGACTAACTGATGGAGGCTTCATTAGTTGCTGTCAGAAAGGAAAGGTAAGACTTCCACAAAGACACACATTTCCAGATTATTTACAAAGTATAATGAGCGATCCAACATTTCCAAATTATAACAATTTAAAAAAAACATCAGGTCTGATAGCAGTTCAATTTAATTTGCTTCTATGGGTGCTACATTAGCAGAAAATGTCCCAGGACATGGTTCATATTGTATTAGAGTTCAAGGACAAATTTACCACCGCACTTCACATTTACATCCACAAGAAGGAGCGCAAAGGAAATTTGCACAGTATGTCTTAGGTACAATGGAAGCTGTTTAACAACGGATAACGCTTCCAGAAAATAAACAGTGTTTGCACATAGTCTTTGAACAGCTGGATAAAATGATGGCCAACAACCCATACAGTCAAGCATACAAACAATTAACACAGGTTGAAAAAGAACAACAGCAACATGCTCAAGTACATAAATTGCCAATGCCAAGAAAATGTGGTTTTGAAAAGAGATCACAATACTGATCAAAGACGGTATAATATAGCAACAGTAAATGAGGTTGCCATGGTCTTTAAAAATGAGGAAGGTGAACCACCTTTTCAGCTGGATATTAGAATATATCCATGCAATGAAGACCAACCTTTTATAAACATAAATATATTAAGTTGTAATTTGGATCCAATGACATATCACATTTTCTTTCCAAATGGTGAGCCAGGATGGGAACCAAAATTACAATTGCAAAGTTACCCCAATAGTAAAGTTTGTGTTAGAAGCAATATTTCTATGCTGGTATATAAAGTGGCACAAACTGATATTCGTGATCATTTTAATGCTATTTTATGTGGGGGCAAACTCACACAACAATGGATTATTGATTCCTATCTACAAGTCGAAGCAAATAATCTAAATTGTATCAAATTTCAACAAAACAAGCTTCGCATAGAACAATATTGTGGATTGATGGATTATGTCGCTAAATTGGCTACCAACAGAGACATTCCAGCTGGAAGAGAAATCATTTTGCCATCCACTTTCCAAGGATCTACTTGCAATATGCGAGAAAGATATAATGATGATATGGCTATTGTCACAAAATTTTGAAAACCAGATTTATTCATTACATTCACATGTAATCCACAATGGCCAGAGATCAAGGAAAATTTGAATCTTAGACAAAAAACTTCTGACCGACAAGATTTAGTGGCAAGAGTATTCAAAATAAAACTCAATTCATTAATACATGATATAACTAAAGCACAGTTATTTGGAAAATGTGTGGCTTTTATTTATACTATTGCATTTTAAAAAAAAGAGGCCTGCCACATGCACACATACTTTTAATCCTGCAGGAAAAAGATTAATTGAATACCGCAGAGAGTGTGGATTCAGTAATTACTGCTAAATTGCCACATCCAGAAAAACATTCAAAACTTTATGAGATTGTAACACACAGAATGATTTATGGGCCATGTGGAGATACCAATCCGAATTCACCATGTATGGAAAATAAAAAATGTACAAAAGAGTTCGCAAAACAATTTCAAATGCAATCTTATGCTAATTGGGATGGACACCTTTTGTATAAAAGACAGCTATTAACCGTGGCCAAAAGGTTGATAATACATATGTTGTTCCATACAATCCACATTTGCTGATGAAGTACAATGCACACATAAATGTGGAAGCTTGCACTTCTATGAAATCCATCAAATATGGTTATAAATATATATACAAAGGATATGATGCAGCAACTGTTGTTGTGCAAGGTGCACAAAACGAAAAGGAAAATCCAATTTTACATGATTAACTTTCTAATTATTTAGATGCTCACTATGTCAGTGCTCCAGAAGAAATGTGGCGAATTTTGAGATGCATGATCGAGCACATGCTGTTTATCGATTAGCTGTACATTTGCCACAAAGTCAGTTTGTTTGCTTTACTGCAGGCAATGAAAGAACTGCCTTAGCCCAAAGTGAACATCGAGAAACAACACTTACTGCTTGGTTTCAATTAAACTGCCAGGACACTGAGGCCAGACAATTTTTATACATTGAGATTCCATATCACTATGTATTTGTAAATGGCTAATGGCGACAACGAAAAAGAGATACTCATAAAATTATACCACAAATTTATACTGTCAGCCCAAGAGACATTGACCATTTCAGTTTAAGATTACTTAGTTTACATGTTCCCGGTGCACAAAGTTATAAACATTTACGCACAGTGAATTACATAGTTTATGATACTTTCCTATTAGCGGCAAGACATCAAAACTTCATAGCATATGATACAGAATGGGAGAGGTGTCTGGAAGAAGCAGCACTATGTCAAATGCCAAAGCAAAGAGAGAGCAATTTGCATTCATTTGCATCTTTTACAATGTACCTGATGCATTTGCTTTGTGGGAAACATTTAAATTAAATATGTGTGAAGACTTCTTGAAACGTTACAATGAGCCTTCAATTGCACTCTTAAAAGCATTAATGGAAATTCAATAAATATTTTTTGCTCATGGATTAAATTGTGCAAGTTTTTATTTGCCTAATTCAGGATTTATAGATGACATCAACTTTGATGACTATGACACTGAGCTTCAAAAACAAAAAACAGAAGAAAAACTTGCAACTTTAAATACATTACAATTGCAAGCATTTAATGCCATCACTAATGCTACAGATGATAAAATGATCAAAGACTGTTATTTCTATCTAGATGACCATTGTGGATCAGGAAAAACTTATCTGTACAATATTTGATGAATTACATTCAAGCACAGGGTCAAATAGCAATGCCATTTGCAACAACTGGAATTGCCGCACTTTTGTTAGAAGGTAGCAGAACTGTGCATAGTGGTTTTAAACTGCCAGTTGCCATTTTAGAAACATCAGTGTCAGACATTTAATTCAATTCTTTACAAGCAAAACATTTAAAAAAAAAGTACATTCATTATCATAGATGAGGCAACAATGATGTAATTTCATGCCTTTCAATGTATTGATAGATTATTAAAAGAAGGGATGGATAATAATTTGCCATTTGGGGGAAAGGTGATGTTGTTAGGAGGATATTTTAGGCAAACATTACCTGTTGTGCCACATGGAAATAGGAATGACATCATTGCAACATGTATCAAGACAAGTAAACTTTGGAAAAATATTTACACACCTCAAATTAGAATTAAATATGAGTTCTGAAGGCCAAAATGAATTCAATGATTGGCTAATTCAAATTGGAGAAGGAAAACATCCACAAATAAATAAATTACCGGATCATACCGTATAAATTCCATAAATAAGGGTTTGCAAGGAATCACTCATATATGCAATCTTTCTAAACACTATCAATAACGACAATCACTCAGACATTGCAAACAAAGCGATATTAATAATCACAATATATATAGATGCCTTAAATCTAAATAACAAAATTTTAAAAATCAGCAATGCACCCCCAAAAAATGATTACTGTGCAGATTCAGTTCTGGCTGATGATAAAGACAGTGAATCTAACTTTAGTATAGAATTTATAAATTCTTTAACACCATGTTTTAACACCACATGTTTTGCAATTGAAAAAAAGGGGCAAGTGTCATGTTATTGAGAAATATGAATCCCAAAAAAGGACTTTCTAATGGGACCAGATTAATTGTGCAGGATTTAAAAGATCATTTCAGACATGCAGAAATTATGACTGGTACCCACATCTATACATGGTTTGAAGTCATAGTATATTGGTGTAAATGTATATGTCTTGGCTTAAATACTTTCTTCGATTCCTAAATCTTTGGTTCTCATCCCATGCCATTCATTTGTATTTTTTAATTGACTAATGAATTTATAAACATACACACATATAATGGTAGTGTGGCCCATAGGCACCAATTTCTTTGCAATTTATTGGATTGAGACTTATGAGAGATCTACTTTTTTAGAATTGTAATTAATAGGAAAAAATGACTTCCTTCAGCAAAACATAAAGAAATAAACACCAATATCATAAATAGTCTAAATAACTATTTGTATGCCTTCACTACCCCTAGGACAGCTTATCTGCTCTTAGGTAAAATAAATCAGCTAAGTGCACAGTCCAATTTCTCAGTACTTGTACAATCCTTTGTAGCACAATACAATTTTCCCTTCAACTTGAAGTACCTGTAGGGACAGCTCTTAATTTGTGCTTTCTCATACGCAAAGGGGTAGTGCACTGGCTCTCCCTTCTCTCCAAATGCTCCATCCCAAGGACCTTTATCACATGATTTGTGATTAAACGGTGCAGTGTTTTTAAACAGTACATTATTTCTTGGAGTATCAGACTCCCAATCTGATACTACAAGAAAGATGTTTTCTTCCAATTCAACTTGTTTCCACTATTCTTGTCTCAGCTGTTCAAGATATGTATACTGATTGTATGAAGATTTTTATACTCCTTCAGTTTTGGATTGGACATACAGCTTTGCTCAGTCTCAGGCTAACATTGATTCCTTGTACCACTTTGTTACGCATTCCTTTCTCAGCTAAATACCATGGTGTTGAGCAACTTAAGCTGAGGCAGTTTACACCTTGACAGTGTCTTAGCATTAGTGAGGTCCTTTCCTGCTCAATGTTCAATAGTACATTTGTACTGATTCAATACAATAAACCACCTAGTCTCTCTGCCATTCTTTTACATATTTTGATTCATCCAAATTAAAAGGGCATTATCCATGATGGGCTTGAATAACCTCCTCAGTATGTAATCCTTTTGAACATCTGTGGTCCATTTAATTTACAGATACTCCTTCACGACTACTGAATACCTCTCTTCTCTTAGCAGCAGTTTCCTGATGCTGTACAACACAGGGTGTTCCTTTCCATCCACTGCTGGTGACCGGGCAGGTCCCAAAATAACCACAGAAGCATCAATCTGCAGTATAAAGAGTTTCTGAAAATCTGAAGCCATTAATATTTTCAGCCTAACGTGTCTGGGGCCCTTGTATTTGTTAAATCTATTAAGGGAGCTGCGATTGTGGCATAACCTTTTGATAATACTCAACCTTCCCGAGAAAGGCTTGCACCTGTCTCTTTTCCAAAGGCCTTGGCCAAGTCCGCATAGCACTTTATTCAACAGACTTTTTAAGAAGTCTTTTTGCGGTGTTCCCAATAGTTTCAATGATATCTGTTCTCTTTTTTTCTAAAGAGTTTTTTGAAGAAGCCTATTCGTACTGTGTATCTCAAATATTTGTTTCCGCTATTCCAAGTATTATTTTAATTTTATTATTATATAGTATTTATAATGCGCCAACATGTTCTGCAACACCATATATAGGATGAAGCAGATCATAAAAACAATATTAATGCAGATTTTAAAAAAGAGAGCCATGTTTTTAAGCTTCTAATCTTGCATATAGTGTACTTTTTCAAGCATCCTATACGGTTAAAATCTCGCAAACTTAGAGCCGATTCAATTGCAAGCCCGCATCTCGCAGGATCCTGGCCGTATGTCTGCGGGTATGCTGCGGACTTCCGTTCGTCACTGATTCCAGAGCTATTCAATTAAAGGAGCTTGCAATTTAGAGGACCAAAGCTGACTCCATAAACCATGCACCGTCATATTTACGGCAGTAAAACATGGAGGTTACATGTCAATCAATTAGGTGTGGGGGTATGATATGCAATGGGACTCGCAAACCCTCAAAATACAAAATTATGAAAATGAATGCCAATACTGATCTAGTCCATATAGTCCAATCTGTAGTTTAAATCAGAATGTCATCCAAATAAGCAGCTACATATTCAGAGTGGGATCATAGGAGCCTGCCCATACGTCTGTGAAATGTTACTTGGGCTCCATATAGACCAAATGGTAACACTTCATATTTGAACAGGCCATCAGAGTACAGAAAGATGTTTTTTTTTATTGCTGTTCTTTGGTCATATCTAATGTAGACAGAAGTTTGGCTTTTGCCAGCTTGGCTATCAATTCATTCACTCATGATATGGGTTATTCATCCAATTGGGACACTTCCTTCAACTTTCAGAAATCACTGCAGAAGAGAGCTGTCCCATCAGTTTGATGACTAGAAACAACTGGGTTACACCAATAACTCCTAAGTCAAGCATTTTTTTACTTCTGTCTTTTCTTCCTCCCTCAGGTATGTGGGATGGGTTTTGTTCCTGATTATTACTCTGGGTTTAGTGATGATGTCATGGTGGACCACATTTATATGACTGGGTTTACAGAGAATATCTGTATCTCTGTTATAAATCTGTTATGCTTTATCTTTTGCAGAACTTCTTCCTTCTGAGGTGGTGATAGTGGTGACAATATTTGTATCTCAGGGAGCTCCATTTCCAACACATAAACATGACATACTACTGCTACCTCCACCTCTTTCTCACGCCAGGCTTTTAACAAATCCATGTGATAGATTTGTTCCTGCTTGTCTTCTTCCTTGTAGTTCACTCCTCCAATGGCTTATGTTGCTTCATAGGGTCCCTGCCATTAAACCAGGAGGTTCTAGCTGTGGGTACTATATATATAGCATTAGAGTGACGTGGAAGGCATTAGATTCAAACCCATGATCTACTAATGAGAAAAAAACTTACCACTACACTAGCACACAATGTCTTATCAGCTGCTATACAAATTAATATATATATATATAGAATGTGTAACAGTTACAGACCCCAAATGTATTATCTATGGAGATCCTTGTGGGAGGGCTCCAAGGGCAGTAGCAGAGGAACTGCAGGTGCACGTGGTGCAAAGCACCGGGCCGCTGCCTCTGAAGGGCCCCCAGTACAATTTCCCCCCCCCCACCACCACCACCACCACACATATAGATATACAGATAATATATAATATACATAATCTAGGGCGGGTCAACCAAAAAATTGTTTTAACCCACGGGGGGCGGGGGGGGCAATTTGTTTTTGCACCAGGGCCATCCGTTCACTAGCTCCACCACTGTCCATGGGCTAAACCAAAATGACAACATCTAAGTCAATTCTTGATACACCATTCATAGAACATATGGAGATTTCAGTGGTCCACTGTACTTCAAGAAAAAAGGCCCGGCTTTGTGAAGTATATAACTAACTGACAACATTAGCAACTGTTTTTGAAAAATCAGAACTTTTGAAGACCCTGTTTTTATGTATAAAGGAATCAATCTTGTGTTTGTTACATCATATCCTGAGAGCTGGATCATGGGTGTGTGTTTTCAAATCTATCAGTCGGGGAAGGGGTGTAAGAGAAAGGAACAGAGAGAAGTCAGGCAGCTTTGTTAGATAAGTGTGTAAGCTTGTAATTGGCATCACACCTTTCCAACCCAGAAGAAGGCTATTACATCAATAGATGCAAGCATTGCTCTTCAGAAATGTAAATATTTATCCCATGCATTTCTACCAATGTTTCATGGATGCTTCCAGTGTCCTGCAGGGGCATCACAATGTTTTTGTTTCTAGTTCAAAACAGGCTTAATTACTTTTTCCCTGCTTAATTGTGCTCTTAATCAGATTCAACATTTTCAAACATATATATTTTACTATTTTATTTTGCACATTCCTCAAGAAAATGGTTATTTTTACCCTGGAGGAATGATCCTGTCATTCAATAGAACTGTATGAGTTACCCGTTTCAGTCAATGAAAAAAAAAAATGGCAGTATGGTCTGTGCTCAGTCATGACTTGTATTTGATATAAATGGTGCTTGCATGCTCCAATGATGTTGCATTCTCCTTCTTCTCTTGCATGCTTAGAGGTAGGTAGATTGCAAGATTAACTGTAAGCCCTCTTCCTACAGAAATCTAAACATCCCTCTCATGAATACAGCCTTCACAAAAGTATTTTGGATGCATACAGGACCAGCAAAGGCATCAACAAATAATCTCTAGTTAAAATTTAGTTTTATGATGTTTTATCTAAGACTGAGAGTTTTCAAACATTAGCATATTGTGCAACCCATTTTCAGGTAACATAGGTTGTCTAATGCTGCTGTAGGGAGATTAAATGTTAAATTTTATATCCTTTTTGTAATTTTTTAAATATCTTTCTTTACATCTCTATTAGAGATCTATTTGACTTCTATGCCCCTTTAAATCTGGCATCAAGGAGAACACTTGCAAGTACTATTTTAGTAACATGATTTTTGTAGTGAAGACCCCTGCAATGTTTGAAACAAAAGAGAGAGAAATTAAGTGGACACTTGTAGACTTGGTAAATACACTACCAACACACGTGTCATTAAGGGTAATTTATTAAAATGAGTTAACATTTAAGTTTAAGACTACTTGCTATGTTATTTTACGTATTTAATAATATTTATGAAGCTTGAAACAATAAAAAATGCTAAATAGATTATTATTGAATGTTAATTTAAAAAACATGTTTTATACATTTAAAAAAAAGTTATACCAATTAAAGAGAATTAATACTAAAACAACAGACAGGCAAATGTGTTCGATCTGCATGTATCTTACCAGTGAGTTAAATGTTTTTCTAATTTGAATGACATTAAAAATCAATGGAAACAGAAGCACAATATGTAGTTCAGACATCCATAAGGTGCACTGCCCCTCTCTTTCCTTTAATGAATCAGGACAGAGGAGAAGAGAACAATTTCCGCACTGTCTATATATAATGTAATATTTCTACACTTTACAGATCAATAATTTCTTATACAAAAAAAGTTTGTAATGTTTAAAACAAGCATGCCAGAAATGTACAGTGGCCCTTTAAGTTAAATAATTGGATGTTTTATTTCTATTTTAAACTAACTATATATATATATATATATATATATATATATATATATATATATATATATATATATACATATTATTTCATCATATAATTAATTACTATTAACTCTAATATTCACATTTTGTACTTATATATTTTATATTTGTGCAGCATGGTAACTATATGTTTCAGACCAATGATGAACCCCTACCTTCTATGACTTGCCCTTTTAAGGTGCTCTCCCATACACTCTCGTCTCTTATGAAAAAGCTGTTCCTATATATACATTTCTTTGATGTTTCCCTTTAGAGGTTTACTGCTTACTTTAATTGGCTCTTCTAATCATAATTTTTACAAATGAAAGTAGCTTGGATTATTGTACATAAGAATGTAACAAAAATGTCAACCTGGATTTTTTTTGCCTATGTGTAAATGATAGTAATATTTATAAAATAAAACAAAAACATATAAAATTGCTTATTTTTACATCATATCAGAAAAACTTCTCAATATTTTCCCAAAAACTTGCTGGTAAGGGCGAAGTGACCCCTTTAAGCGTTACCCCCTCACTGAGCTATGCAAGTAATGAAAAGAAGCTCTGGTGGTGAAAGAGGGCAATCTGTCACTGATATTTTAAGATATACACATATCAAAATGAGAATTAACAGGGCACAGAACATGCTCCACTGAAACTTTTTTTTAAGTAAAATACTGATAAATTATTAAATGACTGTAATTAAATAAGCTGCTTCTTCAAAAACATATATAATTATATATATATATATATATATATATATATATATATATATATAAATATATATATATATATATATATATATGTATATATATAAATATATATATATATATATATATATATATATATATATATATATATATATATTAATTGGCCTGGCTTAAAACTTTGTATGTTATTATAAAAGATTGTTTTTCAGTATCTAAAACCTAAAGTATAATGCATACTCGATATTTAACCATAATTGTATATGTACAATTAACAATCTTAGAACAAAAATGTTGTAGTGTATTAAAATGTAGAACATGGTTTCCATTTGCTGACTCAAAATTTATTTTAACCTATATTAACAATCATTTTAAAACATAGTTCTTTTAGATGTGTAAATTATAATTAATGAACTTTCTTACAGTTGCTTCATTTTGTTTAATATATACCAAGTAATAGATAATAAAATAATAGAAATAACTGTCTTCTCTTTTATTTACTTATTTCTGGTTTTATTTGTGGATCATTCTATTTAATTTGTTATTCTACATTTTATTTCTGTCATTTTATCTGTTAAATGCAATTAAAATCAAATGTTATAACAAAGTAAAATTTATTATAGGGTTAACAAACATAAAAAGACTTTTAATAAAAGACAAACTAATATTTGATGAAAATGTGTTAGTAAAGTATTAAAGTTCCATTTTCTTACCATGCTGTGTCTTGTGCACGAAGTGTGCTATATCCGGGATTGTGTCTTCTTCCAAGCTTGGCAAGAAATCCAGTAAATGGGGAGGGGTAGAGTTACAGACAACTGCAGTAAAAAGAGTAAACCCAGTCAAGGGTAATCACTATGAAGGCTGTGGAAAATCAGATCAGGATTCAAGAAAAAAAAGGGTCAGAACCCAAAAGAGAGAAGTCAGTGAAAGAGTAAAGGAACCGATAGAGAGAAGGGAAGAGAGAAGGAGGATTGCAATATAAAGAGGGGGAGGGGGTGTAGGTATGGAAGGCTGGCAGTCACTGAGTGCCCTGCGCTTGCTCATAGCACAAATGCTACTGACAGCTGCACTGGGGTCAGTCTGTTACACCATGAGACCCTTAAAGGGACACTATTACCACGAGCTTTCAGTTTTGTTCAGAGAACTGTTTTTATTAACACTCCACCATTTTCCAAAAATTGCAGACTCATTCTCATTCAGATAATTGCATATAATACTGATTCTATGTCCTCAACAAACTCATGGACATATATTCACAAATATCAAACTTGTAGTAAGCTGGTAGTCAAGGCTCATTTTCATAGCAGTCTATTAAAGAATGGAGCCTTACTACTGATACCCGCTCACTGCCATCTTGCAATTTTAAATCCATTGGTGGCATTTTGTAGGCGTGTTGTCTTAGAATTTAGATCCGCAATCATATTCACACAAAAATATCTGACCAGTTTATCCTGCTGAGATATTTTCGTATTGTAGCAATAATTGACTTTAGACCCAAATATGTATAATGCATTAAAATGTAAATTACAGATGGTGTGGCTGAGAGCGTCAAGAATAGTGTAAATACTACAAGGCCGATTTGGCAATTTATATCACCTCAAACTTGAGTGAATCTAGGTATTCGACAAAAGATGGTTCATGCTTAACAATAATTTGTATGATAACATTGCCAGGTAGATAGTACAATGGAAAGTATATCTGTTAAATTGGCTGCATATTTGGAGGTTGACCAGCTGTACATTTTTATGCCTTATATTATATTGCCTCAAAGTTAAATTTCAGAACTATCATCTATCTGAGGGTTAGTATTTTAACAATTTATATTAATAATGTTCTTGGACATACTATTACACACAAACAACAAAAAAACTCTAAAAATGTTTTTCTAACAATGTGTTTTTAGTATATGGTGTACTAATTGGCACTCAGCACAGTCAATATATATTTTTTCTTTAATTTTACGTGTTTATACATTTTTCTTCTCCATGGAATTATTGTTGTATAGAACAGATTTTAAATCCAAAAAATGAAATCCTATTAAGTTTGTACTGTACTGTGAAAATTACAAACAAATGATTAAAAGATTTTTTATGTTTTAGGTAGGAAATGCGGGACATCAAGAGGTTACAATCATGTTTTACTTCTATATTTATTGTTATTTAAAGAAGCATTTGGTATTTTATTTTAATAAACATGATAATGGGCAAAATAGTTTTAGACAGCAACAATATATCTATAAAATAAAATGCAAAGCTTATAAAAAAAATATTTATTTTTACATCATATCAGGGCTTGCAGGGGCTGAGAAGAGTGAAGTGTTACCTGCTAACTGAGTTGCATGTAATGAAAGGGAGCTCTGATGGTGGCAAACTCATAAACACAGTCTGTACATTTTGCAAATGTTATATGAGGTTATACTTTACAGTGTGGCTGCATTTTGCTTTCTTCCCTGCTGATGTTGCTATCTGAAGAGTAAGTGCTAAGGGGATCTTTAAAACAAGATCTAGGAAACTATTTGAAACATGAAAACATGCATGTTGTATACCTTCTGCAATCAAAAATGGTTTAGTAAAACATTCACTTATTCTGCATGGAAAAATAAACAAGAAACAAAATGCAGAAAGTATTGAAAACAAAAACAAAAATAATATGTTTTATTGGCAGGAAGAAGGAACCTAGAATTAATAATTAATAATGAGTACGGCGCACGACTTAGGCTGCATGTGCGCCGAAGGCGATCATCTGCGAACCCTCGCAAAGCGAGCCGTGTATGGCGCACGAGTTAGGCTGGATGAGCGCCAAAGGCGCTCATCTGCTAAGCCTCGCTAAGCGAGGCGAGCCGTGTAGGGCGCACGACTTAGGCTGGTGAAACGAGGCGAGCCGTGTACGGCACAGGACTTAGGCTAGATGAACGTCAAAGGCGCTCAACTGCATAGCCTCACGAAGCGAGGCGAGCCGTTGAAACACGAGGGACTTAGGCTGCATTGTGAGGGGCGCAACTACGAGCCAAGCGCGTACCTCTAAAAACAAAAATAATTAACAAATATAATAACACACTCACACGACTGGGGGAGAGCCAGGAAGCCTGGGAGTGAGGTTACAAGCGATTTGGAGCAATATTTGGGGGGTTTCATCAATCCAAAATCGGCTATGAGAGAAAAAAAAAGGCGGACAAAAAACTTTAAAAATTCAGAAACTGCATGAAAACAAGGCTGAGCAAAGGCAGGCACGTGGGACTTAGAAAGTAACAGTAACACTTACACCAACAACACCAGGCAGGCGGGAAAATAAAACAAACTGCCTTCAATGCGTAGCATGCGAACATTCAGCAGAGACACAGAGGAAAAAAGACATAGGGAAGGGACAGGGGGGAGATGGTGTAAAGAGACACATGGCATTCCCAAGCACAAAACTTGCAGGTTAACGAAACCTGCAGTGAGCGGCCCGTACAGTAAGCGGGAGGAAAGGCTCACAATGAGCGACAAAGGCGCTCATTGTGAGCCACAAGATGAGCACCAAAGGCGCTCATAGGAGGGCTCATGATGAGCACTGCGAGCAGGAAAGGCTTGCAATGAGCACCAAAGGCACTCATTGCGAGCCCCGCAATGATTGTCAACGGGGCTCAGATTGGGGTTCGTGATGAGCGCCGAAGGTGATCAGTGCAAAGCAGGAAAGTTGAAGTACACAGGGGAGAGGCTCGTGATGAGCGCCAAAGGTGCTCAGAGGAGCAAAAGCCTCACATTGTATGGCAAACAGCATTGCCAGCCTTTAGAATTTTAATCCCGTCATTTTTGACAGGCAGGATCCTAGTTATATATATTTTCTTGTAATTAATTTTATATTTATATATTAAAATTTCCCAATAAAAATTATCATTTAGTCTCTGTATTGTGGTGCAGCTTTAATCATATAGACATTTAACTCAAAGTAATAAATCCTTTTAAAACAAAAACATTTTTCTAAAAAAGCACATGTAACAATTACTTGAAATTCTTCTGAACAAAAACTAATTAAAATAAATTCCCCTTCATATTTTTAATTACATCTGAGTCTTTAGGACTACAAAGTGCTCATCCATGACTTGAACTATGACCTGTTGCCCTGGGGTATAAATAATAGGTGATATTAAATTCCAGCCTCGTAAGTCCAACTTGTAGCATGTAAGGGCTGCGTGCTTCAAATTTAGCTGAGTTACGTTGCTATTAAATTAGAAAGGGCTGCGTGCTACGAGCGAGAGACGCTATTTCGTAAACCAGTTTGCGGTCATCGGAGTTGCGTGCTAGATAGCAATCAATTAAGCAATTACGGAGTTACGGGTTCAGATGGAGCCAATGGAAAAAGAGATTGTCAGCGTTACGTCACTGAAAATGATTGTAGATTTCCAAGTCCCACGTGCTTCAATTACAATTTGCGATCGGACCCACAGTCCAGATATAATGCAATATTAATAAAACAGTAAATATGATATTATATTATAGGCAGGTTACAGTATATGTCATAACACAGTGATTGCAGGGATCGATATAACACAAAATATAAACGTGAAATACAAGTATTTTTCGGAGCCGATTTGTGGGCTTGAGAATGTGGTGCTATTAATTCTAAGACCGAACAACACTTTCCCTTATAATAAATGTACAGTAGAGTGTTGTTATTTGCATAACAAATTTTACGTATTGTACTTTACCCCCCTTGTGGGTGCTCTAGAGCACACGTTACGTGCTTGTTGTTACGGGCATGACAGATCAAAGGATTTACGTGCGCGAAGTTCAGCGCACTGCAATTGCATCAAACCAGATTTCTAATCCTTCTCCAGGTGTTCTACATTGGAATGAAAAATTAGGTACCTGTTTCCTTTCCAAATTGCCTAAATGTCATCATACATATCCCAGCACAAAAGCTGAAGATCCTGCAGGGATATATATTTATATATATTTGCCAAGTACACAGGGTGACAAGTCTCTTTTTATACACTTCCAAACACATAAAATAAAAATTTCATTGTACAACCAAAAGAAATGGTTGATGCTAGCGTGTTTGGCTGGGGACATGTAGGGGTTAGTCTGTAGTGATAAGATCAACTAGGCATCAGGATGTCTCTGATTAGTGACTATGTTGTAGGCTTGAGGAAAATAGTTTAATTTTCTTGTCTTCATAAAATTAAGATCATTGCAATTAACTTAATACAAGAGCCCAGAAAAAAATACATTAACTGAGTGCATGGCTGTTAACACCCTACATTCACTCAACTTTACCATGATATTCAGATGTAAATGTGACACCTAATATCTATGTGGAGACTATTTTTTCCTTGAACATGTTGTCAGGACAGAGTTATAGGCCCTTCCTACTTTTTGTACACTAGATGTGACAAAGTCAGTGGGTTTGATGTCTCCATATCCATTATTAAGCTCTCAGGTATGTCTGACATTGTACCCTCCCCACCCCCAGTAGTCACGTTTATCATTGAAGGGGTTAGAACTATTTGTGATGACTAGTCTAATGCTCCACAAGACATCTAATATGGTCCCCAGATTATGGCCTTGCTGCAGAAAGGTGGGGTTCCCATGTGTTTCCTATATTTGCCTCTAGGAGGTCTAGTTTTATTGTATATTTTTATGAAGAAGGGATATTCCAAAGTGATTACCATGGGTTTTACTAAAAAGCCAATTTAGTAAATATTTAAAGCAGCTCTGCATAGAGAAGGTTGGAGTAATATATATATATATACTAGCGACTTGCCTGTCAAAAATGATGGCAATCAAATGTGAAGCCTGGCAATGCTGTTTGCCACACAATGCGAGGCTCTCCCCCCTCAAACTTGCCGGCCTCGCGATGAGCCCCTTTGGGGCTCATTGCGAGCTTCTCACCCCTCTACTTTACAGGCCTTGTGATGAGCATCGAAGGACGCTCATCGCGAGCCCTGCAGTGAGCAGCTTCGCCATTGCGTATGTTGCTTCGCTGCTCATTGTGGGCGTCGGCCAACCCATAACTTTCGGGCCTCGCAATGAGCGGCAATGTGCTCCTGTTTCCATTTACGGGTGTGAAACCATTTGCAGGCTTGGAAAATTTTTATTTTTCCCCAAGCTCGAAATGTGTTTCCGATTTACGGGCTTGAAAAAACGTTATGACTTTACACCTGCCTTTTTTTCCTCGCTTAGTCGTTTTCAGACCTCTTAAAAACACCAATGAAATATCAAATTAGCTTGCCAACTCACTTACAGGCAGGCACCCTGCCTCTCCCCCTGTGCTGTGTGTGAGGTTGTAAGTTCATATTTTCATTAATTGGCGTCTTTCTGCGGCTTCTGAGTTACAGGCTTGAAAAAAATGGCGGCTGTTAAAGCCATATTTTTTTTTAAGCCTGTATCTCGTAAGCAGTTTGGAGCTTCTCCCCCCCTCAAGCCAGTCATGTATGGGCCTTGTGATGAGCGCCTTTGCACGCTCATTGCCCTTGCGCAAGCCCATAACTTTTAACATAGCATGACCAACAAATCGTATTTACGACAACTATATATGTGATATATATATATATATAAAATTTGGAAAAAGCATGAATATTAACTATTTGGGTTTGCTTTACATTCATACATGTGAATCGGCAAAATAGTTTTAAATTATATTCAAAATGCAAACAGGATTGACATAAAGGGATAATAAAGACAGTATGTTTTCCAAGAACATACAGAGAGACAATGATTCGAAATAAAGTTTAAATCATTTAGATAACTTGCCCTTGGAAATATTCAATTGTGTTTGGAATGACTTGAAGCTTTATGCAAAGATAAAGTTATAGTGAGAAATAATATGGGTTATTCTGCTGTGTCACAGGCCGGATGACTTTTGTTGACGATATGTAAGCTGTTTTAATGTCTTAAATGTGTTTTGTATCAACAACACACTAAACCAAGTTGCAACACCTTTCAAAGAAAGTTCTGAGGGAATAATGAAAGATAACAAAATGTGACAGCAAATAAGGAGCATGACTTGGACTGGAAATATCTAACTGCTGATCCAGCTGTCCCAGCCACTCACTCTACAATACAGACGTCTGGAGATCTCTTAGTCACCATATATACAACACTGACACTCTCATCTTCTACTCTGCATCCAGTCTTGTACATTGCATGATAAAACTGTATATAAAAACATAGACATTTGGGGGAAACATATATTTTGATGCTAGATATTAACCAGTGTACTAAATAAATACTCCAAATAGATTTGTCCACTGTAGATGAAGGAAAATGGCACTTGCTTGTGACATATGTAAAAAACTAGAGAATTAACAGAAAAATATCTGCATTGTCCATACATAACCCCTAATTGGTCAGGTATAACCTGGGGAGGATTGCTATTTGTATGATATTACTGACATTTAAAAAAAAGAGAAAGACATATCATTTAGAGCATTTACTTTTATAATCCTAGGTGATGTGTAAGCCATGGACATACTAATATTTTTGAGAAAATATGAACTTTTAAAGACTATGAATAGAGGATTTTTTTTTGTCTTTATTACAATATTCCTGCAGGAAGTCTCTCATACTCACTGGGAGACTGTTAAAAACACAGGCAGCTACATACATACACAGAAGGGGTACAGTGGCACAAAGGCGAGACAGTGACACAGAGGGGGCATTGCCACAGAGAGGGGGCATCGGCACAGAGGAAGACAAGGGGATAGTGGAGGGGCAGCGGCACAGAGGGTGGGACAGCAGCACAGAGGGGGGACAGGGACACAGAGGGGAACAGCTGCACATAGGGGGGACAGCGCCACAGAGGAGGGGCAGCGGCACAGAAGGGGGGACAGTTGCCCAGAGGGGGGACAGGGGCACAGAGAGGGAGAAGAGACAGCTACACAGATGAGTGACAGGGACACAAAGGGGAGACAGGGGCACAGAAGAGGGACAGGGAGGGGGAACTGCTGCACATAGGGGGGGCACAGAGTGGGACAGGAGCACAGAGGAAGAACAGTGGCACAGATGGGGACACCGTTAAAGACAGTGGCACTGGGCCCCCCTAGAGCTAGGCCCCCTGCGCATTGCACCGCTTGTACAGGCAGTAATTCCGACCCAAAGGGCATAGGTTACAGGATATGTGTTAGTTATCGGTTTTAAAAACATGATCTTAATAGATGTGTTTGTTTTAAATAATGATTTATGTACCAGGCATTTTAAGTGGGAATTTTCAAGAACTCTATTCCCCCTCCATTTTTTTCCACCCAAAACCTCCATGTTATAAAAGTACACTAAATTTAATTTCATTGCTCTTTTCTAGTGAACTAGTTTAATTGCAAATCTAATAATGTGATTAATGTGATGCATACTCTATATAGCAGCCATGTTTCTGAGAGAATATCATGAGTAGCTAGTTTTAAGCAAAGTTGTTCCATTGACATAGTCCATTTTGATGTATTGCTTTGCATCTAAGAATAGACTTGATGATGTCCCTGAACTTAAGGGGTGGGGAACTGGTCCTATTTTTGGTTCTATTGTAATACAAGTGGCTGCAGAGCCATGAATTCCAGACATGCTCCAACTTGTAAATTGAAAATCTTTGCTCATCCACAAACCAGAGATAAACCTCCTCTGCTAGACTCTTTTTATGCAAGTCATGCCATTTGTAAATATGTGAACTCATAGGAATATATATACTTAAGATTAGAATATCCTCTACAGTGAAATAATTTTCTCCAACATCTCTAGTACGTTTTGGAGCAGAGGCTCCCAAAAAATAATTGACCAGCAGATCTCCAAGAGGTAGCTGGAATATCTTGAAGTGACTGAGCACCTGTTTAAGTTACACGGAAAAAACACTGAAAAAATGTATGCATTTGCATGTCCAGGTTCCCAGAATGCAGTGCAATAACGGTATTTCTCTGAATTCTGAATAGGAAACAAATGTTTTAGCTTATCTTAGAAGTTCTAATGTGAATACAAATGTACTATTCATTTACTGTACTCTGTAGACTGGGTCTTATATTCATTTCCGCTCCAAAAAATGCAATAGGGCTTATTTTCAGGGGATGTCTTATTTTTATTTTACAACATGTATTCATGTACAAAAATCTACATTTATTCAAATACAATCATGCCATCTTCTTCTGGAACACCGTCATAACTCTCCAAACCCTGACGTTATCATATTCTGCTCCCCATTTGCAGACCATACGGCAATCCAACTGTAAGCTGTAAGATTCTTGCCCATGGAGTCCTTCACTATTCCTTCCTTGTACTGAACAGAATAGCTCTTTCTTTTTGCACTCATCTTGTCTTAATAATATATGTTATCATTTAACTGATGTCTGGCTGACGATCAGAACTCTGGCTTCTTTTTGGGGGAGGACTTATATTACGTGTACCCTGTAAAATCATGCTAGGACTTATTTTCAGAATAGTTCTTATTTTCAGAGAAACAGGGTATCACTCTTTTGCCCAACATATGCTAAATGATGATGTGGTTAGTAGTCTTCCCACAAATCTAGCAGGAGTTAGGTACTTTCACCATCCATTTAAAATTGAAAAAGCTCTCTGTGGGTAACTCATAACTGCATAATCCATCCTGTGCTATGCTTTAAACCAGTGTAATACATATGGTTAAAAGAAGCCATGTTTAAAATGGTATTGGATTAAAGAGTTAAACCTTGGTGGGCTCATTTGCATGTCCCTGTCCAGGTTCCCAAAATGCAGTGCATTAACTGTATTTCTTAGAATTGTGACAGGAAATACGTTTTTAACTAATTTTAGACTTTTAAACTTTGAACACAAATGTACTATTTTACTATATATTCTGTATGTACAGTTGTGCTCAAAAGCTTGCATACCTTGCAGAAATTAAAATTTTGCATTTAATTTGAAAAATAAATTATTTTATTGAAGTATAGTGATCAAAATAAAGCCATTTATTATCACATCGTTGTTTGGCTCCTTTTTTAATCATAATGATAACAGAAATCACCCAAATGGCCCTGATCAAAAGTTTACATAACCTTTAATGTTTGGCCTTGTTACAGACACACAAGGTGACACACACAGGTTGAAATGGCAATTAAAGGTTAATTTCCCACACCTGTGACTTTTTAAATTGCAATTAGTGTCTGTGTATAATTAGCCAATGAGTTTGTTAGCTCTCACGTGGATGCACTGAGCAGGCTAGATACTGAACCATGGGGAGCAGGAAAAAACTGTCAAAAGACCTACATAACCAGGTAATAAAACTTCATAAGGATGGAAAAGGATATAAAAAGATATCCAAAGCCTTGAAAATGCCAGTCAGTACTGTTCAATCAATTATTAAGAAGTGGAAAATGTGGGGATTTGCCAGACGAACTGTTCGGAATGCAAAGAAAACCCCACAGGTAACCTCAGGAGAAATACAGGCTGCTCTGAAAAAAGACGTTGTGGTTGCTTCAAGGAGCACAATACAACGATACTTGAACAAAAATGAGCTGCATGGTTGAGATGCCAGAAAGAAGCCTTTACTGCACCAATGCCACAAAAAAGCCTTGTTACGATATGCCCGACAACACCATGACACACCTCACAGCTTCTGGCACACTGTAATTTGGAGAGACGAGACCAAAATAGAGCTTTATGGTCACAACCATAAGCGCTATGTTTAGAGAGGGGTTAACAAGGCCTATGGTGAAAAGAATATCATCCCCACTGTGAAGCATGGTGGTGACTCACTGATGTTTTGGGGGTTGTGAGCTCTAAAGGGCAATCTTGTGAAAATTGATGGCAAGATGAATGCAGCATGTTATCAGAAAATACTGGCAGACAATTTGCATTCTTCTAAACGAAGGCTGCGCATGGGACGCTCTTGGACTTTCCAGCATGACGATGACCCTAAGCACAAGGTCAAGTATGATTTAAAAAGGAGCCAAACAACAACATGATAACAAATGCCTTCATATGATCACTATCCTTCATTATTCTTTTGCATCATCAGTCATATTTGCAAAATAAATGCCAAACTTTCACAATTTCTGCCAGGGTATGCAAACTTTTGAGCACAACTGTATATAAAACCTGAGCGAGAAATACGTTTTTAAACATATTTATAGACTTGCAGATGGGCTTACAAATGTATTATTTGTTTTCTGTACTCTGTATGGTGGAGAGCTTCCTTTGATTTTTTTGCTCACCATACACTAAATGGCTGTTGTGGAAAACTCAGTCCCACAAAATATAATGCATAAACCAGGACCAAGCTTGCACTTGTGATAGCCATTAAGCTTAAAACAGTACTGTATGTGAGTGGTTATTGGTTTGTGCAAAATCCAATCCTTTTGCTTTGCTTGAAAGCTGTGTGGTACAGCGAGCATATGCACTTAAAGAAGAATGTCCCCGCCCAGTGGCTCAAAGTGCAGTACAATGACTATTTTTGGGAAACCTGAGCAAGAAAAAAGTTTTTTAACTTATTTTTAGACATGAAGATGGGCTTACAAATGTTTATATATATATATATATATATATATATATATATATATATATATATATATATACAGTGGGGGGGGGGGAGTATTTAATCCCCTGCTGATTTTGAACATTTGTCTAATGACAAAGAAATGATCAGTCTATAATTTTAATGGTAGGGGTATTTTAACAGTGAGGGACAGAATAAATAAAAAACCAAACAAGAAAAACGCATGTCAAAAAAGTTATAAATTGATTTGGAGGTCAGTGAGGGAAATAAGTATTTGATCCCCTATCAATCAGCAAGATTTCTGGCTCCCGGGTGTCTTTTATACAGGTAATGAGCTGAGATTAGGAGCACTCTCTTAAAGGGAGTGCTCCTAATCTCAGCTCGTTACCTGTATAAAAGACTCCTGTCCACAAAAGCAATCAATCAAATTCCAAACTCTCCACCATGGCCAAGACCAAAGAGCTGTCCAATGATGTCAGGGACAAGATTGTAGACCTACACAAGGCTGGAATGGGCTACAAGACCATCACCAAGCAGCTTGGTGAGAAGGTGACAACAGTTGGTGCAATTATTCACAAATGGAAGAAACAGAAATAACTGCCAGTCTCCCTCGGTCCGGTGCTCCTTGCAAGATCTCACCTCGTGGCGTTTCAATGATCATGAGAACGGTGAGGAATCAGTGCAGAACTGTTAATGATCACAAGGCAGCTGGGACCATAGTCACCAAGAAAGCAAATGGTAACACACTACGCCGTGAAGGACTGAAATCCTGCAGCACCCACAAGGTCCCCCTGCTCAAGAAAGCACATGTACAGGCCCGTCTGAAGTTTGCCAATGAACATGTTAATGATTCAGAGGAGAACTGGGTGAAAGTGATGTGGGCAGATGAGACCAAAATCAAGCTCTTTGGCATCAACTCAAGTCGCCGTGTTTGGAGGTGGAGGAATGCTGGCAATAACCCCAAGAACACCATCCCCACCATCAAACATGGAGGTGGAAACATTATGCTTAGGGGGTGTTTTTCTGCTAAGGTGACAGGACAACTGCACCGCATGAAAGGGACAATGGACAGGGCCATGTACGGTCAAATCTTGGGTGAGAACCTCCTTCCCTCCGCAAGGGCATTGAAAATGGGTCGTGGATGGGTATTCCAGCATGACAATGACCAAAAACACACAGCCAAGGCAACAAAGGAGTGGCTTAGCAAGAAGCACATTAAAGTCCTGGCGTGGCCAATCCCATAGAAAATCTGTGGCGGGAGCTGAAGGTTCGAGTTGCCTTGAAACCTTAATGACTTGGAGAGGATCTACAAAGAGAAGTGGGACAAAATCCCTCCTGAGATGTGTGCAAACCTGGTGGCCAACTACAAGAAACATCTGACCTCTGTGATTGCCAACAGGAGTTTTGCCACCAAGTACTAAGATAAAGGGGTCAAATACTTATTTCCCTCATTGACCTGCAAATCAATTTATAACTTTCTTGACATGCATTTTTCTTGCTTATTTTTTTGTTTGTTATTCTGTCTCTCACTGTTAAAATACACCTTCCATTAAAATTATAGACTGATCATTTCTTTCTCAGTAGACAAACGTTCAAAATCAGCAGGGGATCAAATACTTTTTCCCCCCAGTCTATACATGACGTCAAATACACAATCACTTCAGTAGATCACCTCCCCATGGCCAAACCCTACCCACCTCTTTATTTAGACCATTGATAACCCTATCACATCCCAGCGAGCTTTAAGGTTCCTTCGCTCCTCAACAATATGTTCCCCGCCTTCTCTCTCCTTATAGCTATTTCCTAGCCTCTTCTGGAACTTTACTGTGTGGGCTCACATCATAACATCTTCCCACAGTCACTCTCACCATGTTATCCCATCAGTCCAATCACATTGCATCAAGAGTAGTTGTGTCCTGATGCCACTCTTATTCTTAGTCTTCCTCGCCAGCTGAACAGTCTAAACCTCCTAAACGCTCACCATCTTATAGTCACTCTACTTCCTTCTTGCCTTTATCTGCTTTCCCTTATCACTTCAGTACTTCACACTAATCAAGTTGCTGTTCAAACAGCACATAGCTCCAAGTCGCTATGTCATCGTCTTGCACTAATCTCGCTACTGGATCAAATCTCAAACTAACTCACAGTTTCTTTCAGACAATGCTATTTTCTAAATATGGCTGATCTCAATCACATCGATGTGCTGAGCGTTCTATCCTAGGCTGCATCATCACTTGGAAGATACCCTTCTCTGGTTGGTTAGCCAGGCCTCCCTTCCGTTGTGGACTGTCCTGCAACTGATCGAAAAATTAAACAATCGCGGGATCCTCCTTATTTTAAGACACAAGTCACATTTTTTTCTGGCATCTCAAAATTACTCACTACTATTTATACTACTGCCCAATAGCCCCAGCCAAATTCTATTCCCATCAGTTCTCTCAGTAACCACCATAGCCTTCCTCACATCTCTTACACCGATAAGTCCAGTAGATTCACTCCTCAACTACTGCTTTCTCCTCCCACCATCATGCAGGCCCACTTTGTCCTAACACATCTGAGGAGGAATATACTTGATGGGATATACTTGATGGGATACCAATCTGGTGGTCCCTTCTGATCTCTTCAAACGACATCAGAGACAACAACAAAAAATGGAAAACAGACTATTACTTCACCACTGGACTCAAAGAGTAGCCCCAAGCTTTTTGATCAATTCACCAAAACACTCTACTGAATCCTTTTAAATGTCAAGAATTGCAAGAATATCATACATTACCTAGATCACTTCCTCCTTATGGAACCACCAAATTCCAATGCTTCAAGCCTTAAGAAAACTACAGATCTGTTTGCTGAACTCCATGCACTGAACGCTCTAGACAAGTTCGAAGGCTCATCTACTACTCTGGAATTTTTAGGCAAAGCAGATGAAATCTTGCCTACCAACAAACAAATTAAAACATCTCCAATAATTCATTACCTCTGCCTCCTTCACAGAATCTTGCATCCTTAAAGATTTGAAAAACCTCCTGGGCCATCTCAACTACTCCACATAAATCCTACCACAAGGAAAACAATTTCTTAGCAGCCTGCTGTGTGACATGTCTAGCTCATCCATCCATTAATCCAACATCACCCTTAGTGACTCAACCAAGGATCTCACTCTATGGAAGACATTCCTCCAATCATGGAATAGTAGATCTTTCTTTGTCGCTAGGCCACTTCTCATGCCACCTCATCATTTTTTTATTCAATCAGACCCCAGAAAAGGTTCTATGTGGCAACAAAATCTTTACCGCTCTTTGGCCCAATGCCCTCAGAATCAACACCACATCCCATTAAGTCTATCCAGTATTGCTGGCAGCACATGCTTGGGGATCCTCATGAAGTCACAGACTCATCAGGTACATCACTTCCAATGAATACTCTAATAATCTCATTACCAAATTCAGATCAGCCAATACAACAGCCATGTCCCTCCTCAGAGACTTAGCTCTCCACTCCTTAACTCACAACTATTATTATTATTATTATCGTTTATTTGTAACGCGCCAACATATTCCGTAGCGCTAACCATCTACCAACTACCATCTGCATCCATATATCCAAGATAATATTCCTCAGTTCTCAATGTTCTCTCCTCAGGATTCCTCATACAATTCACCGGGATTCATCATCTTGAACCATCCTACCTACCTATTAACAACCCTAATTTAGAACCCTCTTTCCACCAATCCCACTTCACCATGTCCAAAAGCCACCAGACTTCCCACTGTGCCTGCAGATATAGTTGCAGATATTTTCTGCTCAATTCAAAATTACACCTCCTATAACACTTCCAACGTTCATAGCATTTGCAGCACATAGACTTCAACCCGATACAATCAAGACCTACCTTACATCAGTCCAGTACCACATATCTCAGATGTAGTTTCTTAACAAAACCTTCCTCCACTCACCTCCTATCAATCCTTTCCTCAAAAGCATGCCACACTTAGACATACCTCCACTTCCTTCCAGATTACAAATGCAGGTTATTTGTTTCAACAGATCATAACTTTCTTATCTCATGATCCCTCTGGCAAGCACAATCTAATAGATATGGAATTCATTATTAGTGCAGTTATCAGGAACCAGTAGTTATCTACTGTTATCCAGGTGCCACCGTAGACTCAGATATTGAAAACTCATTTTCCAAAAAGCACACTTAACAATGGAACAATGGAGTGGGAGAGTAAGACCCGATTCAATTGAGCAATTGTAAGTTACTGGAGCCCGTAAGTGAGGGTGTAAGTTAATTTGCTATTCAATTGGCGTTTTTTTGCAAGCTCCAAACGGTTTACGAGTTATGGCCTCCTGAAGCCTTTGAACTTTCACATCCGCAAGAGTTCTGATCGCTAAAATTGCAAATCACTATTCAATTGCAAAAATCCCTCAAGACCCCACATGCAGTCAAGCCCGCAAATGGCAAATGGCGTCCCAAAGCTTACGGGTTCCAAATAGGACCCACAAAGGGTTTACAGACTAGTTTTGAACACTGCAAAACACAATAAAAACACACCAATGCACTTATTATGGTTAAATCAATGGAAGGCATTAGAATTACTTGCACAACAACTCCCAACTATCAAATAGTAAAAAAAATATATATATATTTTTTGTCATAGGTTGTAATGGTTATGCATATGCCAATATGAAAATGCATGCTGCAAGATGCTGAAGCTATTTAAGACACACTACCTCATTAAACTGCAAAACAAATACATGAAAATGGCTGCCATATTAACTCCTGCTCACTCACAGAAGCTCTAACGTGGACTAGAAAAATACAGTCATCTTATATACATCTCACTCATTACAACTACATTGGGAAAACAAATAGTGGCCAAATTACACCCAATTTGACATATATTATGTACCAGGGTAACATTTTATTTATTTATCCCCCTGGGATCAGGCCCCTGACTCCATGCTCCTATACCTTGTGTGAATACATCTGGGGGAACATCTCTGCCCTCTCCTGCTTTCCTACACCTCTACCTCCCCTCCCAGACCTGCTTACGCTTCTCGCACTGCCTCTCTCCATACCTCTATCTCTCCTTCTCACTTTCCTCCTCTCCTCCTCCAGTGTTCCCCTATCTCTCCTCACTCTCCTCCTCCACTGGTGTTTCTCTTTCTCTATCTCTCACTATCTCTCTATCTCTCTGTCTCTATCTCTCTCTATCTCTCACTCTTTTTCTGTATCTCTCTATCTCTCTCTCTCACTATCTCTCACTCGCTCTCTAGCACTCGCTATCGCTCTCTAGCACTCTCAAACTCTCTCTCTCTAGCACTCTCTATCTCTTTCGCAGTCTATCTATCTATCTATCTATCTATCTATCTCAAAAAACCACCAATGCCTAGACCTGTGTGTTGACTTTCTCATCTACAGCACAATCAAAGACTTACGTTTTTTTTTTCTCCCTGGCATTGATTGGCATTCTCTGCTTCCTATTGGTTAATTGAATTGTGAGGGGATCATAAAATACAGGCTTGCTTGATTTTGGCGCGCTTTATCGGATCGGATAGTCGGAAGTGTTACATGTGAAGCCAGGGTTTGGGGGCTTGAGGCCTCGGCCCTTAACTTGCGTCCTAGCTTAATTGAATAACGCCACAATTGGAGACGACCGCAAGCCTGCAAAAGGCCCGCAGACATACGGCCTGTATACCGCAAGTTGAGGCTTTCCAATTGAACCGGGCTCCAAGTTTATGTAATAACTATACCCATTAAGCGGACTAACACCTCGATTCAATTGAGCTATTGTAGTTTAGAGGACCCCGTAATGGAGCCTGTAAACTAATTTGTTATTCAATTGGCGTCTTTTTGTAAGCCGCAAACGATTTACGGGTTACAGGCCGAAAATCCCTGCGGTTGTTACAATTGTGACTTACACCCCATCTAAGCCTCTGGTCTTTCAAGCCCACAAGAGTTACAATCGCTAAAATCGCAAATCGCTATTCAATTGCTACAATTCCTCAAGCCCGCAAATGTTTTTACACCCGTAAATGGCAAATGTAGTAGAAAATCCTACAGGTACCAGATAGGACACCTGATCGTAGCACTATAAATGCAAATAAAAAATCAATACTGCACTTAAAAAGATGGAGAAAGAGATGAAATACATTAGAATGAATTGAACAACAGTCTCAAGCTCACAAATCTGCATCACAAAATATTTTATTTTATGTTTCATTTTGGTGTTATATTGATCTCGGAAATCAATGAGTTAATACAAATCCGTCCACCCACATGGACTAGAACAGTATTGGCATTTATTTTTATTATTTTGTAGATTGAGGGATTGCGAGTCTGATCGCATATTGCAGCTCTAAACGCTAATTGATTGAGTTAGGGCCTTGCTTAATTGATCATGTTCATGCTCTGAAATGCTACATACGAATACATGGTTTACGGTTTCGGCATTCGGCCCGTAAATTGCGGGCTTGTTCAATTGAATCGCTCTGTAATTGTAAATCTCAAGCCCATAGACATACGGCCTAGACAACGCAATCTGGGTGCTTGCAATTGAATGAGACTCTACCTGTCTAAGAGGGAATCCCCCATGAGACAAGGAAAGTCAGCTAAATATAAACTTTGCTTTAAAATGATTTTGCGTTCCTGTCTTGTATAACTTGTAAAGTTGTTAGTATGTTACACACCTTACAAACATTTCAATTTTTTTATGTGTAGAATGATACACACCCATATAAAGATGCTGCTTGGAAAATGATAGGACTAATAAACAGATCTCTTCTGATGGTATTGTGAAGGAGAACAGATCTAGCAGGTACAAGGCCATATAATGTGAGTCGCTGAACACAGGTTAGGACACTATGTCGAAACCAGTAGACTTCATAGGATTAAATAGGAAGCCCCAATAGTCTTTTTGATGCTTGATCCCAATGGCTAATGTAAATAAGCAGTACTCTGACTGATGTCTGCTCCGGGTGAAGTTTTCTCTGGTAGCCCTGTTTTTTTATACATTGTGGCAACTCCAACCAGACACATTTTTGTTTGCCCAGTTAAGAATGAATGTGTGCCAAACAATTCTGTGTTAATACCACCCATGTCTGAGTAAAATGTAAATTTGTATTGGAATTGGAACCTGGTGAGAAGTATACCTGAAGCACTATGCCTAACTGTTAGGAATCTGAGAAAATATAAAGACAAATTAGCAAACAAGGGGCCCTATTAAATTGACAAAATCGTAATTACTGAAGCGTGTAATGTAGCCTACAAAAGTTACTGATATTTAATTGGCCTCCTCTAGCTACCCGCAATCTGTTTGCGAGCTACAGGCTGAAAATCCCTGTGGTTGTCAAAATCATAACTCCGTCCCATCTCTGCCTTTGATCTTTCAAGCCCACAAATGTTACAATCTCTAGAATCGCAAATCACAATTTAATTGCAACATTTCCACAAGCCCGCAATTGCCTTCAAACCCGTAAATGGCAAATGTAGCAAAAAATTCTATGGGTACTAGAGAGGACTTGCAAGGGGGTTAAACACTTTTTCATAACACTACAAAAGCAAATAAAAACACAATACTGGACTTGAAAATACAGGAAAAGGGATAAAAGACATTAGAATTAATTGCGATCCCCCTACTGGTGGAAATGCGGCATTGCGGGCCACGCCCAGGAAGGGGTTAGTCTGTATGTGGGACTAGCCGGGCAAACATCGCCGAAGCTCTGCTAGAGTGTCGTTAAGGCTGTCCAAGCTTTGTATCTCAAACATGCTATACAACGGCCTAATAGGCCCAGACGCAACAACTCTTTGAGGCTGACCGCCTGAGGCCGGGTCCAAAACAAAGTTTATGGATATCTGAACCACACTACTGGGGCATAGCGGCCTAAAGTGCTGGTGGAAACTGACTGAGCCTGTGAGGAGAATATCCGGGGTGGTTCGTGAGAGGAGCCAGTTAAAGGAGACCTCAAACCATAAGGTGAACGTGAGCTTGTGTTATGCCCCAGGTGAGGGAAGCCAGTGTGCCGTGCTGATGTATTCTACTGGGCACCGGGGGCTGGTGAGCATTTGCCGCTGAGAGGGGGTTTACTCCCTTATTACCATTATGGGGACTGGCTTCAGGTTAATCTATCCCGCAGCAGGTAACGCTGCCAACGCCCTGTTGCTATGAAAGTCTGACGTTGCAGAGGGTGAGTGCATGTTTGTATTGCTTCTGCTGCAATTACTCCCAGAATATAACACCTGCATGTGAGGGCCAATTTGAATGATAGAAGTGGAGGAAAATAAGAAAGCTGCTGTGAAGTGTCCCCCATATGATGGGCCTTGAAGAATAAGATGGGAATTTTTTAGCCCATATAAATAGGCCTATTGGGTCTTATTATCCAACATTGTCCAAGTTACACCTATTGTGACATCTTCCATCGGTCTCAAGAGAGGGGGTCTACTCCCTTATTACCATTGTGGGGACTGGCTTCAGGTTAATCTATCCCGCAGCAGGTAACGCTGCCAACGCCCTGTTGCTATTAAAGTCTGACGTTGCGGAGGGTGAGTGCATGTTTGTATTGCTTCTGCTGCAATTACTCCCAGAATATAACACCTGCATGTGAGGGCCAATTTGAATGATAGAAGTGGAGGAAAATAAGAAAGCTGCTGTGAAGTGTCCCCCATATGATGGGCTTTGAAGAATAAGATGGGAATTTTTTAGCCCATATAAATAGGCCCATTGGGTCTTATTATCCAACATTGTCCAAGTTACACCTATTGTGACATTTCCCATCGGTCTCATGAGGCTGGGGTGAACTTGATGGGAGAAAAGCGACTCTGCAAGCAAGATATATTATATATGCCGTTTGGTATTTAAAACTGTTCAGCAAAGAAGAGCAAGTTACAATCTGGACTATCTGTATACAATTTTGTATACACTCCTATTCTCCCATTTCTCTTCTCTTTTTCCTTTGGTTTTTGATATAGCCCTGTGGTATCTATGCAAAGGTCTAAAGAACAACAAGCCCCTAGGGGTAAAGGCTCTAAAAAAACATTACAAAACAATAGCTCAAAAGCTATAGCTAATTTTCTCTCTCCTGTAGATAAAGAGAATAGACAGTACAAGAGAGAATCATATTCACTCTCTCAGTCCACGTTAGACTTTTCTGAAACTCCTATAGAAGCTGAGGTTATTATAGGAGATGAATCTGTGAGAGAGACCACTCCTGAAGAACCTCTAACAGCTTCAGCGTTAAAGAAAACTATGACAGCTCTTTTGACTTTAAAATTTTTATTGACACAAACATAGGACAAGCACTTTTGTAAATAAGGAGTGACACGCAGGTCCCCCATGTTGGATGGTAATCTTATTACACTTTCCTATTTGCCTTTAACAAAATATACATGTCACTGTGTGTCAACCACTTCCATTTTCCTTTTTCTATTATTGAAACATTCTGTGAAAACAACCTAGAACTGGTTAGATAGTTTATCCGCAAGTCAGTGCACTAAATATGTCTAACATCCGTTAGAAAACCTGCTCTGGTCGTTCGATTTATATCAACATAACTAAAATAAAACATCATAAATTAACATGTGCCTTTCACAACTTCCTTATGTAGTTTATACTTATTACCTTATCGACCTTACACGCCTGCAGCGTCCTCTAAGGAGGAACCATGGAGAGCACTGTCCCGGACCACTCCAGCACCTAACAGCCTCCCCCCCCTGAACAGAGCACTACTGTCAATGTATCTGGAATGAGTGTTCCGTCCCGCTCCAGTCACCCCATATTTCTTTATAGATATCCACTGCATCGTTTAGTGTAGCCGTCATATGTTCATAAGTCATAATAAAGTTAATTTTGTGAATAACCGAGTGGATATCCAGTGATTTTTTCCGCCAGTTCCCGGCCAAACAGCTCTTTGCTGCCAGCATAACAAATTGAAGCCATTTATTCTGGTGTACTCGTAAATTTTGTACCGGTAGCCCCAGTAGACATAGTCCCATATTGGGTAGTATTTTCGTGTTCAATGTCTTAGAGACCAGATCGGCCACTTTTGTCCACATTGCTTGGGCCGTTGGGCAATCCCACCAAATATGGCGGAAGGATCCCCCTGTGGTGCAGCCTCTAAAGCACTCGGGAGAGACTTTAGGGTCCATTTTGTGTAGCCTATCTGGTGTGTAGTAGGATCTAAATAGTACTTTCGTCGATGTTTCCAAATGACTAAAATACCTAGACCCCTTTGTCAATTCTAAGTGTACCTTAGACCATTTGCTCACGTCCCATTCCTCTCCCATATCCAGTTCCCAATGCTTGATGTGATTAGGTTTGCTAGCTGTGTCACTTGAGTTGAATATTGCGTACAATTCCCCCAATATTCCCCTAGTAAGTGGGGCTTTATTACAGATTAGTGTGAACCAAGTTGATCTGGGCGGGCCCCATTTACGAAGTTTAGTGGATACATTATGTCGGATTTTATTATAGTTGAAATATTCACTGGACGGAAGATTATGTGTTTCTATAAATTTCTCATTAGTTAGCACTGTGCCATCCCTAACCCAGCCTTCAAACCTATCAAGCTTTCTTGAGGTCCACCAGTCTTTGGATAGCAAACCCATCTCATCCAGAGTACTTGGGGTAGGGAGTGTTGTGGTTGTATAGGAGATATTGGGACTTAACTGTTTATTAGAGTTGGCTTTTTCCCATTTGTTCAGTGTTAATGCTATCATCGGGTTGTTACGGGCCAGATCAGGGGGTAACCGGGAAGATGGATCCCATATTAGAGTATCCCATTTAAATGGCATAATTTGATAGTTTTCTACGAAAACCCAAATGACAGCTCTTTTAATGGAGTTTCAGATATCCATCAGGGAAGAATTGCTAGGCGAAATTAAAAATAATGCTAAGAATATAAAAACATTAACAGATAGAACAGAAATTGTAGAACAGACTCAAGAGGTTATTTTGAAGAATAATGATGAATTAAAGAGAGAGATAATAGGACTTAAAGAGGAGATCCAGACGCTAAAGAGCCAAAATCTCAGATTAGCGGAAGCTGAAAAACGATATAATATTGGAATCCGTGGTATATCGGAGTCTGTTACCTTTAAAGACCTCCATCAATTTGTGGAATCCTTTCTGTTAAGCTTAGTGGAGCGCCAGAGCGAAAAGCCTATAGAGAGATTATACCGAATTCCTCCTCCACCTAACATGGGCAAAGAAATTGCTAGGGATGTAATTGTAAAACTGCATCAAATGTCCTATAGAGAAGCAATACTAAAAGCTTCATTCAATAAAAAATGTTTTGAGAGTCCATATGAAAATCTTAAAATATTCCCAGATTTGACAGGAGAAATGTTATTTCAACGTAAGAAACTTCAATTTGTGACTAAAGTTTTGAGAGACAAACAGATTTCCTATAGATGGGGAAATCCCCCAAAATTGATTTTTTGGTATGAGAATCATAGATACATTATTAATGACACTTTGGAAGGGGAGAATTTCCTGACAAAATTAAATAAAAGTCAGTAATTATAGGTTGGTTCACAGCAGTTATTTAAATATGTATTGGAATATAAATATTAGATTGTCTTCAATCAAAAAAAATTTGTAAAGAGTAGTGTATATGTATTATTTTGATAGAAAAAGGGGAAAAAAAAAAGGGAAAAAAATTGAATGGTATTTTTTGCTGCTAATTTAGAAGTAACATACAGATGGTACACTTTAATGAATTTAGATAATGGGGAAAATACACCATGTTTTGATTAATATTTTTAAATTACTGTTTTACTACGGGAAATTTAAAGAGTAAAATATAAACTCACTAGTTGTTGGGTAATTTTTTAGATGTGAATATATATTCTCACTTTTTTTTATTATTAACACGAGGGAAACAATAAAGAAAACACTAACCTAGATAATGGGTAAAAATATATTAGTATTTAATAATGACACTAAGAAAATGTACTTTTATAAATTAGTGAGCAAAATACAATTCAGTAGTTGATTGCTATAAGGGAAGGGGTTCACAATTGGAGTAGGGAATTTAAAGGGAGAGTTCTGTTTGAAATTCTCTCAAATTAAAGGGAATAATATAAACATCTAGAGTAGGATTTAAAGCTTGGACACCCAAGATAGTAGTAAAAAACAGATAGAGGGTACAATAGAGCTTCGGCTAAGGCTTTCAGATGTATTTATCTGACATTGTTGCATCACAGGAGGGACTCTTCCTCTTCAAGGAGGTCTGCCTCCCGATATGCCTCAATGAGTTGAGGAGGGATGAATGTTTTATGTTTGGTTTATGTATTGGTGTATATTTGTATTTGTGGACTGGAATTAAATTTATTCCAGGGGAACGGGGACTGACCATCATTTCTACTGTGATACTAACAGCATGTCATTAAAGATAGTAACGCAAAACGTTCAGGGACTGAATCATCCAGCTAAACATAGTTTTTTTCTAAAGAGCTTTCAGCAGCAAAAAGCAGATATAATCTGCTTGCAGGAGACTCATTGGCAGGGAGCTCCAATTAAGTTTTTTAATACACATTATAAAGTCGCATACAATTCAATGTATAAGAAAAAGGCAAGGGGTACCTCAATTTTTTTTAGTAACAAACTTATGGTCACAGAGGAATTTGTGGAAATAGATCAGGAGGGTCGTTATATAATATGGATAGGCACAATTAACCACCAAAAATACTCAATATTGAATGTATACGTGCCGAATAGATCCCAAATTAAATTTCTTAGTAAAATCTTAAAAAAAGTTTAATAAACTGATACAGGGATCTCTTATCGTTTGTGGAGACTTCAATATGCTCTCAGACCCAATTAAAGATAGAAAATCTGAAAATCGTTCACCTCCAGACTCATCAGTTATAAGATTGTCAAAACAGTTTATTTCTCTGATGACAAAATATCATTTAATTGATGTTTGGAGAGTACTGCACACCAATGAAAAGGATTTTACTTGTTTTTCTCCAAGACATCATACATATTCTAGGTTAGATTATTTTTTTGTTGATATCAATACACTTAAAAGAACTTTGAGAGTTGATATTGGGCCAAGAGTGTGGTCGGATCATGCTCTAGTTAACTTGGAATTGTTTTCGAAAAATTCTTCCATTAACTCCAAATCTTGGAGACTTGATTCCTCACTCATTGATTCAGAGACAAGTCGGGATTATCTTAAAAAAGAAATTGATTTCTTTTATCAAGTAAACTCGGCTTCAGTAGAGTCTAACATTACACTTTGGAACACACATAAGGCTTTTATAAGAAGGATCCTGATTAAATTGCAAAGTCAAAGGAAAAGAGAAAGAGGAACTCCTTTGAGAGAATTATATATCCAATTATATATTCTGGAACTAAGAAATAAAATTAATCCTAATGCTTCTGACTCGATGTTGATTAAAAAAATCCAATTACAGATTAAATCCATTAATCAGATGAGAACTGATAAGTCTATATGGCTTTTACAACAAAAAATTTACCATTATGGGAGTAAAGGAAGTAAAATCTTAGCAAATAAACTTAGATCTCATGCTACTAAAAAAAGGGTTGATTATATTTATCACAATGGAACCTATCTTAATAACCCAGTCCAGATAGCAGAAGCATTTGAACAGTATTATTCTAGGTTGTATAATTTGGAATTGGATCCTTCTTTTCAGAAGCCATCTCTGGAGGTCATTCAACATTTTTTGAATGAAATAGATTTGCCGCAAGTTTCACCAGAGGAAGTTTTAACACTTAATAATGATTTTTCTGAAAAAGAGATTTGTGACGTTATTTCTAAATTGAAGTTGGGTACGGCCCCAGGCCCAGATGGTTTTGGAAATCATTACTATAGGTCTTTGGTAACAACCCTAGTCCCCCATTTAAAAAATCTTTTCAATGAGATTAAAAGAAAGGGACATATTCCTTCAGAAATGTCAGAGGCGCTGATTATCACTATACCAAAAAAAGACACAGGTATATTGGAATGTAAAGACTTGTGCCCCATTTCTCTTTTGAACGTTGATGTAAAAATTTATGCTAAAATGCTGGCGGATAGATTGAGTGAGGTTATTCACAAACTTGTATCAATAGATCAAACTGGATTTGTACGGGGACGTTTGGGCTCTGACAATACCAGACGCATGTTGGATTTGATTTCATATTCTAAACACAAACTTCTCCCAACAGTGTTTCTATCAATGGACGCAGAGAAGGCCTTTGACCGGGTCGGATGGGATTTTATCAGGTGTGTACTCCAGAAATATGGCCTTGACTCTTTTGGGTCTAAGTCCATTGGAGCATTATACTCTTCCCCATCCGCTTCAGGCATTGGAAATGGGTTTAAAACGCAGAGATTTGCAGTTACTAATGGAACGAGACAGGGGTGTCCCCTTTCTCCGATAATCTTTGCATTGATAATGGAGCCCATGGCGGTTTCTATAAGAGATAACCCCTCTATTCATGGAATTACAGTTGGTGGGATACAGCATAAAATAATGCTGTATGCCGATGATGCGGTTGTGTTTGTGTCTAACCCCATTGACTCTTTGAAAACTTTGCATGTAATAATAGATAAATATTCCAAAGCCTCTAACTATAAAATTAATATCTCCAAGTCACAGGTTTTGGCTCTTAATTTAGCCAGTCCGGAAAAAGATTACTTGAAATCCATCTACCAGTATAATTGGCATTCTAATACCATAACTCATATGGGAATCAAATTTTATAATTCTATCCAGTTAATAATTAAAAACAACTATAAGGAGCTATTAAATAAACTTACGAAAATTGTTTCCTCTTGGAGACCTTTGAATTTAACTTTAACAGCTAGGATAGCAGCAGCCAAAATGTCGCTTCTTCCAAGATTAAGCTATATATTTAGATCTATTCCTATACCTTTATTCAAAACTTTTATAGTACATTTTCAACAAATAATAGACAAATTTATCTTTCAGGGGAAAAACAACAGAATAAAGAAAGTTATAATTTCCAGAACATTTAGAAAAGGGGGACTAGCATACCCAATGATTCAGACCTATCATGATGCTACAATGTTTTCACATGCAGTCAAATGTATAGAAAGTTTGAAAGTGGCAGGTTGGCTGCAGGTTGAAAGATGTTCAGTAGTTAAGGATTCTTTAGGCTGGTTGATGTTTAGGAAGGAGTTAAAAAAAGAACTCTTTTTAGATGGTTCTGATATTGTTCGTGAAATACTTGAATTTTGGGATAAACATAAATTGAGATCTCAATTAATGCCTTTTCCTAGCCCTATCCTTCCGATTTTGTTATTAGAGAGAGAATTGAACTTATCATTTTTGGGTGGATGGAGAGCATTTGGCATTTGTTGTTTGAGAGACTTATATATTGGCAACTCTTGGGCTTCTTTTGAAGACTTGAAGGAAAAATTTGGGCTTCCTCATAAAAGTTGGCTTGAATATAATAGACTTCTGGCTGCGTTCAGAGATTCAATCTATTCTAGTTTTAAAGTTAGATCTTTAACTTCTTTTGAAAAACTAATGATTCTAGAAGATAGAAAGCACTTAATATCTAATTGTTATAACATCTTGCGGGAGGAAATGGATAAATGCCCTTTTAACAAATCTAAAATTTGGCAACATTCTTTTAATCTCTCTTGGTCAGAAGAAGAATGGCCCGATTCATTTATTCTCACAGATCAAATAATTAAAAATACATCATACAGAGAGCTACACTTTAAATTAAGTACTCAATGGTATTATGTTCCAACAAAAATGGCTCAGATTACTAAAAAAGATAATCTGAAGTTTTGTTGGAGGAACTGTGGTTTGGTGGGTTCACATGCCCATATATGGTGGAGTTGCCCGATAATTCAACAATTTTGGGAAACTTGTTTTGGGCATATTAGGAATATTTTGGGCATTACCATTTCCTTTTCTGTAGAAAATGTTTTATTTCACATTTTTTCGAATCAGCTTGCTCTGGACGTAATTGCGTTTTTACTTCAGATATTCATGGCATCTAAACTGTTGATAGCAAGGAGATGGGGTCAGTCTTCCGTTCCCTCTTGGGGGGACATCACATATATGGTAGATAGAAACAGAAATCTTGAAAAATCTCTTCAAGAGCAAGGTCTTATAAAAATAAAACTTTACAAATGGAAAATTTGGGATCAAAATAAAGATCTTTCTCGGTTATGATCTAAGTTTTAATATCTCTGGGACTTTGCTCCCAGCAATTATAATTTCTGGTACAAGTTCACAATATGTATTGTAAATGTATGTCTTGTCTTTTTCTTTTGTCGTTTTTTTTTTTTTTTGCTGTGTATTCTGTTTTATATATTTATATTGTAATTGTCTACTTTTGATACCAATAAATAAAAAAAAATAAAAAAAAAAACAATTGCACAACTCTTGCAAATCTGCAATTAAAAAATATTTTTTTTACGTTTAATATCTGTGTTATATCAATCTCGGGAATCAAGGAGTTTACACATATCAGGTCACCCACATGGACCAGTTTCTTCATTCATTTTTATTAATTTTAAAATTGTTGGATTGCAAGCCCGACCGCATATTGGACGTCTAAACAGTAATTGATTGATGTTTAAACGCCATGTTTTACTGATGTCGGTCTCATTTACTATTGGCTGTTTCTAAATTGTTACTTACGGGCTTGCTTAATTGATCAGTTCTTCGCTATCAATTATTGCACATTTCTGTTGAAAGGGATAGACTCCTAAAATCTGTTCTGTGATGCTCACAGAAAAGGCATTAATACGAAACATGATGCTCCACAAAGTTTTTAGGCATACGATTTTTCTATTTCTGAATCTGGAACTGTCTGTTGTTATAATAGAGACAGAGCAAAAACAGATATACAAGTGACAAAGCAGTCTGAAGAGAAGAGGCTAAAATTCTGTTTAATTAATCCACCTCACTGCCACACTCTTTGGTTTAGGCCATACCTCAGCATATCATATGGCATTGATGTATTATCAGTATTCATTAAAGCAATCAATGTTAAAGTGGCCCCATAGCAGACTGCATCTCCTTCATTGTGAGGTTCCATAAATCTGTATTCCTCAAAAGGATTACTAAAGTCATGCAAGTAACAATTGTCCATGAAAGCAGCTGCAGAATTATTGAGTGTAAGCAAGACAAAAGAATGTGCCAAGCCTCCCTATTGTCTTTACCTTATCAAGATGATCTTGTCTTTCTCAACACCTACTTTTTGTACCTGGGCCACATAATGTTGTTTTAAGCAGGGGTTTGTCAATTGGCTGGCCAGGGTCCGAACCAGGACATCAAGGTCCTTTCTACTAGATCTTCACTTTATTACTAAATATTTTATTTATTCCACCTGAAGATTCAAACCCCATAATTTTGCAATCAGATCAATGGTCTCCTTTTCCAACATAGCATTCAATGTTTAAACTACCTTTCTATGCCATTCTAAATGCCGTTATATTAAAATTAAGTTTGTGTATTCATAAAAATATTCCAGACCTTAATTTTCACAAGCACGTTTGGACCTTATTACAAAAATTGATTGACTACCCCTGTTCTAAGCAGTGTTTATCCTTCTGCTTCAGTATTTAAATACTATGGTGTCTTCAGAAATAGTTGAGTTCTATCACATATTGTATGTGCATTCACTCATTGATTAAGGCTGGTCCTGCAAAGAGAAGAAATGGGGAGAGCGCCACGACCCCTTAGATAACGATAAGATTATCCAAGAAGTTTAAAGAAGTATAATACCTATCTATCTATCTATCTATTATTATTATTATTATCTTTATTTATATCGCGCCAACATATTCCGTAGCGCTGTACAGGGGTTGAGTACATAGCAGAAAACAAATTAAACATCTTGTAAATAATGGAGGGCCCTGTTTTTGAGCATAAAATCAAATGTACATAGAGCTTGTTTCCAAGGCACTGACACAAGATTGAAAACTCGCAAACTTACAATCTAAGGGTTTAGGTGTGATACAAGAGGGTGACAAATACAATTGAAAGCAATTGGTTCAGTAAAGTGGAGGGGTCTGTGTGTTGTACTGTAGATTGTGGGTGTAAGTGTTGTTAAGCTGTGGAATGTTCAGTTGTACATGTTAAGGCTGAAGATGATAAGATTTTTTAAACAGGTGTGTTTTTAATAATTTCTTAAAGTTTTGAGGCTATATATATATATATATATATATATATTAACCTTCCTGGCGGTATGATTATGTCAGTATTTACAATGTTAAAGAGGTACATAAAAAAATACTGACATAATCATTCCTCCCATTCCCCCTTATCCTCATCTCTTTCCCCCATTCCCCCTTCTCCTCCTCCCTTCTCCTCCTCCCCCTTCTCCTCCTCCTCCGTCTCCTCCTCCTCACTTCCCCCTCTCCAATCACCTCCCTTCCCCCCTTTCCCTCCTCCTTTTCCCCCTTATCCTCCTCCTCCCTCCTTATCACCCTCCTCCTTCCTTACCCCATTATCATCCTCCTCCCCTTATCATCCACTTCCCTCCTTCCCCCCTTATCCTCCTCCTCCTTCCTTCCCTCCTTTCCCCCCTAATCATCCTCCTCCTTCTTCCCCCCTTAACATCATCTTCCTTCCCCCTTCCTCCTCCTCCCTTCCCCCTTATAATCATCCCCCTTCCCCCTTATCACCGTCCTCCTTCCCCATAACCTCCTCCTCACTTCCCCCCTTATCCTCCCTTTCCCCCCTTATCCTCCCTTTCCCCTTCTCCTCCTCCCTACTTTACCCCTTATCATCCTCCTCCTCCTTCCCCCGTTATCATCCTCCTCCTCCTTCACAAGCGCGTCACGTCATTAGCATATACCGGTCACTTAACTGCCAGAAGCCAGGCTGCGTGGGGAGAGATGAGCAGGCAGCTCATCTGATTACAAGTAAGTTGAGAGGGGGCAGTGAGGAGGATGATCGGGGGGAAGTGAGGATCAGGATCCTAAGGGGGGAAGGAGGAGGAGGATAACTGGGGAAGGAGGAGGATGTTAACGGGGGAAGGAGGAGGATGTTAACGAGGGCATTAGGGAGGAGGAGGAGGAATGGTGAGCTGAGGGGGCTCAGGCAAATATGGCAGCACTGGGCCCCCTCCAGATCCTCCATTCAGTAACTCCGAGCGTGGCTCAGGGTTACTGATTTAAGTATTTAAAATTAATCCAGAGTCATGCTCGGGATTACCGCTTAGGAGGTTAAAGGGAAGAAGGCCAAGAAGGAAGCTATAGGAACATTATAAAGTGATATCAGGAAAAGGCAGATTACCTAAATAGGTTCTTTTCTTCGGTATACACAAGGGAGGTACCAGTGATTGGTCCTCTGCAACAAAATGTGTCCACACTACCTTCACCAAACAATTGGTTAAAGCAGGAAGAAATCCAAAAGAGGTTAGAAAAAATAAATGTTAATAAAGCACTAGATCCTGACAGAATACATCCAAGGGTACTGTAATAGCCAAGCCAATATAGCTAATTTTGCAAGACGAACTCACCACAGGGTCACCACCAGATGACTGGAGAAAAGCAGAGGTTATACCTATATTTAAGAAGAGAGCAAGAACAAATACAGGGAGTTTTATACCTGTAAGCCTCACTTCTGTAATGGTGAAGCTTTTAGAAGGGTTAATAAGGGATAGTATACATGAATAGTCTATTCAAACAGGATTATAAATAGGAATTAACACAGATTTATGAGGGATAGGTCAGGTCAAACAAATTAAATTAATTTAATTTAATTAAGTCAGAACTTGGATCAAGACAATTCAGTGAATGTAGTCTTTTTGTATTATGCAAAGGCTTTTGATAAAGTGCCCCATGAAAGACTATTGTCCAAATGGGAGTGCTGGTAAACAACCACAGTGCTTAATGGAAAATAGCTTCTGCAAAGACAAATAAAATATTAGTATTAGTACTAAGAAGGGTCTATAAGCAATGGAAGTAAATATAATTCTGGCACTATAAAAATCCCAAGTACACTCTTATTTGGAATATGGAGTACAATTTTGGGCACCACTTCATAAAAAGGATATTTTAGAGTTGGCAAAAGTACAGAGAAGGGCAACAAAACTAATAAGGGGAATGGAGGGGCTACGCTATTCTTCACAGACTAACCAAATTATAAAACTTATTTCCTCTAGAAAAAAAGGCGTTTAAGAGGGGATATGATTACCTTATATAAATATATCCAGGGTCAATATAAGGCTTTGTCAAGTGAACTTTTTGTGCCAACAGGTTTTCATCCTTTGAGGTTTGAAGGAAAAAGATTCCATCCTAAATAAAGAAAAAAAACTTCACAGTAAGGGTGGTTAAACTGTGGAATTCTCTACCAAAGGAGTTTGTGACAGCAGATTCAATAGATAACTTTAAACAGGTTTTGAATATATGTTTAAATAAAAAGGGCAATTAGGGTTATTCTGGATAACTAGAGAAGGAGTATTGATCCAGGGTGGAATCTGATTGCAAACTAATTGCCTCTGAATAACTTAACAATTAATCCCCTTATTACAAGGATTAGAAGAGATCTGAAAATGTTGAATTTGATGGAGTTAAATTATGTTTTCGTACGGGTTCGGAGGTGGAGGGCCGCAAACAAAGCATTGTAGAAGCCAATATATATTCAATCCAGCACTGCAAAGCACTGTAAATGATGGGGAACATAATGGGGGGCATGAGGATTAATAGAAAAACATTCTCAAGCTTGCACATCGCCAAATTGTACTTTGATTTTAAAATCTGTTCAAGTCCCACAGACTTCAATGATCAAGCCTGTAGCTCCTTAATCAAGCCCGTGCGGGCTTGCATGATAGATAAAACACGAAGATTGAACATGAAGTTAAATATCTTTATTTGCAGATTTGAGAGTAGGGGAACGTTGAACTATTAATTCTAAAACCAAACATTACTTTCACTTCTAATAAAAGCACAGGATGGCTTTGCTATGCTACGACTTTTAAGTAAGCCCTTTACGACCTGTGGGTCTATTTTACCCATTTACTGACTTGACGGAGGCTAATCCCGCAGCATTTGCGGGTCTGAGGTGCTCCAAGCCCTTGGGACTTTGTCCACGGACATTTGACATGAATTTAACTAAAAATAATTTTCAGATTTGAGTGTAGGGGAATGTTGTGCTATGAATGCTAACACCTCCAATCACTTTATCGTCTCATCAAAGTGCAGGATGGCTTTATTATGGCTTTATTATGTGCTTAATTGGGTGCTAGCGGGACCTTTTTGGTGCAAGTAAGCTGCGGCTCGGTTTTAGATAATTACGGCCATGACGAGAGGGTTCCGGGAGCAATTGAATAGCAACCGGGGCTTTCTTGCGGCCGAAACTCTTGCGGCCGTGTAATATCAAAGGCTGTCCTGCGGCGCGTGCGGCCGCAAGGGATAGCAGGGCACCGGCCGCAAGCTTGCTTGGCCACGGCCGCAAAGGAATAGAATAGGCAAATAGCCTGCGGCTGGTCCTTGCGGCCACGCATCTCCTACCATTAATAGAATGAGGCCCTAAGTGATTATATGGCTGACTTTTTGATAACATCAGCTTGATATATAATAAATCAATACATTTAATAAATAAATACATACATGGTTCTGAAAGAAATCTGGAACTTTTTCTAAATTATTTTAATTTAAATGATGTTAATTTAATTTTCACAAGTAATTATAGTAAAGAGAAGACAGTATTTCTAGATTTGGAACTACAAGTAAATCATAATAAATTGGTTACTAAATGACTGATTACTAAAGAATTTTAGAATTTTATAGTAGCAGATAGTGGACATAATTCACTCTTGTTGAAAAATATACAATTGAACCAAATGTTAATGGTCAAAAGGTATTGCAATAATTCAATAGAGAATTGATTTCAAATTGATTTGATTAAGAATGACTTCAAAAAGAAGAAATATCCAAACTTACTACCATATTACATGTGGATACCAAAATATTCCTGTACCCAAATAGATATGCATTGCCGAATAACAAAACATACTTTGTCTGCATGGGATTCTTCCAAACAAAAATATAAACTAACAACTGGCATTTCACCCCCAATCCCATCTTATTAAATAAAGAATTTCCTCTCAGACCTTTACTTAGATAATGATATCATTCCTTTTCAAAATGTTACAAGACAGAACCCCTCAAACCTAACAACTTTTTAGACATAGACAAATCAAAAGTTTTGCAGCCCAAATCAACATAAAGAAAGCAGGATTCACTCGACTAAGTTACGGTACTTCCAAAAATCTGTTCTAACCCACGCTTCGAAAATACTTATTTCCCAGCTCTATTCTCTGTTACAAACAGAAGAAAACACTCACCTTCTCCCATACATATGGGAAAAAAGATCTAGGAGAAAATCTTGACTCAACTAGAATTGGCAAAATATATGGGAAATCCATAACTCAATTTACATATGTTCCAACTTCAAAGAACAGGCATATAAAATGTGTCTTTGTTGGTATTTTACATCAGTTAAATTAAATAAGATGAGACAGGTCACTACCTATCTATGTTGGAAAAATTGTGGCTCAGAAATAACTTATCTACATATGTGGTGGTCCTGCTCAAGAATTCAAACATTTCTCAATTAACAATATAATAGCAACTTGTTTAGAAACCCAACCTCTACTTGACCCATGGTTCTTGCTCTTCACTCAACCATGGGAGCAATACACAAGAAAGCAAAATGCTTTAGCTACACAGATTAACCTGAAAGCAGAAACATGGAAACCCCCACAAATGTGTTCCTTGATCTGCACACTTTTAAAGAAAAACATAGATCTGGAGACCTCTCTGAATCTTCGTAAAACCTTGCAATCAATATTAAGTATTATTTATACAAATACTTTAGTATTTAAAAAAAAAAAATATATAATTGTATTAATGTTGGAACACTGGCTTCCCAGTTAGCCATATTTTGCTGTAAAATTATAATGTTAATTAATGTGTGCCAAATGAATATTGTATACAAACATGAACAATTTATATTGATCTACTTCCTCTCCCCTCCCCTCTTCTTTCCTTTTCCTGCACTTTTCACAAATCTTGTTAAATGTTATCTTCTCTTTCTTTGTTTGAATAACCTGTTGTTAGCACTATTTAAAATCAAAAGAAATAATTAAAAAAAAAGAAGAAGAAATATAATTCTAGGATGTTAGAAGCAATGGCCGTAGGAGATGCGTGGCCGCAAGGACCGGCCGCCGCAAGCTACTTCCCTATTCTATTCCGTTGCGGCCGAGGGCTCAGGCCGACTTCTGGCCGGCGCCCTGTTATCCCTTGCAAGAGTTTCGGCCACAAGAAAGCCAAGGTCGCTATTCAAATGCTACGTGAACCCTTCCGTCAAGGCCGTAATTAGCTAAAACCGAGCTTACTTACACCAAAAAGGTCCCTCAAGGCTCTTACTTACAAATCGGAGCACCAACTAAGCACATAAAAAAGCCATCCTGTACTTTGATGAGACGTGAAAGTGATTGGAGGTGTTAGAATTCATAGCACAACATTCCCCTACACTCAAATCTGAAAATCATTTTTATTGTAATTCATGTTCAATTTCCGGGCTTGGAGCACATCAGACCCGCAAAGGCTGCGTGATTAGCCTCCGTCAAGTCCGTAAATGGGTAAAATAGACCCACAGGTCGCAAAGGGCTTACTTATAAATCGTAGCACTAATTAAGCAAGTAGAAAAGCCATCCTGTACTTTTATTAAAAGTGAAAGTGATGTTTGGTCTTAGAATTAATAGCTCAACATTCCCCTACTCTCAAATCTGCAAATAAAGAGATTTAATTTCATGTTCAATCTTCATGTTCTATCTATAATGCAAGCCCGCACGGGTTTGAATAACAAGCTACGGGCTTGGAGGACATCCACCCTCCAAGCCCGCACGGGCTTGAATAATGAACTTTGTCATTGAAGCCTGTGGGATTTTAAACCTAAAATCAAAGATTATAATTTGGTGATGTGCAAGTTTGAGAATATTTTGCTATTAATCCTCATGTCCCCCCCATTGTGTTCCCCATCATTTACAGTGCTTTGCAGTGCTGGATTGATTATATATTGGCTTCTACAATGCTTTGATTTTGCGGCCTTCAACCTCCGAACCCGTACGGGTTTTAACAACGACAAGCTCGCGGGACTTGGGACGGAAAATAAACCGTAAATTAAATATTGGATTTGGGTGATGTGCAAGCTTGAGAGGGTGTTGCCATTAATCCTCATGTCCCCCATTGCGTTGCCTATCATTTACAGTGCTTTACAGTGCTATCTTGAATTTATATTTGCATTTACAGTTTTCCGACTTTGCGGCCTTGAAACACGATTTACGGGCGGCGTGCGGGAAACGCTTGCGGCCGATTGCATGATTAGCGGCCTGCCATAAGGGGGACCTCCTTGAGGCACCGTCCATTTGAATAGCAGCGTAGCAGTAGCACTACACAAGTCTGTAAGATGGCCGTAAGGAATTGCAGCAGTGCAGCCATTTTACGGCCGTTAATAGAATAAGGCCCATAGACTGGAGGGATATATTGTATCCAAAATACAAATAATTCTGAAGTTCCGAAAATATGTTTTGTTCTTTTATGAAAACTAATGAGAGATTTCAATATATAATTAAAAATATTATAAAAATATTGGTACATCATACAAGAAGATCCCCTTTCGAAAGAATTTGTCGGTGACAAACCATAATTGGCTTATTCCAAAGCTGAAAATGTTGGGGCTATTATAGCACCAAGTAATAAAAACATTAGGGAGCAGTGTAGGACAAATAGTTGCAAATTGAAAGTTGAATTGTAGAAGCTGCAAAGCATGTAAAGGCATAAGATAATCAAGTAAAACATTTTGCAATCCAGGTAATAGGAGAATATATGAGATTAATAACCTTATTACATGTGGTACCACATATGTCAGGTTTAACCTGAAAGATGTCATTTGGAGCTGCGGGACTCCCTCTCTTCCTTCATAAGGTTCTGGTCCGCCCCTTCCTTACTCCCCTCAGTTCATATTTGGGCCTGTGTTTGGAGGGAGCTCCTCGGTGACTCCTTGCCTTCTGTCTTTCACAGAGCTCCACGTTACAGATTTGGCCCATATCTACTACGCACTGGCCTTGTCCGTGTCCAAAGTAACCAATATTTTGGCTTTAACGGAGTATTTTTATGCCCATTTGGCCCCTATCTACTAAGCATTAGATCTATGGTTCCTGTAGGTTTCAATGTATAATTAGATTTTTCTGCAATTTTGTGATTGGTATAATTGTAAAATTGTCATATGTTTTGATCTGGGTAAAAAAAAATCCAAACATTTGTAATTTTTTTTATTATTCATTTAAATTAAATTAAAATTATAATAAAGAATGTTTATTAATTAGATAGTATTTTTATGTATTTTAGTAATTTCTATTGTTTGGTGGCTGTGATGTAATAAAACATCTTTTTATATATATTTTGTATTTATATCCCATTGCCATTAAGTTAAAATAGTTGAAATGTTTATTTTGGGATTTATTCAGTTAGTTATATATTAGTGCACAAGGATTCCATAGTTATGAATTTATTTATATTATATATTAAAATGAATCAACTTATAAGTTTTAGATTTTTTTTCTATAATTATTATTATTAGTATTATTTATACTTAGATTTTTATCTATACAATTGTATTATTGACATCTATTAGTAATCTTAAAATAAAATTTCATGAGAAAGTTATTTATATAAGTTTATTGGGTATATTAATATTTTGCTCTTTGAAAATAATTATTACTCATTGATTTTATTTTTGTAGTAGAATGCCCTCTTGTGGTGCCATATCTTCCTTGGTGTCTGGTGGATTTTTTAATAGAGAGAAAATGCTCCATTACTCATCTCATAGGAAGAGATTTAGCCAAAACTTGTGGGAAGTAAGCATAAAAAATCTTGCAAATTAAGACAAATTGAGACTAAATAGGTTTATGAGAATGTAGACTTGAAAACTGGCTCATGATACATATAGTTATAAAAGAGATAAATTACGAATGATTAATGTTTAACAGGTATGTAAGTAGATGATATTTATAAACATCCATAAATTGTATGATTAAAATTGGAAGATTTGCACAACACACATAATATTCTTCAATACAGTTTATAATATCTTTTATATTTTATTTATTTGTTTATGTAGTTATGATGGATTTTTATAGATCAGATAGTTAGTGGCATATATTTATGGAACCTTATTCAATAAGAAGCCCGCATCTTGCGGTATACAGGCCGTATGTCTGCGGGCTTGCTGTGGGCTCGCACTCTGCTACAAATACGGTGCTATTCAATTGAACAAGCCCGCAAGTTAGGGGTCGAAAGCCGAAACCGTAAACCATGCACTCGTACATAGCAGTTCAGGGCGAGAACATGATCATTTAAGCAAGGGCGTCACCTCCCATTTAGAAACAGCATATAGAAAATGAGGATGGCCATCATTACAGCAATATAAGATGGAGGTTACATGTCACTCAATTAGCGTTTCGTGGTCCAATATGCAATCAGACTCGCCATCCCGTAATGTACAAAATAATAAAAATGAATGCTGATACTGTTCTACTGATATGTATTAACTCATTGATTCCCAAAATTGATATAACCCTGAATCACATATATAGTTGTCGTAATTGCAAGTTTGTCTGTAATGCTATGTTAAAAGTTACGGGCTTGCGCATGCGCAATGAGCGCCCAAAAGTTACAAGAGGCCCGAAAGTTACAGGCTTGACAAGATCTGCAATGATCGACCAAAGGCAGGGAGTCCATAAGTGAGGTTGAAAGCTAATTTGCTATTCAATTGGTGTCTTTTGGCGGCCTCCCGACGGATGCCGAGTTACGGCCTTGAAAAAAAATGGTGGTGTTAAACCCGTAAAAAATGTTCAAGCCCGCAAGGCTTGGAGCAATAGAGATTTATGATTCAAGCCTGGCGGGCTTGAAAAAAAGTTACAGGTTTAACCGCCAAGCCCGCAAATTTTTACAAAGCTGTGAGAGGGGGCCAAAGAGAGAAAGGGGAGGGAGCAGCGGGGGGGGGGGGGGGGGGGACAAAGAGGAGCGGGGGTTTATAAGAGACACAGGGGAGGGAGATAAGGGAGAAAAAAATACAGGGCTGGGAGAGGGGGGGGGCAAAGAGACAGGGGAGGGAGAGGGGGGCAAAGCAAAGCGACACGGGAGGGAGAGAGGTGAAAGAGACAATGGGGAGGGAGGGGGGAAAAGAGACACTGGGGAGGGAGGGGGAGAAAGAGACACTGGGGAGGGAGGGGGGAAAGAAACACAGGAGAGTTACAGGCTTGCGCAAAGGCGCTCATTGCGAGGCCTGCAACGGGCGCCAAAGGCGCTTATCGCTAGGCCTGCAAGTTAGAGGGGGGGAGCCTCCCATTGTGTGGCAAACAGCATTGCCAGGCTTCACATTTTATTGCCATCATTTTTGACATTCAAACCGCTAGTTGAAACAGAACATGATTTTTGATTGGCGATTTGCAAGCTTGAGACTGTTGTGCAATTAATTTTAATGTTTTACATCGCTTTCCTTTGTCATTTACAGTGCATTATTGATTTTTTATTTGCATTTACAGTGCTAAGGACATGTCTTTAACCCCTTTGCAGGCCCCATCTGGTACCCGTAGAATTTTCTTCTACATTTGCCATGTGTGGGTGTTAAAACATTTGCTGGCTTGAGGAATTGTAGCAATTGAATAGCAATTTGCGATTTTAGCTCTTGGAACTCTTGCGGAAGGAAAGATCAATGGCTTAGAAGTAAAAACCGCAAGGAATTCAAGTCCGTAACCCATAGACCATTTGCAGTTGAATAGCAAAATAACATACAGCTTCCATTATGGCCTACTGTAACTTACAATTGCTCAATTGAATGAGGCTCAGAGTTTTATATTTAAATTGTTTTTAATTGCCTTGTGGATTAATGAGATACTGCAACTACCTGAACATTTGTAGTATTATATTGCACGTATTATATGGTATTAATATTTTTTTATTATTTTTTAAAGATTGCATGTGCCTGAGATTAATTAAACATGTGAACAAATATGTATCATTGTTTATTTTTGTAATTGTTGTCAGTAAACAGCATTTAGTATGTTCAATGAAATTTTTTAATTGTTTAACTGTTTTAGTGGGTAACTATGATTATTGTTAGCAATGGAAATGATGATAATCTGATTATGTAAAGGCATTTGATGTAGTTCTGTCCTTCAGTCATGTCCGACTCTCTGTGACCATCTTGAGAAGGCAGAATATCACGCCTAGAAAATCCTCAGGCAACAGGATCCCTCCAACAGACTCCTCGAACATGCCTCCCACCATAAGGCCGCAAATTTTGTCTCCACATCTTTTCTCTCCACGATATCTCTCCTGATGTGAGCGAACAGGCATGCTTCTCATCACATCACAAACGTCACAGAAAACAAGACAGTCTCAGAAGGTGATGTCACAATCACCATACGAGGCAAAGACCCAAGATTAAACCGGAATCAGTAACTGAACTTGTCCTCAGCTTTAGCATATATAGAGATATCTTATGTTCGGAATACCCCAACAGGCGTCAGGAATTAGATGATTATTTATATTTGATCATAAATTTAGCACACAAGTATGGTGACACATAATACTGTGACTATCATAGATCTTCACTGCCAAAGCAGTGGCTGCAGTTTTCCAGTCCAATTTCACCACAAATTAGGCATCTCTAGATCAAGAGTTCTTTTGCCGCCACTTTACGGGTATTAAAGCTGTGACATGCCGTCATTGTCAGGCCCCGCTTCACACCAACTACTGTCCAAATCCAGTCTACTCAAGCATGTCAAAATCTTCACTTCTCTCTCAATTACTATCCTCACAACCTGGGCAGACAGGTGAATTATCTGGAGGCAACCACAATTTGAATTGTAATTCTAAAGGATGCATCTTCAAGTAGATAAAGATTATTGCACGTTTGCGATGTTGACCATTTGCCCTAAGTTAATGCACCTGATATGACTAGAGGCCATTAACATACCACTTCTTACGCACTTCCTTACTAATCACCCATCACTGTAATTTTCTGATTACCGTATATACTTGAGGATAAGCCGAGTTTTTCAGCCCTTTTTTTAAGGCTGAAAAGGGCCCCCTCGGCTTATACTCAAGTCACCACCCTGTGTCTCTCTTTCCCCCTGTGTCTCTCTACCCCCCCCTTCCTTATCATCATCAAACCCCCATCCTCATCCTCAACCACCTATCCTCATCCTAAACCCCCTCTCCCTTTCCCCTCACTTACCTTCCATCTGCAGCAGCTGCTCCTCAGCTCTCATTTCGGAAGCGTCTTGACCCGGCCAATGACGTGATGCGCATGTGACGTGGAAGGTAAGTGAGGGGAAAGGGAGAGGGGGAGGTAATTAGAGGGGTAAAGTGAAAAGGGGGGGTTTAGGATGAGGGGGTGAGGATGGGGGGTTGAGGATGAGGATTGGGGCTTTAGGATGGGGGGGATGAGGATGGAGGGTTGAGGTTGAGGAGAGAGGTTGAGGAGGGGGGTTGAGGAGAGGGGTTGAGGAGAGGGGTTGAGGGTGATATGGGAGGGGAAGGGAAAGAGACACAGGGAAGGGAGAAGGGGGAAGAGACACAGGGGAGAAAGAGGGGGCACACAAGGGGCAGCACATTTCCTACCCTCAGCTTATACTCGAGTCACTAAGTTTTCCCAGTATTGTGTTGTAAAATACGTGCTTCGGCTTATACTCGGGTCGGCTTATACTCAAGTATATACAGTATTTTTGATTTCAGGATTCACTACCGGATTTCACACTGGAGTAACTGCATTGTCCCATGTCTCCTTCCTTACCACTAACCGCAGCGAGGGAATCTGAGGCAGCAGACAAACTCATTTCTTCAGAAATCACTAACTACCTTATTGGACCATTCACCACTTTACCATTTCCCACTCTTAAGAAACGATTAGTTATCGATCTATCCGCTCCTCACAACAGCACCACTCCGAGCATTAATTCACTAATTCTCTTTGATGAATACTCCCTCCAATAAGTTAGGGTGCAATCAAATATATCACACTACTTAGTACTACTTGCTGGCTTTCAAGCAACTACCAGTAAACCCCAGTCTTTGGCATTTTCAAGGAATCTGTTGGAAAGACTTATATACCTAAGATATATTCAATCTCTTCGCAGAAAGCCTTTGTTGGATTCTCATATAAATCAAGAGATGTTGTGTGTTCTTTCACTATTTAGGTGACTTCCTATATTCCAAAGGTCTTCTCACAACTCAAATCAGCTTACAAAAAACATTAAAGTTTTTCTCAGAATTAAACATGTGGTTTGCAGAGAGAAAAAGAAAGAAGGCCTTGTGCTTAATATTGATTTTTTTAGGCATCATCTTGAACTCCAAATGCATGGAGGCTAGCCTACCAGACTATAAAGTGACAAGGCTTAAAGACGCTCTAGCCAACTTCCTGTTGTCAAAATGATGCACTACGAAAGAGCTTCAATCGCTACTGGGTAATCAGAATTATGCCACCTATATTCTCCCACAAGGCAGAGCATTTGTGAGAAACCTACTATCTGAATTCACATGCTGATCAAAACTTGAACAGCCATTTATCATAGAAGACCTAACAGTAGCTAAAATGTACCTGTGGTCACGTTTCCTCTCCACCTGGAATGAAAGATCTCACTTGCTCTAAGTTTACACCTTCAAAGGTCACTTTAAAATTATTCACAGTAACAAAATTATCACCTTACAAGGTCATAATCATACAGGGAGACAATTACATCAACAGAAGTAATATCCAAATTAAGATCAAACATCAAGTCCTTGATATCCCTCCTGCGTGAATTAGCCTACATATCACTATGCTTCCATTTTCCGTCTTCAGGACTTCAACATTTCATAGGTCCTCTGCCACTTCATCTAACCCAAGCACTAGCTTAGAAGCTCGGTTAATGGCAACCCAAAAACCATATACTCTGGACTGAACACAAGAACATGCCAAAAAACTTGCCAATTATTTGTATTTTTTGCCTCCAATCATAAATTTAGCCCCTTTTACAATATTTAAAATTTTCTCGCTTTTGCCGCTCCTTGTGATGTAACCTTAAGTTTCATTTTAACACCATTAAAACCTACCTCACAGGTATTACATTTCACATGACCACAGAATTCTCAGTCGAAACATCCATCCACATGAAAATACAGCTTTTAAACTTTTCAGTTTTAGGTACAAATATTATTTACACAGGGAATCATTTCCTGTTCTTGGCTGCTTCTTGCAGCTTATGTCGCAGTAGTGTATGGCATTGTAAAATACTACGATTAGTCCAAATAAAAACACTGGCAGTTTTAGCTGACACTATTCCATTGTCTAGATGGAAAATGATGTGTATTGTCTTCTCCCACCTCAGGACATATACAAAAATTGCTATGTTGACTGCACCATAAATGCATATTGCCCCTTGGAGTATAATTTGAGGTTCTTTTAAGACTTTTTTTAAACGAAGAGGCATTTGATGAGGGTATATGTCCTGGAAGTCCTCATTTCCGATGGCTGACATGGAAGGTGGGTGTTGAGCCACAAGGCAAGACTTCCTTGTGGTGTTGTGTGGTGTTTTGATATCTGCCAGGGTGACCCACCCTTCTGATATTCCTTCTGTGCTCCTGTCCAGGGCAGGATGCTGTGCCCATTTGCTGATCTATCCCGGACCTGCTGCAGCAGTATAGACCATCCTGTCCTGGTCACTGGCTTTTGGGAGGAGAGGTTGCTATCAGAGATTGTCCAGAGATGCAGATGGCTACAAGTAGGGTCCTCCATGCAGTGAGGACTGGCAGATTGTTGGAAGTTTTCGATATAGTCTATAACCACGGGGAGGATCCCACAGTCTCTGCCTGTTCTGATATTAAAAAATAAATAAAAAAAATGTAATGTAATGTAATATCATCCTTTGATATTGACCATTTTAATATAGAGGTTAAGGATAATATAGGAACACTTCAGTCTATACAGTCCATGGTCAAGCCCTTAGGACACTGCGGGGGGGATCCTTATGATGGTTTTATACTGGTCAATCACATCTGAAATGATGACATGAAGTGGATTTAAAAGAGCCACTGATGTTATTACAGCTGATTTAAAAGAGCCACTGATGTTATTACAATCTGCACCATCTGGTAGAGCAGAAAAAAGGAATTGTGTAACATTTCACTGGAAGCTCATCTCCCCATTTTATATTGTTTAGAGATGATGCAGTGATAGCTTTTATGGCACTCTACTTGGTTAAACTTAAATAGAAGTCAGCGCCAACACAGGAATCATTGATTTTACAGACACATCCATTCAAGTCCTAAATGCACCATACATCAGATTACCCCAAAAGCTCTTATTTGTCTACGACAATAATACATTCCAGACTATAATATCTAAAAAGAACCCAAAGGAATAAGCTGCCATTCTTGGTTGCTGCAATGAGAGCTGTATTGCCATTTGCAGGATGCTTGTGACTTTGGTCCTTGCAGAAACTGAAGTCACTCTCCATGCAGAGCAACAGGCAGCAGAAGTAATAACTAGTGAATTATGCATTCATTTTAAGAATTCAAAGCTTTTCACTTGATCTTCAGTGCTATGCTATGTTAACCTGGAGCAGTATTCATTTATTACGTGTCCCTTTAATTTGAATACTATAAATCATGCAGGACGATCAGCTAATATATGCTGCTCACTCGTTTGGCCAAATTAAGAGGTTTTCAGATGTATGTAGGTTGTTCAGAGAAGTACTTTTGCTTGAGAATTTTTTTAAATCTGACAACTCTTTGAAAAAGAACCAATTTTTATTGTTTTTTTACACGGGAATCTGTACAAACAAACAAAGGATAGGGATTCCCTTGTGTAAGCAACTGTATACTTAGTTGAAAAAGCCCCCCAAAAAGCCTCTTACATATAAAAGGAAGAACCAGATTCTAAGTTTCCATTTTAAGGAACATACCAGATACATGTAACTATAAGTTTACATCAGATACAAAGCTCCATAAATACAAAAACACAAAAAATAATAAACATTCACAAATTTTTTTTGAATGCTAAATAAATATCTAAAGTAAGAAATTCTGAAATATTCCGAGCTGGTAGAAACCATCCAAAAATATATATTTTACTGTATTCACTCAAGTAGTGTTGTTCAGGTAGAAAGTGTATTGTTATTTACTCCCCGTTGATTACCAGTCGGTTTTCTAACAAAAGAACTACACAAAAGTAGAAAAGCAATGATTGATGCCAATGGAAAACTCAAGTTGTAAAACAGTCTGTTTTAAATCTGATATACATATATAATTATATAAAACACTTGAATGAGCCATGATGTCTAGCAAGATGTCAGCTGCTTTCTCCTGAGTGAGACTTGAAACCAATACGTTTCTTCTGTGGACAGCCGAGTTATTGCTTTGCATTTCTGTTCAGCAGGACAATGTTCCCTGAATACAGGAGGGGGGAGATGAACGCACAACTTCCTTTGTATCTTCTCTTGTAGGCATAGAGAAGGGTCAGAGTCGGGATCTTTTAGACTCTGGAGGAGCAGCCAAGACTTTTGCGGGGGAGACTTCCAATCCAAGTTTCTGTGCCTCACTGATAAAGAAAGACTGCAGCCTGGATCCAGCCTTGGCCTCATTGCTATTAAAATGGTTGTACTCAAAACAGTTAAAAAACATCAGTTCCACATCTTCTATAAATTCCGCTGTTAAAAAAAAAAAATAATAAATTATTACATTTTCTTATACATAGTGCCAACACATTCCATAGTGCTGGGGTACAGTAAAAAAAATGGTATGAAATTATGTAAATTGACAGACTGATACAAAAAGAGTTGATGACCCTGGGCCTTGAGCTAACAATCATAAACATGGCTCGAGAGCTAACAAGCTTAGACAAAAATTAATAAACAAAAAGGTGAAGTAATTTAAAGGGAGAATCAAGGGCTTGGGAAGTAATTGCAGACTTAATCACTAATTAACCCTCTCTTCAAGTGAAAATGGAGGTGATAGTGTAGATTTCTGCACTATAAAATAATCAAAATCATAGGTTGGTGGCTGTGGACAGGGTAGGTGGGAGGGAATTTTAAAGAGTACTATAAAGTACCACTTAATCAACACCATGAAATCAATTCTAGCCTGTATGCATAGATGTGAGTTTTGTACATCATATATACAGATGAAGACATTCCACTTACATTTGCAACCCCCATGCTGTATACATGACGATAAGATTTTGTAATGAAAGCACTTTATTTTACTTCCTAATATTCCAACTATACCTACATGGCCCAAGCAGACCAGGAAATGTGTTTTCCAATACAAGTGCTAGATAAACAATGCTTCCACTGCCGCCACGGATTCTGGGTAATAACTTGCAAACTAAGCTCAAAATACATTTGAAATTAAAGTACAAAGTTCTATTTAAAGTGTACCAGGAATCAACCATGTTTATATTCCTTGAAAATAAACACATTTACATGTTTAGCAGCTAGTGCACAAAAGGGAAGAGATTGCTTTAATGATAGTGAGATGTCAGCAGACATCATGAGAACACATCTACTAATATATATATTTTTTTCTACAAATTATATTTTCTCCAATATGAACACTACTCACACGATGAGCTTGTATTTGCCTTAACAGACCTACATGCATATAAATGCTATAATTACAGAAACCAGGGTGGCAAAAGTAATTCACAGAACTTTTTCAGTGGTTTTCATATTGTCAATAAAGGAATGAACAAGTTCAAAGGCAGTGGTAAAATAAGGTTTGGATGAAAATAATACTTTTATTACATAAAAATACAAACATTACCCATAAAATAAAATCACTTACATGCAGATTTGTATTCACACTTGTTCACTTTCTCACGGATAATATTTAAGGCAATAGGTTTCTTGATAATGTCAAAGTAGTCTGGAACCTAAAACACAAATATACAATTTTACAGAACACTGAAATCGGATACATATTCACAAAATAATGCATATAATTATCTAGCTGTATACCTCTCAAGATCATTTTGGTAACAAATATATAGGATTCATTTACATGTAATTGCTATTGTTATGGGCAGGGTTTCAAAATAACTTGGTATTTGTAATAAATAATCATATTCCCTCTTCAACACCTTTTTTTATGGAGAAAATGTTTAAATTTGGTTAGCCTTTCTACTTCGTCCCATCATTCGGTTGCCCTTCCAGCTCTAATAGTAGAATAATAATAAAATACAGTTATAATAGTTATCTTAAATTTTTTTTCACTAAAACCAGTCAAGCAAACCTTTCCATACCTGAACTTTAGACACTAGCTTCATGAAAGGCCAGCTGTCATCATGTCTCACCAACTCCACAACCAGTAGCTCACAAGCAGACAACTCGTGTACACCAGCATGACGTCCTGAGCTCCGTCTGCTTCCATGATCCACTGAAGAAATATCTGGATAATACAACCAAATTAGTATTGTTCTCACACAGGAAAAATATAAACAGAACACCCTCCAAGTCCGAAGTATAAAAAGTACACGTTTTCTTGCTCCTATGTGTCATGCAGATGTGGTTAGATGGATGTGATGTGACTAGATAAGAATCCAAACAATCACCCATACTCTACCCACACAGCAAAAGCATTTTTTCCAAGGGAATTCACTTTAACACAACATGTCTCCATTGTATGGATACAATCTCATGCCTGGGGTTATCATCGGACAATAGCGTGAACATGTCCTACTAAAAGCAGCGGACCCCTATACAGTTCCTTGCAAAAGTATTCACCCCTTGTCATTTTTCGTGTTTTTTTGCCTCACAACCTGGAATTAACATGGATTGTTTGAGGATTTGCATCATTTAATTTACAGAACATGCACACAACTTTGTTGTTTGCTTCACAATAAAAAAAAAAAAAAAATTTCAAATAGGACAAAATAACAGAAAAAGTCAATGTGCATAACTATTCACCCCCCTAAAATCAATACTTTGTACAGCCACCTTTTGCGGCAATACCAGCTCCAAGTCGCTTTGGATAAGTCTCTATGAACTTGCCACATCTTACCACTGGGATTTTTGCCCATTCCTCCTTGCAAAACTGCTCCAGCTCCTTCAAGTTGGATGGTTTGTGCTTGTGAACAGCGATCTTTATCGGACAGCAGATTTTCTATTGGATTGAGGTCTGGGCTTTGACTAGGCCATTCCAACACATTTACATGTTTCCCCTTAAACCACTCAAGTGTTTTTTTAGCAGTGTGTTTGGGGTCATTGTCCTGCTGGAAGGTGAACCTCCGTCCTAGCCTCAAATCACGCACAGAGAGGTACAGATTTTGCCCAAGAATATCTCTGTATTTAGCACCATCCATCTCTCCCTCAACTCTGTCCAGTTTCCCAGTCCCGGCTGCTGAAAATCATCCCCACAGCATGATGCTGCCACCACCACCATGTTTCACTGTGGGGATGGTGTTCTTTGGGTGATGTGATGTGTTGGGTTTGAGCCAGACATAGTGTTTTCTTTGATGGCTTAAAAGTTCAATTTTAGTCTCATCAGACCAGAGCACCTTCCTCCATACATTTTGGAAATCTCCCACGTGCCTTTTCACAAACTCAAGAAGTGCCATTTTGCTGAAAGTAATGGTTTTCTTCTTGCCACTCTGCCATAAAGCCCAACCCTATGGAACGTACGGCTTATTGTCGTCCTATGTACAGATACTCTAGTCTCTGCTGTGCAACTCTGCAGCTCCTCCAGGGTTACCTTAGGTCTCTGTGCTGCCTCTCTGATTAATGCCCTCCTTGCCTGGTATGTGAGTTTTGGTGGGTGACCATCTCTTGGCAGGTTTGCTGTTGTGCCATGTTCTTTCCATTTGCTTATGATAGATTTGATGGTGCTCCTGGGGATCATTAAAGACTTTTTTTTTTTTTTTTATAACCTATCCCTGACTTGTACTTCTCAACAACATTGTCCCTTACTTGTTTGGAGAGTTCCTTGGGCTTCATGGCAGTGTTTGGTTAGTGGTGCCTCTTCCTTAGGTGTTGCAGCCTCTGGGGCCTTTCAAAAAAGATGTGTATATGTAATGACAGATCATGTAACACTTCGATTGCACACAGGTCACATCGTTTCACTAATTATGTGACTTCTGAAGGTAATTGGTTGCAGCAGAGCTTTTTATGGGCTTCATAACAAAGGGGGTGAATACCTACACACATGCCAAGTTTTCTATTTCTAAAAAAATAGTTTTATGTATATATTTTTCTCATTTCACTTCACCAACTTAGACTATTGTGTTCTGATCCATCACATAAAAGTCAGATTAACAAAACATTGAAAGTAAGGCTGTAATGTAACAAAATAGGTAAAAAGTCAAGGGGAGTGAATACTTTTGCAAGGCACTGTATATACTTATTTATAGAGACAGTGGTTACATTGATTTGTACAGGTCCCACCTGGCTCACCAACAAAGGAAATTTTGACATTCAAACCTTATCTCTCACGACACAACAGACATTGGTGTACGTGTGATATTCCAACCCAAGTGCTATAGCCTCCATTGGGACTGTACCAATAATCAATTACAAAGCCTCTTTTGAGCTTATAGAAGCTTCTACATTTTGAAACTAAGCGTAATGTTAAATATTACTTTTTTTAAATAATTGAATATATAATGTTATGATCAGAAGATTTTTTAGTGTGATATGGTAGATATATATATTTCTACATTGTACTAGACATCATAAAGCAGTCTTTTAAACTGCTTATTTCACCCTAGAAAATGCACATCATTTGCTACACTGCCCTGGAAAATGAATTTTGCTTAGGGAATAAATGTAAGAATAAACATAACATTGTTCAAAGTTCACAGGTGTCAGATGCTAGATTAAGAGACAAATGATTATTGTAAGATCCCTTGACAACACTGTTTGGGTTCCAGCAGCCTCGGATGGCACAAGTATAGGGAGATGATATACTATATTGGTCCGAATATTAGCACCTTTTTTCAGATTTGCGAGCTACGCGTGCGGCTTCTATTTGCGAACGTAAAATTACTGCCGATTTGCACGATTGCGAGTTAAGGGTGCCGAATTGCGTGCTTGAGACTGCGTTAATGTAGCAATTGAATAGCGATTTACGGTTTTAGTGATTCTAACATCCTGTAAGGCTTGTAACGGGCAAGTTACAGTACTAATTAGAAAGCCTGTTTCTTGCACTGGCTGATCACTTGGAGAGAGTCTTTTTCTCTCCAATTTAAAGGGTGCGGCTTATATTTGAGTACTATCTTTTTCCCTGGAATTTTACAGGTGCGGCTTATATGCGGGTACGGCTTCTATTCGGACCAATACGGTAAGTTATGAAAACTGATCCTCTGGGGCAGCATTACAGTTTCATGCAATCCAAACATCATATTATTAGTTGCCACCGTTAGGAAGGTAATGTTAACAAAATAACCATTTTCCTCATAAGTGAAACTAGTATCCTGTCCCTTATATTTGCACACTTTAATAAAGAGCAATAAAGAGCGTATGGCATCAACATATTGCCATTCATTATATATACACAACTACAGTCTATAACTGCATAATTAGATTAGACTGTGTGAAAGGAGAGATTTTTTTTAAAAAAATACTATTTTCCATTTTTTGCAAGAGATTTATAAATCGGGACAAAAGCATGAAGCAGTTTAAAGGACTGCCAAATCATATGGCAAAAGGATTTACCTGTAGATTGACGCTTTTTGCCTTTTTCTTTTGCATCTGACTGGTCAAGTTGAAACGTCTTAGACGCCAATCGTCTCCCTGGAGGTGCTTGTTCTGCTGGATCAAGGCTGAATGGGCGGAAGGCAAAAGGGCTACTCTCTGGAGTATTATCAACAGTTTTTTGCGACTTCCCTCTTCCTCTACCTCTGCTTTTTTCAGGGGGTGAAACTAGTTCCACAAGAGAGGTTTCATGTGCAATTGCTTTTGTTTTTGAGTTCCGTGAAGTTTTTTTCTCCAATGGTGGAGCAGAGCGGGTCTTTCTTCCAGTGCTTTGTTTATTGCCTTTTATTGCAGGTAAACTATTTTTGGGAGTGTTTTGCTGGCTTCTTGTGGTCTTCCCTTGATCCTGTTTGCGTCCTGTCTTTGAAGCCGATCTTCCTCCTCTTGTCTTCAAGGGTAGTTGTAATTTGGGCCTCCCTTTCTTTGGTGGACTGTAACTATAGGTTAGGAGAATTATTTTAAGGAAATATTTGTAGCACACACATATATATATATATATATATATATATATATATATATATATATATATATATATATATATATATTACAATAAAATGCAGTTGATATTTGTAGATCAAGTACAAACATTTATTTCATTGTAATAAAACTTTAAATAAAATTTTACAACGGCCTCAAACTTGCTTTATCCAAAACTTACGTCTCTTCTTCCGACACTACAGTCTCCTCCTCCTCCTCTTCAGAATCACAGTGTTCTTGCTCTTCTTCCTCCTCCTCCTCCTCCTCTGCCTCTTCTTCTGATTCTTCATTTTCGTCCTCTTCACTGTCCATTGATTGTCTCTTTCTGGAGGGCTTTCTTTTAGAGCGTTGTTTGGGTCGACACACTGGACAGAACCAATCTCCCTCTGGAATGTACTAGATGAATACAAAAAAGGGGTATTGGGTTTCGTGAAATTACCATTTCTAGGGTGCTAGACTCCGTGCTTCACGCAAAATGTATTTGGATCCATATGTTCTCTCTTTACAGGTATGTACACCATGTAACAAACTTACACTATACACAGGATATGTGAGCCATGAAAATAAAAGCCTTTTAAGAGAAAATCTTACCAGATACTGTAACATTATGGGTAGAAACAAATCATTAAGAACAATGGGTGGCGGGTGCCTGACCTGCGTGAGACATGGGGATGTATTTCATGGTTGTTTTTTTTCTTTCCTTATAGAATATCTTAAAACTAGCCCTTTTGTGGCTACTTCCATCTTGGCTAGCTGTTTGTTTGAAGACTAAAAGTGGGAAGGATATTTTGATTGGACTTGCTACTGTATTTAATCTTCTTGTCATATTTAGAGTGGAAGTTTTTTTAATGAATTGAATAAAGATCTTTTCTGAATCCATGGTTTCTCCCAGGTCTCTAATCCTTTTAGAAGCAAAGGTAAAAATCTGCCACGATTAGATTAAATGGAATAGGTAAATATTAAAGGCTGTATTTACCTTAAAACTATCTAAAACATCTTGCTGATTATCAACTTCTTTATAAGGAGTATAAAACACATAAGTGGTAATTTATACAAACAGATTATGCTGTACCGATCCAAAAAAAAAAAAACTTAACTTAAAACAGACGTGTGTGTATATAATAAAGTATTTAAACTAAAGATTCACTATTCCAACAATATACCGCAGAAGTGGACTCAGGAAAAAAAGAGACAATTTTACACACACATATATATACATATATATATACATATATATATATATATATATATATATATATATATATGAACCACACAATTAATTGGTCTTGGATGCTACTGTTCTAGTCAGAAGTTATTTGACAAGACCCCACTTGGGCATATTTCTTGTCCTGGATCATTAACGCTCACAGTTACAGGAAAGGTTTACTCCGATGTTTGTGCAAAGCAATATCAATGGGCCACAGTTTAACTGAACTGAATGTAAGCAGTGTTCTTATATTCTTAAAATAATCTATATCTAAATGATTTTGCCTTTAGAATGAGAATACCCAGTTGGATTCCAGTAACAGGCCATATGCCAGGATTTAATTTTTCATACAAACACCCAAGAACTGGAATGGTGATAATTTAGCACATACTCAGCACCTCCTTGTGATACTGTGTCACAGTAGCTATAAAACATTTTAAAAGCAATATCTGTTTTATAAAAAGGAAAGGATTAGAAAAATGTTAGAAACAAATGTGATGATCATATTCCCACTAAAGATAAAGTGTGTAGAACCCTTCTAAATCGGAGACCCTTTGCAGCAGTTTCAATAAAAGTTTTTGATCCCAAAAAAATGAACACCAGCTATAAAGATGTTTTGGGGGTTTTCAGTGAGCTTACCTTCAGTTTTGGCCTCACACAAAAGATGTGGTGTCCTCTGTCACAGCCATCACAGAGCAACATGCTCTCTCCATCTCCTTTCTTGCGACATACTTTACATCGTGCATTTAAGATGGAGCGCGACCACAAAATGCTACGGTCCAGAGTAGACAAGTGCAGAAATATTTGGGACAAGCTACCAGACGCCAACAAAGACTCCCGCCAACGCTCCAGTACAGTTCTCTGTACTCGCCCACTGTCACTAGCATCTACAAAAAAATGAAGACGCAGCGGATAAAAATACTGAAATGTTTTTATAGAAACAATTAGAGTGATGATGTTTGCAAACAGGCTTTAAGACATTTATAATAATGTATCAGTTATGGGATTTAAAATGAATTATCTACATAATTATTGCCTCAGGTCACTCAACACATGTATCAATTTAAAATTAATTATCAGAAGTGAACTATTCTAGGAGTAGAAAGTATAGAAAGGGAAATAACGAAACAATCATTGAACACAAATTAGGAACATCTTTATTTCATTTTAAAAAAGACCACTGTATTCCCTAACTGGAGGATCTAGTAGTTTTAATTATGTATTGATTGCTATTTAATCATTCAGAATAGCTACATTTGAACATGAAATTAATTTTAAAGACTAGTGTAGTTTGGCTGAGAAACAGTGATTGGGTTTGGTGGTTGGGTACAATCTGACAACAACCAACGTTGGCCTTAGCGCTTGGTAGATCTGGTCTAGTGGACGATGGTCTCTAATTGTATAAAGTGGCGTCAATGTATAAGGGTTAGTGTGTATGGTGGTCTGGTGTGCTGCTATCCCTAAAAGCACTGTTCACGCCGGTGCCTTGTGGATGTGTAGAAGAATTGTGAAGTGGGAATGTTTGTAAAGAGCACAATCTTAAGTGTGTCTAACACGACGTTCCGGGCCGGTGTCCTCAGTCTGTAGGTTCTAAGACGTATATGGTGGTGTTAATCCACGGGACAATCCAAGTATAGTGCGGTGATGCCATGTGTTGTGTGTAACCTCAGAGTCTGATGTTGTGTACTTGCCACGTGTGTGTAATGGGGTGTCCCAAAGCACAAGTACTTCAGAACGTTTCCATAAATAAAAGAATCTTTATTAGTGAAGTCTCGATTCAAATCGGGTAAGTAAAAATCATTGATAAGAACAATAAAACAAAAGTGAAGTGTCAGGACGCGTTTCACTGCTGTGATGCGCAGCTTACTCAGTGACAAAAAAAATCCTAAAATAGGAGATTGATAGGAGTATGCATAAGTATACATCGTCCTTAGTGTACAATTGTAAGAGTAAAAAACATTAAAATAGAAATATAAGAGATATAAGAACCAGGTATATAGGCATAAGGATTATAAGTAATGTGTGCATAAAAAGAAAATGTAAGACCAAATAAATGATTAGAGAGTGTTATATGATGTGTAGATGGAGGACATTGAGAGGTACATAAGGTCTGTTTTACATATACTTGATGTTGGTGTACATATATGGAGTAGTGGATTCTCAAATGTGTGTAGGTGGCTGGTTATATACAGAATACCAGTAGTCGGACGATAAAAACATTTCAATATAATTCTATACACCTGAGGAAGCAGATACTCGTCCTATGGGGATCTGCTGACATAGTTGGGGTAACATATACCCATCTGTTTATGTAAACATGGAAAATAGAGGATGCACTTGTGGATATACATACATAAAATGGTAAAATTATAAGTGTATATGTATAAAAGCATAAAAGTGTGTACAACATACATAAGAAGTAAGGTTCTGTTAAGTAATTTGAGGATAATATAAAATATTAGCGATAAAAACACAATTATGGATAATATACAACATAAGATGTTAAAGAAAAAAAAGTACAAAGCTATATGTGAAGAGCAGAAATGTGTAAGGACATACACCATCATAACACATATTTGAGAGGCAAGTTTGGACATGCCCCATCATGATATATAACGCATATTTGGGTAGCAAATTAAGATCTTACACCAATATTCATGTGAATATACACATATTGGTATGAAGTACTGTACAACATGGTGTAGGGGGCAAGTTGGATTACTACATGTATAGATCTCTCTCTATTTCATCCATCCACCATCTCCATATCCACTAGGGGCATTTGGCTACATTTTACATGTATATCGTCAGACTATTGGTATTATATATATCACCAGCCACCTACAGATATTTGAGAATCCACTACTCCATATGTGTACACCAACATCAAGTATATGTATAACAGACCTTATGTACCTCTCGAGGTCCTCCATCTACACATCATATAACACTCTAATCATTTACTTGGGTCTTACATTTTTTTTTTTTTTTTTTTATGCACACATTACTTATAATCCTTATGCCTATACACCTGGTTCTTCTATTTCTATTTTAATGTTTTTCACTCTTACAATTGTACACTAAGGACCATTTATACTTATGCATACTCCTATCAATCTCCTGAAAGCTGCGTATCACAGCAGTGAAACGCATCTGAAACTTCACTTTGTTTTATTATTCTTATCAATGATTTTTACTTACCCAAATTAAAGCAAAACTTCACCAATAAAGATTATTTTATTTATGAAAACGGTCTGAAGTACTTGTGCTTTGGGACAACCCATTACACACACGTGGCAAGTACACAACATCAGACTCGGCGGTTACACAAAACACAAAGGTATCACTGCACAATATGTACATTGTCCCGTGGATTAACACCACCATTTACGGCATATGTCTTAGAACCTACAGACTGAGGACACCGGCCAGGAACGTTGTGTTAGACACACTTAAGATAGCGCTTTACAAACATTCCCATTTCACAATTCTTCTTGGCTGAGAAACAGGTCTAAATAGTTTTAAGAACAATCTAATGTGTGAAAAGGATTAAGTGATGAATCGTTACCATCTCTTTCGCTGCTCTGATCCTCGTCTTTCTTTTTTCTGTCTTCTTTCTTTTTTTTGTCGGATTTTTGGTCCCTTCTATTATCCTCATTATCTCCTACATAAATGCAGAAAATTGGTCAGAAAACAAAGAAAAAAAAAATATCTTGAATTACAGGTGTACCAACAAACAAAAAGTAAACAAACACTGATTGCGGTATACCTATATTTATGAAATATTTTCAAGCATCACATTTCTACAGGAAGAACACCAAGGTATGTGAATAAAAATAGTTCAAGTGAAAGACATAAAAAGACACTAACAATTTTAACAAGTGCCCTATAAAATTATAACACATTTTCTTATTGGTGAAGCACAAAACCAAATACATACTATATATATATATATATATATATATATATATATATATATATATATATATATATATATATATATATATATATATATATTTATTTTATTTTTTATTATTATTATTTATTTTTTTCTAATGACTTACCAAGTGGGGTCTTCAAGTACTTGCGTTCTATGCCTTGCTCTATCTGTAGGAGAGCTTGTGCCAGGCATCGAACAGAATTCGTTGTTGGCTGTGGAGTACTGGCACGTGTGGATGTAGCACTGGTGTCATTTTTTAATACTTGCAGTCTGCAAATATGTAAAGAAAACATATTACATTTAAAATAAAACGGGTATCCACTTAAAATATTAAGCTACAAAAGGAAAGCAATATTGCTTACAGGCATATCATGAAAAGGAATCATACAAAAAAAATGTGTCCTCACATTGCAGCTGCATTGCTGCTCGCTCAACATTAATATCAACCTTGTGGGTTTACCAATTAAAAAAGATCACTGTATGGAAGGCTGTTTTTAATGCATATGGCCCCTGTAGGCAGAGAATCAGAATTGAGCATATTAAAAATAAAAAAATAATAATAATAAATTCATTTTCAAACACACAAAGTATAATGGATATTGTCTGTTGCCTTTTATTAAAGGGCCACTTAATTAAGCACAATTTGGACGACACACTGTGATGGTCTTTTTAAAAAATGTTGGAAAACCTAATCCAATAAAATAAAATATCTGTTTATTTCTATGCAAGTCATCCATATCCCGCTTCAGTCCTGAAGACTAGGGGGTTCGGTCCTGCAAGTCTACTGCAACCGTTCAAGTCTATGGTAATGTTTTGACGGACCGCAAACACTTGCTCAGGAGACCAGTGAAACCATCCCCAACAGGCTCTTCCTACTGACATGCTCAATATGTTAATCAGTCCCTTAGAAGAAAAAACAGGAGCCTGATTTAATAGGAAGTTCTCTCCCAGGAATATCAGGTGAGAAATGAGGGAGAGACTTCTGTTATCAAAGCCTTCCCCCATTCAGCCGCACACCCCAAATGGTGTAACACTGTTACACAGTGCCACACGCGACCACTGCATATTACCTCTACCACAGCGGGTGCTTTATATAGAGTTTAAGAAAACAAACATTTTAAAATGTATGATTTAATAGCTTATTTTTTTCCCAGTCAAAAAAAACAAAAAACGTCTACATAATTTTAATATAAAGTGTTGTCCTCTTTCACAATGTAAAGAACACTTGCAATTACTCCAGTGGCCCTTTAATCAGATAAGAAAATTGGCACTAATTTGAAACCATGGTTTGAATTGGGGTCAGCATAAGAGTTATATGGCTACATAGAGATCTTCACTGACCTGTCTTTTGAGTTTTGCTTTGGGACACCGTCAATATCCATCTCTTCAGTTTCATCATTTTCAGATTTGATTGATCCAGTCTCCTTTGGATCATCACTCAGAAGTTCATAAGAACCTACTTGAAGGGCAGCTCTCCATGACAACCTATCAGACACCTGCATACAAATTAGATTTGTTTTTAACAATCACATTGCATAAAAATAAACCCAATGTTTTATTCAGCACTGTTAATGTGATTACTTGTGTGTGTTTATGTTAATAAATCTTTTACTACCTGAAATGTGTTTTTACTATTCAAATGGCCATTGTATATCCCTAACAGTAGCTAGATGTTTTAATCAGGTACTAACCTTTATAAAAAAATATATATTCACCAATTCAGAAAATAAATATTCATAGGAAAAACAGTTGAGAAGCTCGCCTCCTCCCCCTTTGAGGTCATCACAGGTTTGGATCAACTCTGATGGGAGGTAGCCCTAAATGGTCAGACACAAGCACATGATTTTCACTGGATGCAGAATTGGTGTGTTGAACTAGCTCACTTTGGCAAGAACACTAGCTTTGTCTGACCATTTAGGACTACCTCCCAGGGAGAGTCGATTTAGGAGTTCACCTCCTATTTCTAAATAAATACCTTAATGGAGCCAAGAGTCCCCTGGTAAATCCGGTCTTCAATGTCCAGAAGAAGATCACAAAGCCTGAATTCTAGTTGCTTCTCTGCAGATGCCTGAACAGAATCAGATAGATTCTGTGATCTTCCTCGTCCAGCCTTTATGTCTGGTGGGGGTTGGGGTGGACCATCTAAAAAATAGAGATGAGTCAGAAATCATAAGAACTATGCATTTATAGTTTGCAAAAATTAAATTAAAAATCAGTAATATACAGTCAAAATATGTATATAAGCAAATATACTGTGTTCTTGTTCTTTTACAGAGGAAATTTAGGATTCCATTAAGTTTTCAACTAATTCTTTAGTTCTCCTTAAGAGAACTTACACAGAGGCCCGATCTGCTTTGAAATTCACCTCCCAAATGACAAATTAAGGACAAGAAAATTAAAATGGCCACTTAGTTAAGCAATAAAGTATAATCTGTATTTTCTTTTTACTTTCTAAAAACATTCTGCCCAGTCAAGTTATTCAAACGAGTATTGCTTAAAATAAGACGTTTCTTAGAAGAAGGTTACTAATCTCAGGAGCTACCAACAGTAATTTATGAAAATTGTTTTGCATCTGTATAGGGCTCTTTATCATGTTACTGCTTCATCTTGTGGAATTAAACCGTGAATACTGGTCATTCACAGAGTCATGTAGTGAAAATCCTTAGGAGCGTGTTGTAAGCAATTAAATGACTGTAGTTTCCAAATTTAAAAAAAAAAAAATGTTCTTTCAAATAATTACACTTGATACAGTTGATATATATATAAAAAAAAAAAACACAAAACACAAAAACACATTTAAACATCCTACAGGTTTTTGCGATAAAAAGCCAGAGATCAAAAATTCCTGTCAGACATTTCCATCTTTAATTTAACCTTGTAACCAACAAAATGTAAGCAAAAAACATGATTAGGAAAACAATTGAAATAAAAAAAAACTATGTTGCATATGTGCGCACTCCCTTTTGTAAATGTAGCTGTGTTCAGAGTTAACTAAACCCTATCAAAACCATGTCCAAAGCATACACCTGCCACCAATTCTGACCAACACCAAACAAAAATCCTCGGGGTATGATGCAGCTGGCAGTATATTACATATAACATCACCATATGAGCCAACAGGAAGCCTTGAACATACTGTGTACTGCAAGATACAACACAGATATTACCCGCTTCCTGGGCGCCCATCTCAAACTTTCCGGTGTCTTTGTGAATTTGTACCTGTGATATGGAAGCGGTTAGTTGGGAGGCTCGTCAGCTTCTGGCAGATCTTATTCTTTTCCTGGACCAACACATCTTTCAGTGCACATTCTCTATATCCTCTTGTATTGAGAGCTTCAATCAACTGATCCAGTTGTTCTGGAGAGCTGTAATAACACCAGCGATTTGGCTTGTTCACTGGTTTAGGGAGCTCCAGTTCTTTATTCTCCACGACAGCTGAGGTAGGAGATTCATGGTTGTTCAGTGCAGAATTATGGGTGGTCTCCTTTGGAGAAAAGGGTCGAGGCTGTAACATATCCTCAGTGAGATTAGAGTAGTCCTCCTCTACGAACAGCCCAGGAATAGAGAAGAATGTCCAGAAGCGACGGTACCAACGGTCTCGACCCAGGGGAAATATGTTGGTGCAGGCAGTAAGTTGTTGAATTTTTAACACCAACTCCTGTTCTCGCTTCTGCTGCTCCTGTTTCAATGCTTCTGCATCTTCAGCCATCAAAGGTTCTTTCTTTTCCAATGATCCATCAGAGTTGTGATTTGTACCCTTGCCATTCTGCTTCTTCACTGCTTAAAACAAGAACATAAGCAAAGAAAGAAGTATTAATCTTGTGATATAATTTAGTAACAGAGGTTGAAAAATAAAGACTATGAATCCATCAAATTCAAACTTTTAGTACTCCTCTGACCCTTATATTATGCAAATTGTTAAATCGCTCTAGATGACAGCAGACAAAAAAAACACTAATTGAAGCATTGCCAATTGTCTGATTACGGGAAAAAAAAAAACTTCTCTGGATCAATTTCCGTTGTTCAATTGTGTTCAACTCTCCGGGACTCTATACACCGCAGCATGCTAGGTTTATCTCCTGGATCAATATCCTATCTATTTTTTCCATATTTACTTCATGTACTTTTTTACATGAATTTAAAAATTGTTATATAGACAATAAATATATTAAAGACTTATTTGGAGTTTAGATTTCCCTGCCCATGGTACCTATAGTGGGGTCTATCTTCCAAAATACTGTTTTTTGTAAAACTATACTTTGCTTTTGTTAACATCAGTATAATTCCCTGATACATATAAAAAAAATATAATGAAAAAAAAATAACTAAAAGAATGTACTAGCGTTTGTATATAATATGGTTTTAAAATTAGTCTTATCTGCGTGGTATGCGGTGTGTGTCACCGCCCACATTACGTCACAGGTCTCACTTTGATTTGCTTGGAGGTCACTGAAGTTACTTTGAAACGGTTTAATTTTTTTGTTGTTTTGAATTTAGGGATGTCAATGATTTTTTTGTTGACTGATTTTACAAACAAACAATGTAATCAACCAAAATGAAAGCAATGCTGGAGTCACAACACCTTAATTAAATAGCTGCCATATAACTTCACTAGCTTTCGGATAAGACAATGCGAGAAATATGACAGGAAGGAGGCATAGACACCAGCAACTTGCCAGGTTAAAATTCATTAAAAAAAACGTTTTATTTGAAGATGTCTTTATTGTTGATTTTATAAAATAAACACTTTTCTTGAACTAACAAGTGATGAACTAGATACTCGCAACCCTTTACCGGGCTTTTACATTCGCCTCTGAACATACTAAAATTAATCCAAATGATAGATTTACCTTTTTTATGTATTTTACACTTTTTTTAATTGTTTTTCTTAATTTATTTTGAGACCCTGCACACGTTTATTTCTGTTTATTTATTTATTTTGTTATTTCCAAGTGGCAGGCAAAACACAGGCTTCAACAAGACTCTTCAATATCGTACCTTTGTCTTTTTTACCAGTCAATGCGGTGTCTTCTTCGTCCTCAGTGGCTGTGTCCTGGTCTCTTTGTTCAGTATCCTTGTTTTCTGAGCTTGTGTCTAAATCCTCTGGTTCTTCGTTTCTGGGAGCAAAGTGCAAGGACAATGATGAGTACAAAACCCCATAGAACAAGTTGCAAATAAATATTGCAGACAGCAAAGTTAGAAACATATTTAAAAAACATTATATGCCTGGTTTCTTCTACGTGGTATAAGGTTGATAATGTCAAAATGTTCTTTAAAAAAAAAAAAGCTTAATTTCCTTTATTGAACTGCTTCTTTAGACTGCTCTTTCAGGAGGGTGTGTCCTTGTAAACTAATGAATTTTTCATTAAAGGCCCTGATATTTATTAGCTAATCTTTTCACTGTAGCAGTTAATAGTATCTTCTGCATCCGGTGTATGTATGGTTATATTATGGACACTAAGGCTGGTTGGACTTAGTAAAGCAGTCTGCGCTCCGGGATGGTCTTAGCCTAATACAATCAAGGTAGTATCCAAAGCTGCAAGGGCTCTCCGTTCAATTTACCTATAAAGGGTCCCTGTCCTTATAGACAATACATTTTCAGTGTGGTTCATAATTACAAATAAATTCAAATATGATTTGCATATGGATCTTATCTACTCTTTCCTCGGGCTGGTACTGTGTCGCCTCCTCAAAAGTACACTGTCAGGTCAGTGTCTAGAATGAACTATAACAAAAAAGAAGAAGGAGGAGGGGGAGAAGAGGCACAAGCCCCTAGGGCAGATCTCATAGGTACTCTTTAGGTTTGTAAAAGTCACTGGATTTTGAGATGACTCTCACCTTGACAGACTTCAGACAATATAAGGTTTGACAATCACATGGAAATAAACAAAACCTTTATTTGATAACATCCAACTGCTAGTCTCTTCTACTGGCTTTACTCATCATTCGATAAATTTGTACCATTGAATACAGGGGGGGGGGCGTATATTCAATGGTACAAATTTAATAATACATCCATAGTATACTAACAATTGACAAGTGTACCTACGAGACGAGTAACGAGTAAAGCGAGTATAAGAGACAAGCAGTTAGATGTTAGCAAATAAAGGTTTTGTTGATTTCCATGTGATATTCATACCTCATATTTATTATATATGGCTGGTCATATGATAAATTATGCTTTTTATTTTTGATACACTAAACTTGATAACATACAAAAATATTTTAAAAAAATTGGAAACAAAATAATCTGTTACCATTAGTAGTGGTGTAAACTATGAGCAGGATTTTCTTTATGTATAAAATACTCCAGCTTTTTTTTTTGGTTGGTGGTGGGAGGATTTGTTATATAACTAGATCTCACTAAATCAGACACCATCCCCTCTCATACCCAGTAGCAGCTTACTTATTATCAAAAGACGTAAACCCAACCCTCCAGAAATTCGAACTCACTTGTCACACATACTTTACCTGCACGGAAATATATTGGACACCTCCACAATCCAGCAGAGCCATCAAATTGTTTTTTGGGGTTTTTTTTATAAAAAAAACCTGCTTTAAAAAAATGGTATTCCAGCACTACATTTTACCTATGTAGTTAATGCACTGTATGCCTAATAAAAGATATTGAGATACACTTTTATGTTGTGTTTATTACATCTTGTTTTGTTATTATTATTTGAATATGTTGCAAACATTATGATGGAAGTTGATTCAGCCACATTCACAACACATCCCTGATTAAATGCCCTAGAGAGTCAGTGAAGTTTCTTAGAAGCTATTCTATTTTCAATTTCCAATAGATAAGTGGTTATTACACTTAACTCTATGACCTAGAGCAAACTGATACAATATCCTCTTTATTAATACATTATGCATCTTGAGATACAATGGAAGGAACAATTTCTTACCCTGTTTTAGTCAGGGCCCTGTTCTCATCATCTTTCAGTTTGTCCTGTTTATCCTTCATCTTCAGCTCTTGCTCCTTCAATTTATCCTCTCTCCGCTTACGAATTCTAAAAAGCAATAGGTGTCAGACAAAATGTTTAACCACACTGAAACACTTGTCCAAGCATAAACCAGGTTCTTGTGCCTGATCTTCACAATTATGAATCTGTGTAAAACAATAGATTAGTTGAAATATTACTTTTATTTGCTGACAATAAAGGACTGTCAACAGCTCATCTGGCATATTTGTCACCTATACCCACTAAGTGACAAGGGAGTGCTAAGAAGTGTCCCAGTTATTGCAAAATTATATAAATACTAGCATATTGCCCGTCAAAAAATGACGGCAATGAGATGTGTATGTTTTTAAAGTTGTTTAGTTATTAATAGATATGGAATTGTAAGGTAGCTCATGTTGTTTTCTGTGTACTACTGAAATATAAAATTAAAATTAATAAATGAATATACGTATTTTGAAGCATTGTGTTGAAGAGCTGGCAATCTGTGTTGATGTTGCTGCAGCATTAGTGGTGTGGAGGTGCTGTGTAAGCGTAATGAACGTGTGCAGTGTAATACTGTGCGTGCGCGAGCCGAAACCGTTAACGTAGCTGTGTACTTCCGCATTATCCTAAAATGGCGGATAATGCGTCTTAGCGGATGATCCGTCCGTCGTTTAATGGTGGGTAATGTGTGGTATGCGTCTTAGCGAATTATCGGTACGTGTTTTCCGTGGTTATAGTGCTGTAGACTCGTTTTCGTTTTGTTCGTCCGCCATTTTTTTTGCGGCGTTCATTGCCAAAGTACTACGGTTTAACGGCTCGCCTCACTGGGAGAGGCTCGCCGGGTGATGAGCGCCTGCGGCGCTCATCGCGAAGCCCACTAAAGTACTACGGTTTAACAGTAAATATGGTAAAACGGTCAAATGACGGTCAATAAAAATTAAATTTTGTGAAATTTGTTTGCCACACAACATGACTCAGCTACATTTTTTTTTTTTTTTTTTCTTAAAATAAATACACTTTTTTTTTTTTTTGTAACAACTTATATTTCATCAAATGCGTTGTTTCAGGCGGGAAATCCGATGTTGCGCGAGACAAAGGCGTTAAATCTGTGTTAATGCGTAAATCTGTAATTGCGTTTCGTAAAATGTACTCGCTACTGTCTTTTTACTCATTGCGCGGTTTATTTCGCATCCTTTATCTCGTTGTTTTTCAAACACATACGTCTGTGGCAGTGTTTTACGCAGTTCGTAGTAGTATAGCCTCGTTTTCATTTTTTTCGCCGGCCATTTTTTTCTCGCTTAGCCAATTTTCGATCTTTGTAACTCGTCTAAATCAATGTCCTGCCTGGTTCGCCATGCTCTAAGTGAGCTTTATTTTATTTTTTAGTGTGTATTTAGTGTTTTTTTTTATTGTTTTGGTTCGGCCGCTTATCTCGTAATTTTTTTCTAAGTGCTACGGTTTAACGGCTCGCCTCGCTATGCGCGAGGCTCGCCGGGCGATAAGAGCCTGCGGCGCTTACAGCAAAGTCGTACGATCGGCAAAGTGCTACAATTGAACGGCTCCTATTGGTACAGATTGGAATAATAATGACGACCATAACATTTAAAAATCTTTGTAACATTTATCCAGCTGGGCATTCTTTTATCACACACCACTGTAAGAGTTAGCCAATGGCCCTAGGTAAAATTTGTTGGAGAGAATAAGGTCCCGTGCATATAATTTATTCTTAAAATTACCCAACTTCCAAGCTCAAAATATCGTACACAGTCATATCACATATTATAACTGTCAACTGCTTAGTCGTCACGCTTTGCAACAAATTGCAGTTTGACAACTATCCGATCGCAAGCCAATCAGGTCACGCACATGCTCAAAGCGTGGCATTAGCCGCGCACTGCGTGTCGCGTGGTGGGGGGGGGGAGGACCCACAAGGGAGGGAGAGGAGGGGGAAATGAGACACAAGGGAGGAAGTAAAACAGGGGGAGAGACTCGCAATGAGCGCCAAAGGCGCTCATCATGAGGCCAGTAAAGTAGACGGTGGGAGAGATTGACGTCATTTTTGATGGGCAAGAAGTATAATAATTTTTTTGTATTTGTACTTTCCATTTCTGCAGTAGCTGGGATATTTGCTTGTAGAAGGCTTGGGACAGGGTTTAGGACGAAGAATCAGGATCATTAAGCTCTGTCTGAAAAGAGTTGAAGATGTGTAGAGGTGTCTACTGACTGATGTGGAATATATACATCCCTTACAGGGCTGGTGTATTTACACATAGTTAGCAATATGCATGAGAAGGATATAAGGGAGTAGCAGTATAAATACAACTGTTCATTTATTCTGTCCCTGCGTGGTGTGAACCTGTGGCCACCGGTTCCTTTTTGATTCTAAAAGAAAATATATGTCTCAGAGTGGATGAAGTGAAATAACAGTCTTTGTTGCACATTAGTACGGAGTGTCTCTCCCTACAGCTTAAAATTAAAACATTCCTAAATTTGTATCCTCCTTACCGAGGTTTTTCCAAAACGATTTTCCATCACTTGATGACTCTCCTGCCTGTTTAGGAATAGCCTGTTTTTTGTTGTTATTTTTATGCATCCTTGTAATGATTCATATGTTTTGGTAATCCCAGCTGTACCATGGACCATAGACTACATCAAGTAGGTGGTCGATAGACTACATCAAGAGAAGGGTTTTTAACCCCAATATTTACTCACCTGGCAGCTGCTTCTTCACGCTCACGACGATTCTGTTCAGCTTTAAGCTCTCTAAACTCTTGCTTTGCCTGGCGTAGGTCTTCCATATAATCTTCAATAACATCTCTGGTGGATACTAGAGTTAGCAGTTTCCCACACAATGCATGGAGGAGCTTGAGCTTCTCGCCTTAGGGGGAAACAAAATGGTCTCTTATGTACTGGTATGATTTCCCTTGCAGAGGTAGATTTTTATATATATATATATATATATATATATATATATATATATATATATATATATATATATATATATATATATATATATATATATATAAATAAATGAGGTAAAAAAAAAAAAAGTACTCGCAATACATGACAAGATTTGAGGATAAGGTGGAGTTTTATTTTGTTTGTAAAGTCAACAATTGTGACAGAAATGTCATAACTTTGCTAACAATGCTTAGTTTCTTGCACACAATTTTTTTTAAATGGATCCGATATATCCATGATTAAAAAATATGTGCAAGAAACTAAGCAGTGCTAGCAAAGTTATGAAATTGTTGTTATTAAATTGATGATATTTTGGTAGTGGATACTGAAGTAGTAAATTCCTAGTTCCCCAAGATTCCATGCTAACCGACCTTTATCTCAAAACCCATTTTTGGATATAAGCCTTTTAGTAAAACCAGCTTAATTTGGGTTTCTCACCAGGTAGCAGAGCATAGACAGATGTGGTGGACAGCTTCTTCAGTAGGGCAGGATGATTGAGTCGAAGCTCCAGACAAGCATCATCTGTTGCATCAAATCCACCCTGCTTCTGGTAACGAAATTTTGCATTGGCAGAGTTTGCCTCAGCACCAGATGATAATATGTGGAGACGCAGAATCTCAGATAAGGTGCAGCTATCTAAATTTAGATCCTTCAGACTGCAGCCTGTGGCAGAAAAAAAAAAATGAGATTATGGCTGGAACTTGTATAAAGTCAAATACATCAATTACTAATAATTCAAGTAAAATACTTCATAAAATGTTGACATTGGATATAAAACTGTGGAAGCATAAAAATATAAAATCACCTTACATAATGCAAATCAATAGGTACTCAAATATACTGTTAAGTGTCTAGACTAGTTTCCATGCTACAAAGAAGAACGTCCTTACTGGGGATTTTGTCTTTAGACTTTCTCTTGCTTTTTCAGTTCAATTATTTATTGTAAATTCTGGATCAATATCTTATCTCTGCCTACACCTGCATCTAATAGAGCTTAAGTGATTCTGATCTAATTCTTTGGAGGCTGATGGGAGTTTTCGGTACGTTTATGTATACTTTTTTAAGATGTCTTAAGTCTACAATAATGTTGTGGTGTCCAGACAGGTGCCTTGATCGCTGAGCATCCCAGGGATTAGATGTCCTATCCATGTGACTAGTGTGAACATGTTCTTTTTGAGTATAAAAGTTTGTTTTTTTGTTTTTTTTTACTGATACTACATAAAAATACATATACATTGCCTAGATAAATGTGGATCCATTAACATCCATTTATGAGATCCTGGTACAGTCTTTCACTTTAAAAATACTAAACATTTTGAATATAAAACGACCTAAAGGGGACATGTCCCTATCAGCAGATGTGCACGAATATAGCTGTAGGAGTGATATTTGTCTGCCAGAGACCTATAGCCAACTGTACTTTCTCTATAGAGAGGCATTTTATGTTAGTTTCAATGAAGTTTAAATAGGTTTTATTTAAATGAACACTGTAATGCCCTAACATACACTAGAGGTTTTAAACTATGCATTTGTCATTCATAAAATTAATACTCAATTATTTATAAAATACAAATACAACATAGAACTTACTTCCAAAGATCAAGTGCAGATCCTATTGTATGTACACTTAAGGGGTGGGAGTGGTTTTGACTACCAGGGATCTGTTAATTTTTCAGACACAAAGTGAACCAACACAATGATCTCCATTGACTGTATTAAGTGTTTCCCTTGGCAAACGTTTGCTGTTGTACCATTGATTGATTATTCTCTTATGAAATCTAATTGTTCTTAATACCCTTTAGACCAGTTTCACAGTCAATCCTTATCAGAATGGAGACAACCTATCAGGTAGAGACGGATATTCTAATTTTTGAAAATTATGTTAATATTTAATATTGCTATTGTAAATTTTTATAGAGGCTTTTTATGAATGATAAATGGCTAATTAAGATAAGTAGCTTCTTTTGATACAGTGATCCTTTATTTTATTTTTCATTCAGTGAAGATTGTGGTGCTGGTTTAAAAAGTTAAGGCAAAATTTTGGCTCATGTAAAACAAAACCAATTCTGTATCTCAGACTTGTCTCCAACCTTAAGTAACACTTCTGTGGTATCTTCAATCACCAAGGTGATGTGCCAATGAATCACTCAATATTTATACAAGCTATTTTCAGTTCCAGACTTTTTAAATACAGTCAACTCTATGTACACATACTGGCACCTACCTCTCTAAGTGATCAGTTGGGATCCATGCGGATCTAGTGGTCAGTGTACCCTGCTACCTCTCCTGTCCACATCACAGGTTAACACTATTTTGGTTACCAGAAATCTTTCTCCCATATATCATCTGATGTCAGATGAGGCAGGTCAGGTTCCTGGAAGAGATAGAGGGAGTATGCTGCACTCTTTACATGCGGCATGCTCCAACCACTAGACTAATATGTATACCCAAACAAGCACTGGAAGAGCGTGTTTTTTTATGAGTGGGGAGAACTAATCTCCCAGTTGTAAAATGCAAATTACGAGCACAAAAGTTTAGAAAGGCATGAAACTAGGTAAAAATGTAGATTTACTGAAGATGCAGAAGCTACAATGTTATGGAGATGTCCCTCCCAAGCATTCAAATATGCAAATGAAGCCTGATCCATTTTCCAAGTGACAGGCATGCAGCAACAACATACCCTGATGTAGCTGAGGCCAAGCTGCTGCCAACAAAGCTACAGCTGCTAATGCAGTTTTTGTGGTGTCCATGTCTTCATCCAAAGCTTCCGTTAGATCTGTGAAATAGACAATAAATAAATACATAAAAACATACATACATGTTTTGTTTTTTTGTTTAAAAAAAAAAAAAAAACGGCCAATCAAATAAACATACGGAAAGAATTATGAAAAACATTTTAAATACATAAAATACAGCTGAAGCTGGGCAAGATACCTCCACTACAGAAGCATAACATTTATTGCCTTGATGTTGGTCAGAGGCCGACTCTTTAATTATAAGAGTTTTCAGGACAAAGTTTTATAAAGTAGAAACAATTCTAACCTTTGGCCTCAGCTTCTGTTATCTGGTCTTTTGCCACTTCTTCTTCTTCTTCTGCTAGGGCCTGAAAGATGGCACTCAGGAAAAAAAACAGCAGCTCGCACAGTGGGCCTTCAGGGTCACTCCCAACTAAAGCCTCTTCAAGCATTTCTGGAGAGACATTAGAGAGAATATTTATTAGTGGGTTCACTGGCACGATAACTGTAGTACTGCACTCTGTAAAGATTGCATAAAAATAAACAAATTGATTTAATAATGCATCTTCTGGACTGTACATATTCATTCTGCCTTATGCTACTGTATGTTTGATTCTAATTTATTAAAGCAGTTACACAAAATCTGCAAATTTGTGGTATAAAAATTTAGATTGGATTTCATGTTCGATTACAGGTGGACCAATCCTAAGTTGAGTATTAGACATACTATGAAACCCAAGTTGGCTGAAATATAAAAATTCTTAAGACTGAGAAACGTACCAAATGTAACACCTTCAGGAAACTCATCGTTGAGGTCAAACAGCTCCCCAAAAGCATGCAAGAACTCCAAGACCATAATAGCGTCTCCAAAGCACTCCGGGGGAAGTCTTGTTTTTACTGGAGTGGGCTCAGGCAGATCCTAAAATGGTTTGAGGTTGAAGAATTGAGTGAAAACCGTTAAAGTCTCAAAATGACACTAGAGAGGGACACATGTAGGTATACTAGGAAGTGTGAAATGATGGAAAAATTGGCAAGTCAGGGATTACAGTCATATCAGATGTTCAAGCTATCCGAAGAGGGGAATACAGTATGTATAATCACAAGATTTATTAAGAAAAACAAAAAACACAGACACACACACCACTGTAGTGAATGGTGCTGACTAAATAGTAATTGAGGTTGAGATGGGTGAGGGGATAATTAAGCTAAAGCTTTTTAGGTAGCTTAGTATTGTCTAAATACATACATTTATGCTGATGAAAAAAAAAATCACAACTGGAAAAACAACAAAAAGAATCTTCATTATCCCAAAAACTGGCAACCTGTTTATCTCCTGGATCAATATTCTACTTATTCTAGTTATCAAACTTAAGTTACTATAAGTTATCTACTGAACCTTCTGACACACCCGCCCTTGGTAGTGGGATCCACAATCTGACTGTCCTTACTAAGAACATGGTGCTTTCTTTAAAGTTAAAATGTTTTTTCTTCCCCCTCTTAACAACTTTACATATCTTCACAATAAAGGTACAGTAATCACATCACCTCTAGGGGAAGGAAAGTCTAATTTGGTTAGCATCTCTTCATATTTTAACCCCCCTGACCCCTTAATTGTGTTGTCTTTCTCTGAAGCTATTCTAGCTGTACACAGTCCTTTCCTATACGTATTCTGTACACCAGGGCCCTGTGATCATGACAAACAAAAAATCTAATAAACCCTTTATTTAGAGTTTCACATTGACAAACACAATTTGTGTCGCTCGACATATACCTTTAGATCATCACATTCCATGTCATCCCGGCGCTTGCTCCAAAGTTTCAGACGCTCTGCATATTTTCGTTTTTCTTCTCTAATCTTTTCTCGTTCCTGAAAATGAGAAAGCAAACAAATAATGGAAGTTTGTACAAGTTCTACATATCCAACACAATTATGTTGTTTTATGGAATTCCTTTGGAACACTTTTGAAGGACCACAGTAATATTTGAAATTATGCATTTATCTTTCGCGAAATTCCTATTCAATGACTTTGAAAAAACAGTATCCAATAATAAACTTACTTTCAAACATCTTCTTCTAAACAGCAGTAAACTGTTTTTTGACATACAATATGAGATCATCAAGAAGTGGGGAAAACTGACTGGTAGGCAGTCCTAAATAGACACAAGTTTATGTATTTATAGGAGAGGATGCACTTTATTTGATGAAGCATTGGTGTATTAAATTTGTTTACCTTGGGAAGGGCACAAGCTTCCCTCCCCCAGCCAGATCTGTCCTCATAGAAAGTGAAAAGAAACAGCTCAACTGGAGATTTAGAAGATGATGTTTGAAAATGCGCTTATTACTGGGTATCATTTTTCTAAATCACTGAACATAAATTGTATTAATGATTAGTGACGAATTAAAACATCTAGCCATGTTCTGGTGGTATCACAGTAGTTTGATATTAACTTGTTTACACATTACCTTTTCTTTTTCTAACTTCATTCTCTCCTTTTCTTCTTTCTTCTTTAGCCTTTCCACTTCAACATACTTTTTAAACACTTCCTTTTGATGCTCTTTAAACTGTTGTTCTTGTCTGCGTAATTTTGATGCTTCTATTTGTTGCCTCCTCATCCTCTCTTTTTCCATCTCTGAAAGAACAAAAATACGGTATTTAGAGTGTACAAAGGGTTAATGTTAGCACTTTTCAAATACCCCTATTTTTAATTCACCATTAATTAACATTCAATACACATGTACAGAAAGCAGCAAAGCTGTATCAAAATATAATTTGAAAACACAGTAACTTCACTAATGGTCACTGCTGTACCACTTCCCACCTCTCTCATTGTCCTGTGAACTACTGAAAGGAAGTAAAAGATTTCAACTGTGATCATAATTTTTTTTGTAGCTCCTACTTTGTAAAGTAAATCAGTTTTAGATCAGTGGTGGGTTCCAGGTGGCCTGGGAACCCTCGGGCATTTGCCAATGTGGCCCTTAATCTGTTTTCTGGATGGGAGAGCATGCCCCATTCAGGAATACACAATCCATTATATATCACATAAAAAGTTGTCAACAGTGCGAGATGACTACTTGTTGCTAATGCTGCAGCCCTCGCAAAGGCGCTCCTTGCCAGCAACTGCGGACTTTAGGGCCGCATTTGCGGAGGTGGAGGCTCCCACCGCGCCAGCAACATTATGGCCTTAGCATCCACAAATACGAGCTGAGCCACTTACAAACAAAAATATTACGACATTAGCGGCTGAAACCCGCGCACCCGAAAACACAAAAAATACACACAACAAACACATAAAAAGCTAACCCACAGCAAGGGGGGCCACCCAGTACCTCTAAAAGTGAAGTTACAAGTCAATTTAAGTAGAAATTAAAGAGTTTAGACACCCGAAAATCCCCTAAGCAAGAGAAAAAATGTCCGCCGAACAAATCCAAAACGAGGCTACAGGACCCTAAACACGCAAAACACCACGAAACACATACAGATTTTTCCAAAAAGCCGTACGGGGAACAGGAACAAGGACACAAAATCAGCCACAGCCGCTTAATACACACATTAGGCGCCATTTTACAACACTAACTTACACAATGTGGATGTACACAGGTACCCCAACGGATTTTCCTTGCGCACACACACTATTTACACTACACACTGCACACATTGCTCACGCTTAAACAGCAGCTGCACAACACTCAAAACACACATTGGATGCTGCGGCAACATCAAAACAGATTGTCAGCTCTTCAACACAATGCTTCCTGCATATATTACTTCAAAATAGGTAAAAGTATATTCATTTATTAATGTATTATTTATTTGATTACCATACACCACAGTATTAGGTGAAACACTGTTAACACAGGTAGAGCAATTAGTGTTCAACAGACTCTAATGGTCTCATCTGTATTCAAACAGTAAAAAACTGGTCCGTCTGGTAGGTTCTGTGAAGTTTGAAAACCACTGATTTAAAGCACCATGAGGCCCATTTAGTGAAACAGATCGCCCGACACTTATTTAAAAAAGATGATTTTAGGGGATGGGAATGAGGAAAAGTGGCAAATGAGACTTGATCTGAAGAGGTAAGCCTTAAAACATGGGTATAATGTGATGCTGTTAGGGTTTTATTGTGAAGTGATTTGGGGATTTGATGAGCTTTGGGTAGTGGTGTATGCAATTATATTGATTTGAGAACATGGGGTAGATAAATGCATTATGGGCGTTTTGTTGAGATGGAATAAGAGTGAATCCCAAATCTGTAGAAACATATGACATACACTGGATACCAGAGTAGTAAAAAAAAAAAAAAAAAAGGGTCAGTTGTCAATTTTTGTCTACATGGTATTTTTAAGCAACCAAGTTCATAAACTAATTAGCGTTCCATGAGGGCTAATAAGTCAGTTGTAGAAGTTTTCAGCACCCCAAAAACTGATCAGTGGATTATAAAAATGGCATGTTTCACTGCAGCAGAACTGCAGATAAAAAGATATAAAGATATAAAGATATTATATATATATATATATATATATATATTCATTCCATCACCTGCATCTCTGGAGAGTGTGCGAGTCCGGGATTTGCAAAGACCAACAATTGCATACCGTGAAAATGGAGATCACACTCATTGCTATAACCATGGGTCATTAAAACTGCTCTGCACATATAAAACGATGAAGAGAATAAATGTGAGGTTGCACAGAGCATATCAGTATTACGTAAATTAAATATGGCTTCTATTACAAGAGATCACAAAGAGAAGCAATTTGCAAGAGATAGATAAGAATACAAGTTTGTGTAATAAAGGACCAGTGTAAGCGCCAGATAAAGGGCTGTGAGTATCTACTTCACCACTTATTAGTGAGAGAAATGTAAGTTTAAAAAGTAAACAAAACAAAAAATTAGGCAAAAAAACAAACAAACATCGCCATCATTAATGAAATCAGGTGTGGACATGGAGTGATTTGTGCCAACTGCGGAATCATTAAACAGTGTCCAGGTAACTTCGATGGCTTCCAGACCAACAACGTTAGGCAACACAAGTGAGGTATCATTAATTTTAGTTACAGATGGCTTTATTGTTGTCTTTGTAAACACACATTTCTTGAATGAACATTATGAACTTTACCTTGTGCTTACATTAGCCCTTTAAAGGAAACCTAAGCTGGAGAATGTTGTTTTACCTATTGCCTTCAGTTCATTTTTTTGCTTTAAGATTTTTTCACGTTCTCTTGCTGCTTGGATCTGGTTTTGTTTATTTGATAATCCATTTCCCTTTTTAAAGAAAAGAGAGAGACAGGGTTAATTTAAAGATCATTTTAAGACCAACAATTCCAAGAAATTATTGGTAATTATACATTTTTCTTCCCAAGACTTATAGTTTTCGCAACCTATCAAACACTTTTTTAAACTAAAAATAAATTAATTAAAAACAATAATCAGCATTTACAATTGTTTTTTGGCCTGAAACAGAGGGTCATGGTCATTAAAATTATGCATGAGAGTGTAGCTAACGTTTTCTTTTCTTTTTTTTTTTAAGGCACAACTGTCCCTGTTGCACTTGCTGGAAGGTGAAAAGGTCTCCAAAGATTTCTCTCCCACAACAGCTCCTTTTTGTATTTCATTACTGGTCAATTTCTAGCTTTGAGCTTTCAAAACATTATTTTCTATTTGTGTATTTGTAGATAGTAGTAACTCATTAGGAGCTCTTTGGAAGAACTGGTCAGCTCCTATAAGTTGCATAAATTAAGGTCCCAGTTACATTGACTGGTCTTATACCAACTGGGTATGGTCTGATTCCTTAATCCCAATGAGGGAATTAATTATCTTAAAGGAACTTAATAATTAGACATTAGATGCCTTTTATCTTTTTTTTTTTTTTTTTTTTTTTTTTTTTACAAACAGTCAAATGCAATTACCATATTTTTCCGACAATATTTTTTGCTAAAATTTAGAATTTTAAAATAGGGGGGGTCATCTTATACATGGAATACAGCGCAGCCAGGCGCGAAGCAATACTGTGCTGTGGCAGTTGTAACGTTATTTTACAGTGCTTGTGTCCATAGAAATGTGTGTTCTATAACTTCATATTGTGCTACACATATTTAAGTGCACTTTGTCATGATTTTCACGGATTTCCATTCCAGCTCAATATCCCTGTGACCACATCACTTATTATTGTGTTAAACAGGAAAAATACAATGCACAGCGCGAGTGACCAGAACAGCTTGTGTGTGTGGCATCTAGTAGACACAGAATGTGCCTCATATTTCACTGTACATCACCTGTTCCATTAAAAGCGTTATAAAATACACATGTATATGGACACAAGCGCCACACACATACGCTACACGCAAGCTGTTCAGGTCACTCGAGCTGTGCATTGCATTTTTCCGGTTTAACACAGTAATAAGTGATGTGCTCACAGGGATATTGAGCTGCAATGGAAATAAGTGGAAAGCCTGTATGGAAAGAAAAAATCATGACAAAAAGTGCACTTAAATATATGTGTAGCACAATAAGAAGTTATAGAATACACATTTCTATAGACACAAACACTGTAATAATAACCAATGCATTTTCAATATGTGTGATCTTCTTGATTATGAAAGTTTTTTTTTTTATCCAGCAGTGGAGGTGGAGAGGTTCAGAGTACAATATTCGTTAGATCTGTACTTCCCAAGTCCCTCCTCAAGACTCCAGACAGGCCATGATTTAAGTCAAACACTTTGTGAACAAAGGGGAGGCAACTAGAATTTAACAGGCTGTAGATCCTCATATTGCTTCACCTATGTATTCACAGTGTGTGATCTAAATCATGGCCTGTCTGGGGGGTCCTGACTGAAACAACCGCCTTCTCCCTCGCAGGCAATTTGCACCAGAAGAGGCAATCCCAGCTCGCCAGAAATGTAAAATTTCCTCACACAACTTCCTCAGAAGGTATCATGCCTCCAGGATCCAGCAGAGATGATATAAAATATTTGAATTAAAAACAAATATTGTGACTTTTCTGCCTAAATATGCTTATATAGTCTCCTCGTTTTCAAGCATGTATATTTTTTCCTTGTACAGCGGTCTTTTACATTTTCAAATTGTTATTTTCTACACTATGAATTGTGTCCTTATTTCAACAGCCACAGAATAGATTTCATCAAGAGCACCAATCTCCACAAAATTAGATTTTCCGTGAGCAAAAACTATTCACTGCATTCACTCACATCCCTACCAATTCTTATAGTTAGATAATTAAACACATGGCACCAGACTCACTCTATTTAAGTGCTTATTTGTTGAGGGCGTCCGTGCTGTTGAGGGTGTCCTTGCTTGTTTTTTGCTTGCTTGTGTGTGCTGGAAGACGGGAGGCTCATCAGGAAAATACTGAAGGAAAGTATTCTCTGTAAGATTGTACTTTGTCTGTGAACGCTCCTTTACAGGGAACAAAATAAAAAAAAATAAAAAAATAAAAAAAAGATACAAGAATTACATAATGAATAATAATTTTTACACATTCAAACAAGCATAGGTGGCAGACATAAAAAAAAAAAACAAGGTTAGGACAAGGCAATATCGTCGATATAAAAGTATGTAAACCAAAAAGTTACAGAATCACTAACTCACCCAACTGTACTCCGTAATATATCCTGAACATTTTGATACTGGTTTGAGAGGGAGAATGGAGTTGGACAATTCTTGTCCAATTTAGAATAATCTCTTCACAAATAAAGACAGTGTAGTGCTATATTTAAAATGTGTGGGTTTTTTTTTTTTTTGTTTTTTTTTAAAGGACTGCACATGATAGCGTGCAAAAAAATTTTAGAAAGCAAAAACAATTAAAGGATTTAATTACTTTCAAATGTAGTTCTCTGCAGCAAAATCTAATATTTTGGTTTCCGATTACTGAAGCACAAGAAAACTTTGCATTGATGCTTCTGTCTGCACAACAGAAGTGTGGCAATTACAAATGCCAGGGATGTCATTAGGTCTGATGAAATGGAATGCCAGTTTACAAAGGCACTTATGAGACAGCAGCAGATAAAATAATCTTATCAATGGAGTGGTTTTAAAGAGAGTTTATATATATATATATATGTATATAAATAAATAATCAGAGTATTGCAGTATATAGTGATACCTTTTTTATTGGACAAACATATTCATAGGTTTCATGACGAGCTTTCGAGAGCGTTCCTCTCTTTGTCGAGTCAGAGTCAATACTGATTATAGATTCACAAATAGAGCAAAAAATTCCAGGAAGCCGGGATCTGGAACCTGGCTTGCACATCTGGTAGTTCTTGGTCGATATATTGTTGGAGTCGAGCTTGTAGAACCTTAAGCATTACCTTGCTGGTATGTGAAATGAGTGCAATTGTTCGATAATTGGAGCACTCTTTGGCGCTGCCTTTTTTGGGGATTGGGATGCAGACTGACCTTTTCCAGTCTATTGGCCATTGTTGAGTTTTCCAAATGTGTTGGCATAAGACAAGTAACACTTTCACAGCATCATGCTGTAGAATTTTGAATAGTTCAATTGGGATTCCATCACCTCCTGCAGCCTTATTATCAGCAAGACATCCTAGGGCCCATCTCACTTCACTCTCCAAGATGTCTGGCTCCAGCTCATTGGACAAATTACTGAGGTCATCGCTGCTGTTAAGATCCTTCCTGTACAGATCTTCAGTGTATTCCTGCAACCTCTTCTTTATCTGACCTTCTTCTGTTAAGTCCCTACCATTTTTGTCTTATTATGCCCACTTTGGCAAGAAAGGTGCCTTTTAGGTTCCCAATTTTCTTGAAGAGATCTCTTGATTTACCCATTTGGTTGTCTTCTTCAATCTCTTTACATCGCTCCTTGTAGAATGTCTCCTTGTCACTTCTTGCTATCCTCTGGAATTCTCTATTCAGTTGGACAAATCTTTTTCTTATCTCCATGACCTTTCGCTTTCCTGGGCTACTTTCAAAGCCTCATCAGATAGCAAGTTTGACTTTTTACTTTACTTTCTTTTAGGGATATTCTTGGTTGCGGTTTCCTGGATTAAGTTGCAAATGTCGGTCCAAAGTTCTTCAGGCATTCTATCTTCCATGTCTAGTCCCTTAAATCTATTCTTTACTTCCACTGCATATTCACAAGGGATACTATTTATTTCATATCTACTTGGTCTGATGGTTTTCCCTCTTTTCCTTGGTTTAATTTTCAACTTTGCAATAAGAAGCTCATGGTCTGAGCCGCAGCCAGCTCCAGGTCTTGTTTTTGCTCACTGTATAGAGCTCCTCCATCTTTGGTTGCAAAGTATATAATCAATCTGATTTCTATGTTGTCCATCTGGTGATGTCCATGTGTAGAGTTGTCTCACTTGTTGGAAGAGGACACGACCAGAGAATTATCTTGACAGAATTCTACTAATCTCTGACCTGCTTCATTTTGTACTCCAAGGCCACATTTGCCAGTTATTCCAGGTGTCCTTTGGTTCCCTACTTTATCATTCCAATCACCTATGATGATAGTAGCATATTTTCTTGGTGTTATATCTTGACATGTTGAATGTCTTTGCAGAACTGGACAGCTTCAGCCTCTTCAGCACCCATGGTTGGAGCATATACTTGGATCACTGTGATATTAAATGGCCTGCCTTGAATTCAAATTGAAATCATTCGGTCATTTATTGGGTTGTAACCGAGCACTGCTTTGGCCACTCTTTGATTGACTAGGATGGCTACTCCATTTCTTCTGCGGGATTCTTGACCACAGTAGAAGATCTGGTGGTTGTCCGATGTGAAATGTCCCATTTCAGTCAGTTTAAGTTAATTAATTACCAGGATATCAATGTTTAACCTTGTCATTTCATTCTTGACCACATCTAGTTTGCCTTGGTTCATAATTCTAACATTCCAGGTTCCTATTCTGAATTGATCTTTGCAGCATAGGACTTTCCTTTACCTTTCAGGCACATCCACAGCTGGGTGTCCTTTCAGCTTTGGCCCAACCATTTCATTAGATCTGGTGTTACTTGTACTTGCCCTCTTCTCTTCCTCAGTAATGTGGTAGGCACCTTCTGACCTGAAGGGCTTATCTTCTAGTGCCATATCATTATGTCCCTGGTTGTGCCTGTCCATAAAGTTTTCTTAGCAAAGATACTGGAGTGGGTTGCCAGTTCCTTCTCCAGTGGACAGTGATTTGTCTGACCTCTCTGCCATGACCTGCCCATCTTGGATGACCCTACATGGTATAGCTCATAGCTTCATCAAAGTACACAAGCCCCTTCACCACGACAAGGTAGTGATCCAGAAGGGGGATGTGTGGATATGTGGAGAGATATATATCCATCTCAAATAAATATTTTTAGACAATCAATTATTTTGCCATATAGAAAAGGTTTAACCACATTTGTTTTATCATTGATTATCAGACCATTTATTCTGCCAAGGATATGCTGTGAAATACAGCTTTATAGTAGAATAGTAAAGCATTAGAACTTCACATTTATGGATATATGCAATATTGAGAGTATACAACTGAAACATGCTAAATAAAATCCTGCCCACTATCTCCTAAGAAAAAAAAATGACAATATTCAGGTTAACAGGCCATCAAAGAACCACTACCTTAGGTTTGATCATCCCATCTTGAGATTCGCAGTGTATCTTTAGAAAAAGCTTCAGTCGCTCTTGAGAAAACAGGGCAGGCTTTCGACTAGAATTAAATAAATAAATATACAATAAATAAACATGATAAATATAGTTTTTAAAATGATTGTATGTAAAATACTAAAACAAGGTGTATTAATAAATACTTTGATTAATATTTTGTTGGTTTGCAATTGTTCTTTAAAAATGTTCTTTATTTTCCAGTTTGTGCTGCTGTGTAAATGTTATAGAAAAAGTCTAAGTCAGACAAGTGGAAAATCAAAAATTATACACAATAATGGGTTTCCCATATTACTGAAATAACAAATTTACAGTGATTTTGAATTTACATTCAAACAAAAATGTAAATGACTTTGCAAATGTGATAGGGAGAGGGGGGAAAGAGACACAGGGGAGGGAGAGGGGGGGAAAGACACAGGGGAGGGAGAGGGGGGGAAAGACACAGGGGAGGGAGAGGGGGGGAAAGACACAGGGGAGGGAGAGGGGGGGAAAGACACAGGGGAGGGAGAGGGGGGGAAAGACACAGGGGAGGGAGAGGGGGGGAAAGACACAGGGGAGGGAGAGGAAGTAGAGGGACAGGAGAGGGAAAGACACATGGAAGGGAGTAGAGGGGGGGGGGGAGCTTGCATTGAGCACCTCCCGTCAAGTAGAGGGGGGGGGGGGGGGGGGGGGGGAAGAGGCTCGCAATGAGTGCCAAAGGCGCTCATTGCAAGGCCCATGATGATTGCTGAAGAGAATACAAAATTAATTAAAATAGATAAAACATTTATAGAAAGCATATATTTTTTGTCTAAAGTGCCCCTTTAATGTCGGATTATTGCATTCATATAGAGGCTTTGGAAATCTAGTGTCTAATACTGTTGTGCCTTTACACAGTAAATATCTAAATGGAAACATGATAAGATTGTGATCGAGGAGGGACCATTAGAGTATGATTATTGTTAAGAAAATGCCCCCCCCCCCTATTGGCACCATGTACCACAGAAAACAGGGACGGAAAAGACAAGTCTTGGTAGAATAAAGGAAAGTGCAGCATTTCCAGCTCAGATGCTGTTGACACATGCTTGTGTTACAATGGCTGTTTAGTCTTGTCTGACTCCGTGTGACCCTATAGACCGCACCACTTCTGCACTCTTCCCTATATTGTTTTCAATTTCTCTTTTCCACAGTAAATTTCACCAATGTATCTTTATTTCCATAAAAGAACATTTTAAACCTATTCTGCTCGCCTATGCAAAATATAAAACAAAATTATAAAAAAAAAAAAATGATAAAGCAGAAACCCAGAGCGACCAGGTCTATTAAATTAAACCAATGGGAGAGGCATGAAACGTACCTTATCTGACATGGCTTAACAGTGACAGATTCATACAGCTCCTTTTTAATAGGCTTAACCTTGTATCGGACCAATGATGGATCAACTGGCTCTTTTTTCTTCCTAAAAAGTGTAAAACCGTTAAAAACTGAACCAACACAGGAAACAAAAAGAAAATCAAAATAATTTATTTAAAATAAATAAATGTCAATTAAACGTGAACATTTGAAATGAAGCCTACCTTTTCTGCTATAATCCTACAAGAGAAATTAGAGTAAAAGGAGTTTTAAAAATTTTGTTTTTTTCCCTAATGGAGCCATAAGAAGAGGATTACATAGGTATTAAAAAAAAAAAAAAAAAGCATTAGAAAGGAACTTTTGGCAAAATATTCTTTAAAAACATTTTTTTTTTTTTTTATTGTATTCTATACAGCCGACAACTTCTTAAAATGCAAATGCGCAAAATAGTATACATTCAATTTTTTTTTAAAAAGTTAGGTTTCTTTTTTTTACATTAAAAGGCAAACAATATACTTCCATTCTCCCTGTCTGCTCATGTGCAATTAACTTGAGTCTGACTGATCCTGAGCAAGTTCCTGAAGACAGAATTTGTTGAATACAAAAACTGTATCTGTGGCAAATTATCTCATAATAATAATAATAATAATAATAATAATAATAATTATTATTATTATTTAGATATATATATATATATATATATATATATATATATATATATATATATATCATAGTGGCAAACAGAAAATTCAAATACAATTTTCTTTTTGTTCATAATTTCATCAGCGTGACATTTTATTTGCCATTTTAATAGACCGGACAAAGCTACTGTCCACCTCTTGGACGCTACAAACCGCAAACATTTTTTATGGATAAAAAGGGTCCTAAAATGCACCTTTTTTTATTAAAAAAAAGGACAAATAAGAGTTCTCATAATATATGCTTCTTAGGATCTGATTGAGATGTAAAAGTAGTAGTAAGCAACAGATTGCCTGGAGATCACACTCCTGCACTTCCCATGTGGCCCTAAGCCTGTCCTCTGGAGTAGGAGAGCATGCTCCTCTTTCAACAATAAAGTATCCATTAGATCTCTCTGAAAAACAGCAAATACACAACTGCACTACTACCATGATCTGCACCTTTATTACCAATTAATTTCTTTCCTACAGTGTTTTTACTATTTGCGTTGGATAAAATAAAAAGGTTAAAGCACTGTGAGGCCATTTTAAGGAATCAGGGGCACAAATGGATGGAGACCAGTAGCAGCAGAGTCTGAATTTGAAATAAAATGTAAATGTTGAATCCTGTGAGTGATCAATGCATAAATTAAAAACATCCAACTTACATTGTTAGGGCACTACAGTTGGTCTTTAAAGTAGGATTACAACATGTAAATAAAAAAATCTAATTTACCTGTGTACTTTCGTGAAAGATGATGTCATGGGAAAACCCACTGGAAACTTGCCAAGATTAATATTTAGGATTAACAAGATTGAAATATACTTAGCACCTAGTGAACTTGAAAGAGAAACAATCCCATTTTATAGAACAGATTAACATGAAAGAGTTTTTTGTTTCTCTTTCAAGTACAGGTAAGCACAAGGACATGTGTAAAATGCAACAGTATAAAACATGGCTGTTCAATGTAATTTATTTGTCTGGACCAGAAACATTTTCTTTTTCGATTACACATACAGAAGTGTCCGACACCCCAAACTCATAATACAAAATCTATTTCTCCTTTAACATGTTTTAAATTAATGGAATTTTAAATTCAATTAACTGTAATATAATATTTACCTAATTCTAAGAAGCCCCCAGAATACCAGATACTCCCCTTCTACAGTAGTCCTTTTTCTTTCTTCCTGTTCACTCTTGTACAAGCAATATAAGACCACGCCGAGAAGGGCTTTACACTATTAAATCATGCTGTAGCTTAAGGGGCCATTTACCTCACTATAAGTGCTTTTCATGGTGTGAAAGAGCACAACATTCTATGTTAAAATGAAATATTAAATGTTTTTAAATTACATTAATAACAGAAAAAAAATCTGCAGTCTTAGGTCTGTTTACAAACACTCCATGATTAACAACATCTCCTGACACCAAGCGGTGAAGACTCTGAGCACAAATATTTAGTTTTTCTCTGCATGCAAGAATATGTTAACCCACAAGTAACATATTTAGAAGTTTACAGCAGTCACTTATTTGCTCAGATGAGTTTGGGAAGAGTTAACTCTTTCTGCTTCTGCTCTCTGCACAGAGCTACTGTTGTGACTGTGTGGGGGAATATCAGAGTATCATGTAAACAGACACTTCATTTATATTTTTTTATGTAAAAAAAAAAGGCACCTATTTACAGTGATGTACTGCCTTCAAACAATATCATATTGTACTCGTAAACACTTTTTTTCTTAAGTGAATCATTCTGGAGATAAGATTTGTTTGTTTCTTATTATGCAAATGCATAGCTACTGATGTGCTTATTAGTATCACGGTCACTTTTCTGCCTCTGCGATGGGCAAAGTAAAGTCCGCAATCATTATGCATTTAGATCCCTTCCCTTATAAAGTACTGTGAGCAGCAGATTAGAATACGGGGCTGCATATTGAAACAAACAATGATGAATAATTCCAGAATCATTTACAGAACTAGTACAATGCATAGCCACCCTCTATAAAATGAAAAGAATGTCCCTTTAAATATAAATATTTATTTCCAGACCCTTAAAGGGTGACCACTTGTCACCAGTAGACCTAGCAAAGCATCTGACAACAAAACGTTAGAGAGATACACATGGCACTGTAAGTGATCTACTGAGATATAATCCATCCACAAAACTCTGTATTATTATTGTATTAATCTCACCAGATTGGGGGCTCCTCATCATCACTGTCGCTGATGATGATGGTGTCTTCGTGAATGTTGTGACCATTTGACATCCCATTTTGCGGTGGCGGCGGAGTTTTAACTTCCAGAATTCTGCACTCCAACCTGACACAAAGATTGAAACAGAAACTGAAAACATTTTTCTTTTGTTACACCCAGCACCATGTTAGGACAGGTCTTGATTTTGTTCTTATGGATGCTTGTTATCAAGAAATCAACTATGCCTTTTGCTTTAGATGCCTTGTAGTTAATGTTATCCCTATAACCGCAACATTTTAGAAGAGAAACACATTTTAACACATATCTTGGCACTGGTCTGAAAACACTCCCCAAACGCCTTCTTCATTCTGCTAATGACTTTCTTCTTTTCTCCTCTTATCACCTCCTGTCATTCCCAACTTCAGGACTTTTCTTGTGCTGCCCCTAATCTTTACAACTCCTTGTCTCGCTCCCCTAGCCTATCTTCCTGCTTCAAATCCCTCAAAAAACAACTAAAAATGCCTCTGTTTAAAGAAGCTCATCACCTCCAGCCCTAATATGCACAACTGCACACTCTACAGTATATCACTCACATCCCCAATCTACAGTGCAATACACAGACACTTGCTTCAGTGTATCACCTTCACACTGCCATCTTGCATCTATTACCCTCCTGTATCTCACCCAAACTCTTTAGATTGTAAGTTTGAAAATCTTCAATCTTGTCAGGTGCTTTAGGGAAAGCACTATGTACATTCTTTTGCAATCTATTAATATTGTATTATTTTGCTATGTATTTGACCTCTTTATAACTCTGCAGAATATGTTGGGGCGTTACAAATAAAGGATTATAATAAATCACTACTTGAATTTATTTGAAAAAAGTTAAAAGATCACTGTTGTCAAAAACTTTAAACCGGTCAACTTATTTTTAGAATAAGAATTAAAAAAAAAAACACATCTCCTAGTGATCAACATCCTGGAGGTAGGAGTAAACTTTGAATATACAGGACATTTGTGTGTGCATTATGGGAATTTGGCATATGCAACTGTCAGTGCATTCATTAGGGTTCAACCTGTTGAGACAAAAACTGCACGAATCAGGCTCAGTAAAGAAAATTAAAACCTGCAGCATTAAAGAATCTCATCTAAAACATGTAAATGCTGGTTTTTGTTACTTTGTAGAAACTTTTTACGAAGTTTAGTTTTTCAAAATACCATGCACAAAAATATATTATGTAAATTATTCATACATTCAATGTAATTTCAAATATTAATGATCTTACTTTTTTACAATAGGAAACATAGGGGCCAGATCTTTCTTTTCATTAAGAGCCAAGGAGAGAAAAAAAGGAAAGATAGGAAGTTATACGCCTGAAGATTCCTAGGCTTCTGGGATTTGTCAAAATCTGTATTTAAAATGTTTTTTTTTTTGTACAAAATAAAAAACGCAAATAGTGTTAAAAAAAAAGATAGTGCGAAGCTTCTCCTTGTCAGCATGGCCCTAGGTCACGGCAGTAAAACAAGACAACATGAGATAGAACGGGAAGACGGGGAGGTTCTAGAAGGCTAGAATCTGCCAATCTTCGGGCTTCTTAGAAGTAAGTGACGTGTATATCATAATTACACTGCAGAGAATAAAATTAATTGTAACGTAATGCAAAACATTTAAATAAAGCAAAAAATGCCTAAAGAATTACTAGATAGTTCCAACTACAGCATCATTTAATACTATAATTATTAACAAGAACTTTATCAGTTAATTATTAAAAACAACATTTCCCTACAGAAAGTGCAATAAGTACTTTGAAGATGGCAGTTTTTATCTGTCTACGAGTTCAGACTCAGGGGGTACCTAGGTAGATTTGGGCAATTACTCCCTAGGGTTGGGCATGCTCAATATTCTTTTGTATATTGCTGTATAAGGAGCACAATGCATTCAGAAGCTCTACGGGTAATCAGCAATTATTGGCAATGATCTCCTTCAAAAAGTTTTCATTCTGTCCTTAGTGAATGATCAGAAAAAGACTATATGAAAATATTTTTAATAACATTGAACTGATAAAGTGCATGTCATTACCTATAGCTTGTGTCCCAAGATATCCATATTCCACAAGGAGTTGACAAAACCACTATGGGGCCTTATTATTGAAAGGTACTGATAAGGAGAAGGGTATGGGACTTGATTTTGCCAATATTATCTAAATAAATAAATCCAAAAGGACAATTTTTTTCTACACACAACATGGACGAACCCAAGATCAATGCAGGCTTGAATATAGAAACTCAATAAAGCAGCAGCTGTATACATAGGGCCCGATTCAATTGCTCAATTCATATATTTATACACACTTAAAATGACTTAATATTGCCTCATATTTGGCAAATATTACTTATTGGCACTAACTAATTATTAAGTCAACACCTGAAGGCAAAATGTATGAGTTCAAGGCATTTGCAAGTAGCTAACAGAATAGGGCCCATTATGTCCAGTCAAAATGAGTGGGAAGCTCAGGTAAGGCAGGTGCTCAGGTAAGCTCCTATCCTTTTGGAGGATGTAAAGCTGCAGTATTGCATTGTTGCTTGCTTGTTATTTAATAACATGCTTTGGTATATTTATAGGCACCACTGTGCCAAGCAAACTTTAAAACCAATAATCTATGAAGCACAGAGAAAATATTAAGTATTATGAGGCGATTTAAATGTACTGAACTATTTTACATTGGATTATTATTATCCTTTGTAAGGAGCCAAAATATTCTGTAGCGCTATACAGAAAACCACAATATTAACACAGTGCTAACTGTATAAAAAATATACTTTAAATCTAGTATAATGAATTTCTAGTTTTAATTTATTGTTTTTAACTTCCCTCTATTAGCCTATTTGAGGATACAATGTTAGCCTCTCTCTCACCCCTAAATATGTTAGTTGTGAGGTGAACATGCATCAAGCCCTTGTTCTCCATATTGCATCTGTACATACAAACATGGTACAGCCAGCAGCTGCCTAGTCCATGAGTTCATTTGATGCCGATTCTAGTGATATAGTCAGTACCACATGACTGCATTAACTGCTAGGAAGCCACTGGTGATTCTCAGTTACAGAATGCAAAATGGAGAATAACAGCTCCACCACACACACACAATAATACATAATTTGATACATTTGGACTTTAAATATGCATTGTCTCTAACATGATGAAAGAGCCATGCTATGTTTTACCGCTACAATATCCTTTTAAGCAACGTCTTAGCTCCCTATCTTAGTAACTGTGTATCATACCAAAGACACTACTACCCTCTACCAAATCAAAGAAGGTCAGTTTGCAAAACTTTCTCAACAACTACCATGATGGT